>CM035167.1:85624311-86176811 GCA_020205615.1 Panax quinquefolius | reverse complement strand
TGATTCTAATGTATTCCCGCAAACTTGGTGGAAGGACTGCATTTCAATTGGGTTTTAGATACACAAGGGTTTAATTGCTTTACTATTTTTGGTGTGTGCAGGTACAGGTTGAGTTTTGGGTGCAATGATAAATTGCAGCTTGGCGCACTGATTGCTACTTTCACGCGAACCAGATCTGCTCTGGTTGCCTCAGCAAAGTAGTCGTGTTGGCTTCATTTCCCAGTTGCACAAGTTTGTTGATGAATCAGGCTACTTAAAAAGCAATTAGGCTAAAACACATCTTGTCTCCAAAACTAAGAATATTTTCAGATTATACTAAATCCCCAAATATTTGGAATATTTGTAAAGATAATGAATGATAATGTAGTACTGTGGATGATTTTATTAAGTTAATAATATTTTAGTTTTTTGTATTTTTGTCATTATTTGCTATGGGGACATTGAGCTAGCTAGGTATACAAGAAGAATGTTAAATTTTGATTTGGCATCAATATAATTCGTTACCAAAACATTTAACAAGTTTTAATATAGCAACAATTTTTTATACATCTAGCAACAAATTTTCGTTGTTAATGGCATTAAAAATATAATATTTGGTAACGAAAAATTAACCTAATACCAACGGAGAGGATATTGTTGCTAATACTAAAATAAAAGGCAATATTTTTTATCGTTGCAAATCATATCAACTTTCGTTGCATATATAAAGAAACGACAACATATAATGTCGTTGTTAATCGACGACTTTCGTTGCTATTGAAAAATAATCAACAACAAACATTTTTGTTGCTGATTCAGCATAATGTTTACATTCCGCAACGAAAGCAAGCTTAGGCAACAATTTTCATAATTTACTGCAACGAAAAAATGTTGTTGCAAAATGGTATCAATTGCAACGAAAATACATGGTCGTTGCAAAAAAAAAAAGAGTTCATTTCATTGCCAATTAGCAGGCTTTTGCAACGAAATGAGGTTTTTAGCAACGACATTTTAATTATTTTGTAACAATACATTTTGTTGCTAAAGGATCGATGTATCTGTACGAAAGCCAATTTCGTTGCAAAATGTATTACTTTTGGCAACAAAAAAAATACGTTCGTTGCGGAACAATTAGCAACTCTCATCTTGTAAGAACGAAAGACCTTAACGATGAAGAAAGTCGTTGCCAAAAATCTTTAGCAACGAAATTTGGGACCTTTAGCAACGAAAATCAGTTGTTACTGAAGCCCCATTTTTTTGTAGTGTTAAACTCTGATTTTTACACGTTTTCGCTTATTTTGTGCAATTTGATTGCGTTCATGAATATTACAAACCTAACACGGATTCCGTACTCTTTCAGCGATACTCTTGTTAAATTTGATTTGTTCATTTGTTTCCTTATTTCGAATTATGTTATGATTTCACATAATTATTTCCTGTGAATATATATATATATATATATATATATATATATATTAGTTTCATTTTGGAGTTGATACACATGACTCGTATTTGTACTCTTTGAATTAGGATATCATGTTTAGTATTCATTTTTGATAATTGTAAAGCGGTACATGTTGTTACCTTCTAATTTTTGAGACCTTGTGACTATAATTTGATTTGGTTCAACATGTACATATAGAACCATTTTGTTGGTATTATGTCGCATGTGTTGTGACATAGTATTTTTGTTAGAATATACTGTAGGGTATACCTGAGCTATAACCACTTGTGAGGGTACCGCAGGCATGTCGTCTTGGCACGAGAGACATGACATTTTTCGTGGCAGTGTGATTAGTCCACGGCGTCTCCGTTTGGGCTCCGGAGGAAGTGGGCCATTTGATATTTTGTTGTGGGAGGCGTATGTGTTAACCCTAGTTTTTTGTTCTGCAAATTGTGGTGTTGTGTCAAACATACCTATCCGATTTGCATACATTTGGATTCACGGTCCAATGTGTGATTTGCCTGTGTGACATTATTTTGGTTGCCTGCATGGCATTGTTTTGACTTGCATGTGTGACAATGTATATTTCTGAGCTCGCTCGGTATTAAATAAAACTCAACCATTTGATTCAGCCTATTATTTCATTGTATTAGTTTTGTTTATTTTTATTCAGTTCAATTCATTGAGTTAGTTACTTCAGTTTATCATTTCTTTATTCTTCTATTAGTTTCGTTAATTATGTTGATTCAGATATATTCCATTAAGATCTTTGGATAATATATTTTCGTTAGTATTTACACTTGAGGCTTTGTTCAGTATTGTGTCTCAGTTGTTTTTGTATATCAGTTGTATATCTTTTGTATATCTATATCCGTACTGGGTAATTGGCTCATGCTGTGTTTTTCTTTCGGCAGGTTTGCAGGGGTGATTCAGGACTAGTGTGGTGAGAGAGTTGTCTTTGACCATCTAGGTTGTTTCGATTTTTTATTTTGGTTATTTTGACTATGTTTGGAGAATTGTATTTATTACTTTATTAATGGATTAGTACTATTAATATTTTGAGGTTATTAGTGCTCTGTTTATTTATTTTGAGGTTTGTTATACTTTGCACGTAATCTCCCTTTTCTTTTCGAAAAGGGGGTGTTACAGTCAAATTAATCTTCCTACTAATTCTTCTGAATCCTATCAAATTAACCAAGTTCTACTTAAATGATTCAGTTGTTGACGAACCACTATCCTCTTAATTCGACATCCTCATTTGTTCTCCCTATCTTCTCTCCCACTATCTGTACATTCTATTTTCTCTCGCACTATCTCTACTTTCTATTTTCTCTTCCATATTCTTTGTATCTTCCCTTTACCTCTCAAATAAACTAATATAATTATTACTAACATATTACTTATTTTGACAAAAAATAAACAAAAAATTGTCATTTGAAATGTTTATGTCACACGCATTGCGTGTACGCGGATGATTAGTACATATAATATCAATAATCTATTTTTATCATTTAATAGAAAAACAAAAAAACTATAGAAGAATTTGTTGGTCAATGGTCCTCACTCATTAATGGGTCAAAGAAAACATCTCACCAACTCTCTTCATCGTTTAATGCTCCTCATTTAATACTACTTCCCTCCATATGGCTATAAAAAAAAAGCAAAGCAACAAGAAAAAATACACCAACAATACATACTCTCATCCAAGAGTAGAGAGAAAAGAAAATGGTGTGAGAGAAATCCCATCCGAGGAGGATGGATGAAAATAATCTCATCTGGGAGAGGGTGGAAGAGAGTTAGAAAAATAGAGAGAGAAAGATAGTTCAAATAATATGGTGTTTTATTTGGGTTTCATCACATAATTATTATGGTGAAATAATTTGAGTTTGTACTCAAATTAAGATATTTTTGTATTCTCTCATATTATTCTAGTGAATTGTTCGGAGTTTGTCCCGTGATTTTTATCTCTTAGTTTTAAAGGGTTTTTCACGTAAAATCTTGGTGTCTCGTGGTTGGATATTTTCTACTCATTATTTCCTGTATGGTTATTATTTTGGTGGAACTGCAAATTTAATACATTTTAAGATGCTTTGATATTTTATCCGTCTAATTTATCAAAGACAACAATATTTAGATGGTGATTTTTTCCCAACAGAATTCCCAGAAAAATCATGCAGAATCCTGAAGAATCCCGAATTCCGAACCCCTCGCCAAGTTAGAAAAAATTCCTTGCTTCTTAGCTTAATTTCTTTCTCTAATTTTAAAGCCTCCTTGTATGTATTGAGCTAGATGCCTTTTCTGCTATTGTGTAAAAATACCTAATCCTTGTCCAGCCCATGGATCAGAAGGAAGCCCTAGGGTTAAGTTCAGTACGTACTGCAGGTCCAAATTCTTGTTTGAGCTCTAAATCACTACCTATCTATAGGTAAAGTGTTGTGCCCTTTACGTGATAAATTACATCATGTGATTAAGTAACATAATGGTCATAAGATTTCTTCATCTATATATGTTAGGTGTAGGCGCAATCTATGGGCCAAAGGACTGTTTTAGGCTTAATTTTAATGTAGTTTCTTGTCTTTAGGAATACTCCTATAAGATAATTGTATTGTTTACTTTTGAAAGTCAATTTGAGACATTTTTAAACTTAAAATTGACATAGATTTTTTTAATTCTTGTTAGTTAATACAATGATAAGTATTGTAAACAATTTAAAAAGTACTATTAATTATAATATTTATTATTTTGTAAATTTTTATGAATTATATGATGAGTGTGAAAATATTTTCAATTGACTTTCAAAAATTAAAAATGATCTTATAATTAGAACAGAGAGAGTATTATTTTTGTGGGATTTTTTTACCATATTGTTTTTCTAGTTGATTGTGCAATTTCTTATGAAAACTACTTGTCAAAAAAGTTTGCTTACAAAAACTATGCTTTATGCTTGATGACGAACAAGTTGATGATTAGTCAAGATTTGTTGAATTAAATTTTGTCCTCGTCTCTCTATACATATTGTTGAGATACAAAGTTCCACTTCGAACAAAAAAAAATCCGGAGGCTCAATATGTAACCCTGATGAGGTAATATACTTATTAATTGCCAATTAATTTTTTAGCTAGATATTCAGCATGGTACTTTACTGAAAGATAAAAATAATCAACTTTTCTCATTTTATTTTATTTTATTATATATTTTAAACCATGAGACGAGTCATACTGTTGAGCCAAATACCATGCAATTTGTTTCCTTTAAGATTATAGAAAATGTTGTTGACTATTCTGACAAATAACATAAAAAATTAATATTTTTACAAGCGAAAATGTTAATTATACAAGGTTCTCTCACATAAGGGTAAATTCAATTTACTATTCATGTTTTACTTTTCAAAATATCAATTCTCATAACATGATACTTACATCTCCTTGACAATAGCCATCAGTGTCAAACTCTTTTCAGAATGAGCCTCCTTCCTAGCTTTTGACAAAAAAACGAACTTACTAGTCAACATTACAATTATTCCACTTAAGTCCTTTCAAAATTCAAATCCTATCCTAACCTCTGTAAAAATCTGGATATTTGTAGAAAGAATACATATAAAAATCTTTGCTTTTATTTCAATTAGTAAACAACCGACTCTAGTATAATTGTCTATACGTTCACTTGTACTCCCGAGTCATATATATCTCCAGCCTTCCAGTCTTTGGGAACACTGTTAACCGGAACAACCCACTCCTCATCTCCGTCATCGTTGCTGAATAGCATCCTTAGAGACAAGGATCCGCTAGGAGGTGAAGTTGTTGTCCATACTGCCCCATAACTTCGATCCAGTAGCTTGCAAGCAAAAGTTTTTGCCTGCATGTGTAACAAATAGTATGTAAGGTGATAAACTATAAAAATGATGAAAAAAGTTTATAGACATAATCTAGATATTAACTTTGAAAGACTAAAATGCAAAACTTTCCCATGTGTTGTGGCCGTGTGATGTTTTTCGTTGTTGTTTTGACTAATTAGCATATTCCTCCCTCAAAGTACATTAATTATTAGTGCTGAACTGTACCTTTTAAGGTATAATTAGCAGTGCAAAACTGATCCAAAAGGTCTAGTTTTATACTACTAATTATACCACGAGTTAGCAGTTTGGTATATTGTAAAGTCTGGTACCATATCTCCATAAAGTGATAAACAGGATAAAATTTTGCATTTTAGTCACTTTGAAAAGAATTTCTTTTTGGAACTATACCTCACATAGCTGAACAGCAGTAATATCATTTTTGCCTTGTTGATACCATATAACAAAAGCGAGGTAATGAGGGTAGTTACTGTTCTCATCAATCTTGATTGTAATATTTTTTGATGGATAGTTGCATGACACCCTGTTCAAAAAGGAGAGAGAGAGAGGGAGAGTTGCATGAAACGCAAAACTTAAATTATGATGGAAAAGAAATTGATAAAAAACTTACAAGTTTTGCATTTAGATTACTATTACACCCTTACAATTAATTTTGTTGTGTTTTCAAGTAGGGAGATAGGGATCGGATGATGAAAGATTTTCTTATGTTGTTTAGTTTTCGGTGCAAATTTTTCTATTTTTGGACTGTTGGCAAAAAATATGATCTAGTTTTTCGTCAAATTCTTTTTTTTTTGTGTCCATTAAAACTAAAGAACAAGAGAATTATTCAAAACACTTGTTTTCCATCCTTGTATTTTATTTTCGGTCCATTTTTAAACTCAGAAACACAGTATAGAAGTTTCTTGTAGAACCTTATATACATGTGAAATTTTTACCGTCTATATTCAATATCGACTACACCAAGGGCTAGTAAAGATGCAGCTGCATCTGAAGTCTGAGCCATCCTTCCAAAGGTTCGCCTGCTCAGAATGAAATCCGTGTTATGACCAGATCCTTGGTCAGTTATAACCACATTCACTCCTTGATCTGAGCAATAGTTGCTGTTGGTGCACCTCACCTAGTGAAATAGTAATAATAGTTGTACAATTTATGAGTTATAGTATAAGAGTACTGTATTATACCAAAAACTAAGTTAAATAAATGTTAATTGTTTGATATAGTAGAGATAGTAAATCACCTGATAGCAGGCACCACAGCCTACACCATCTCGATAGAGATCAGAAGCTGCTGATACATCCCCACCGTTGATGGTCGCTCCAAATGTGCCATACCCACATCTCCCGGCTACAGTTTATTTAGAGAAAAACAGATATTAGTATCAAGTAAAACTTTATTTTGTCCACTAGAACATGTCATAAATTTATACTACAAACTCGTACTTTCTGTTCCTTTTTCATCAGAGTTTGGATAGTAAGCTGCCCGAGAATGAATGAAACAGTCACTGCATGTTGCAGCTTTTCCCGAATTTATTACAGAAAGGAAGGTTGCAAAAAGGATCAAAAGGGATTGGAGAGCAGGAGCCATTGATTTCGGAGTTAGATAGCAGAAGCAGAAAGGATAGAAGAGAGGTAAGTTGGTAGTGCATGAAATGGATGAAGTTTAGTACTATTTATACTGAACTAACCAGCAGACATTTCCTTCACTTTCAGCATGGTAAAACTTATGACTTTAACATTCTGTTCAAGTCTCATATTGAATGAGTGGAGTTCTGTTGCCATTATTTCTCAGCAACCTTCTTAGACTTGAGATTACTTGTTTTGATGTTAGAAAACTGTTTGTTGACATTCTCTTGCATATTTTATTGTTCTTTTGAGTCCTACGTTGATATCTCATGTCAAAAGTTAGCAAAATGGCATTAATTTAGGCGTTGAAAAGTTAGTGTGGCTTTTGATGGCGCTTATATACTTTTACTAAATGCAAAGTTTTGTTGCTAATTTCACATTTAATGGTTTTAGTTCATACTCCCATCTTTTGTTCCAAAATTAGAGATGCATGTTGAATTTTTAAGCCGATGTGCAAAATAATAAATTTCAAAATGTATACGAATTTATTGAGTTTTAGTAAAGACAAATATAACTATTGTAAACTTGCTTAAAAGTACTATTAATTACCATATTTACTGCTTGAAAAAACTTAAAATGAATTTACATCAATTTTGGTGTAGGATTTCACATATTGATTTAAAGTTAAAAATGTGCCTCTAGTTTTTTAACAGAAGAGTACATAACATAGACTAAATTTTTTTCTCAGTCGAAATTTTGTGATAACTTTCAGCATATGAATTAACTGTAATAAATCTGTAGTAATTATTTGTGATTATATTATATTCTTGATAAGATTAAAGTGGAGAATGTTTACGTCTTGATATTCGCTAGCTGATTTAAATTTACATATGTCTGGACCATGATGTGCCGAGATTGACCGTCTTGCCTAATTTGTGCATAAAAGAAAGAGGGGTACACTGCAGGGTCTGTTAGGTGGATTTGCACCAAGCTATGGAAAACTCGGGCTAAGCATCTGTTGAGATTTTCCACTTATGCTAAAAGTGCAAGGTAGCAGACATCTAACTAGATTTGTTCAACAAAAAGCATTTCATTTTACCATTTTTTTTGTTCCACAAGAAAAATCTTCTCTTATTTATATTAGTATAATATGACACAATATCTTCAAGTTTGTCATCATACTCAAACTCTACCGAGTTATTTATTTCCATTTAATATTAGAATAGTAATTAACGTGTTGCAATTTCCTATATTACACAAACTCGGATAGAATGTCAAGTTGGACACAGTATTTTGAAGAGTCAAACACAAATACTCCTTAATTTTGCTAATTTTTTAATACTAAAATAAAGTGTATATTAATACTCACTTTTATCCAAGTATCAAATATTGGACACGGATACTTTAGAGAAGAAGAGTTAGTAATTTGTAATCTTAAATGCGAAGAAGTTTCACAAACTACAATAGTGGAGTTTGGTGGAGATGTTTAATTTTGAAATAGTTATTTTCTAATTTTGAAATTTTGTTTTGCTAATTAGATTTACTCGTCCTGTTTCACAAAAAAAATCTCATTTTACTATTTCTTTTATTTCTCAAAAAGAGTTCTTTTTTATTGATACAAGTATAAAATTACGTCCTCAAATTTGCCATCTTGGGCAAACTCCTCCGGATTATTTCTTACCATTTAAGATTAGAATAGTAATTAAAATGTTGCTATTTCTAATCTTAAATGGGAATAAGTTTCACAAAATATCATATTGGAGTTTGATGGAGAGCCGGACCTTGAAATATTTATTTTTTGATGCGAGATACTAATTAAATTTTTGTTCATAAAAAGGGTCCTCTTTTATTGATTTTAGTATAAAATGACAAAATATCTTCAAACTTACCATCATAGGCTAACCTCACAGAATTATTTCTTCCCATCTAAGATTAGAATAGTAATTAGCATAATATTTATAATCTTAAATGGAAAGAAGTATCACAAAACACCATTGTTGAGTTTGGTGGAGATGGTTAATCTTGAAATATTTATTTTTCTGATGGGAGAAATTTTATTTTGCAATAGGAAACTAAGTATGATGATTGACAGATGAAAGAAAGCGTGAGGAGGACGCGAGGTAGACTGGCATTAATCATTATGAGGCAAATCCACTGAACCTTATTATCCTATTATCCATGACACGCCAATAATCGGATCAGTTTAATGGATTGAGTAAATGTATTGAATAGAGTAGGAAATAGAATAGATAATGGAATTTTAATTTTTCATTTGATTATACGTGTTTGGTTGATGTTATGAATACATCTAAGAATGAAATAAATAATTGAAAGTGACCCAAATACCCCCAAATGTTCAAATTTAACTTAAATTCAATTTATATTAAAAATTAACACATATTTCTCTAGTTTTTTTTTATAATTATATTCTTCTCTTTTTACTATACTTTTTTCATATACTTTTCATATAATTTTTTTTTTTGGTGGGAGGTGGGATGGTGGTAAGGGGTGTATACATAATCACATAATATTATTTTTTGGGTGTGGGTGTGGGTGTGGGGGGGTGGGATGGGGTGTATACATAATCACATAATATTATTTTTTTTTGCGTGGGGGTGGGGTGGGGTGGGGTGGGGTGGGGTGGAGTGGGGGGGGGGGGGTAAGAGGTGTATACATAATTACATAATATTATTTTTTGGGTGGGGGGTGGGGGTGGGGGTGGGGTGGGGTGGGGTGGGGTGTATACATAATCACATAATATTATTTTTTTTGGGTGGGGGTGTGGGTGGGTGTAGCGCCCCTAAAACAGGTATACATCACCCATCTTGGGTCGCCAAATACATGGTACAAATTTTAAATACAACTTAATTATACAATAGTCGTGTAAAATACGACAAAATATAATATAAGAGTTTTTAATAAGAATATTGTCATCTAGACAATATACAAACTCAATGGAGTCCTCATTACATTTATTGTTACACTATTTAACAGAATAGTGAGGACTACTAATGCTATCATCCGACCGTCACTCCGGTTCTCCCGACTAGTTCCGCCACGTTCTCATTTTCTCGAAGAGAACAAATTGAAAGAAAGGGTGAGCTCAATGGCCCAAGAAGAAATATTATGACTAAGATAATGCGTAATAATTTATCATTAGCCTTCAACGTTGTTAAACCGATAAAATATAACAAACATCAAGTTTAATCTGCGGTGAACAAGCAATCCATTAGAAGAGTCAAGTAGAGAATAAAATCTACTATCTTCTATGATTTAAAAGATTTTTATCACTTTAATCGCCGAGACTCAAATTTTAATAAATAAACCACATCATCCCTCGCACTTTACGACCAATGATATTCATTAGTATCACGACCACAAATTCTCCACGACTCACGGCCAAGGATATTCGCAGTATTCATCAATGATCATGATCATGCCAACATCTCATCCATCAATGCGCTTACTACCAAATGAGGACTTTTACCACATCATTTGTAACATTACGGTCATGATTATACCGAATAATCCCTGGTCATAATCATACCAAGTCCATCCATGCACTACAGGTCACAGATGACTTTCAACATATTATAAACACGAGGATGATGACAATGATATAAGAATTCAATAAAACAAGTTCAAAAATTAATTTATCCAGGAACCAATAACGTCTAAATTGTCAACATGATACTGCTTTGTAGAGTAAAATTCAAGAATGCTCAGAAGAATGTTTCCATGAAAAGATACTGGATGAAACGCAAATATCAAGGATATTCCATTAATTTCATGGAGTATAGAAGTCAAAACTTTAACCAATTGAGTATAATAAAGAATGGAATAACAAAAGAAATCACCATGCATGCGATAGACCGCACAGACAGTGTAAGACCTCAACTTATTATAAATAAAATCGAATTTCCTCTAATTATATTTGTGAATAATAAGGTATTAATTTGATATAATTCTCTGGTTATGGGTGAAATGTGCAAATTTTGCAAAATATGCAAGTGGTTATAAAATAATCATTGTTGTTGGGAATATTCGTTTGGTCGTGGAATATTCTTGTTGCTTCGGGGAATATTAGATGCGGCAGTAGCGATATCATTTGTGGGCCCCATAATGTAATAAGCCGCGGATGAAGAAAATGACAAGTTTGAGTTTTTATAAATAATAGCGTAGTTGTTACCGTTAACACTGTTGGAATACCCGGTGGTTAAAATATAGTAATACGCGTGGATGCATAGTATTGATGAATTATTGATCCTTACGTAAGAAGGCACTACTCAATAATTGTTACAGTAGTTACTGTTCAATATTTTATTTTATTGATTCAATAATTGTTGCGTTGATATTTTATATTATTGTTGTTTCAATAATTGTCACTGCACAGTATTTCCCATTATCAGATCAATAATTCATATTATTTGAATAATATTATTAGATAGCATTATTGGCAATGTCTATAAAGTTCTGTCAAGGAGAGGTTTGGTCACCTAATTGCGCGCCAATAAGGAGAAATTCTTATTGGAAAGCCCCCTCTTTCCTGGGAACGGCCTGGTTGTCATAAATGTGATTTTGTAATATTATTTGAGAATAATTAATTATTGATTCATATGATAAGGAAATATTTATTTTATGTGGATATAAATGTTGGATATTTTTTTTTTGTGGTTAAAAATGAAGGAGTTAATGTTGAGGTGTTTTATCAGTATTTTTATCGGAATGAAAGTATTAAAAATTAAACCAGTATTTTTGAGATATATTGTGTGAGTTATAATTTTTAATCCGACCGTTGGATCGTTGTAATTTTTGGATATGTTATACATATATAAGTTGAGTATATGTCCACAAATTTTGAACCGTTAAAAATGAACGTATGATTTGTTATGAATTTTAAGAGGTGTGGTGATTGAGAAAATTAGGTTTATAAATGATTTTGGTGAAAAATTCTAGAATTGAGTGGGCCCCACTTGTGGTTGGTGAAGAAATGTGCTGAATTTATTTCAAATGTGGTGGGTGGGAAAGAGTAGCGAAGTAAAGCCATCAAAGTTGTTGGTCAAGTCTGCTAACATTTTCCTATAAATAGAAGGCTAAGTTAGAATTAAAAATCACACCAGAAACAAGTTTTCTCTCTTTCTCTCTCTAGATTATTGAGTGTATTTTGTGAGTATTTAGATACTTTGTGAGTTTCTATTCATCGCTGCAAGTTTCCTTGATTTTATATCGATATTCCGATCGGAAATCTTGATATTTTGAGGTAAGGATGTTATTTTCTTCATATATGATATTATTTCTTCAATATCATTTACGCCAAGTATTGATCCGAATTTTTATCAAATTTAGAACTTTTGTGTCTGAGTTACTATTCACATTATACAAAGACTATTCACGAATCGACATTATTCAATTAGAAAATGAAATTTTCTTCTTTTTGTCCAAGATGTCTATTATGGTTACTATCTTTGATTGTATCCATTTTTGATCTTTATTTTGAATTTCGCTTAAAAATTGGTATTTATGAAGTATTATTGTTCTTGGATAAACCGTTATACTAATTCCTACTATTTGGCCTTCCGTTTCTTTGGATTCGCTTTTCTTTAAAATATTTTTCATCATCCTCACCCTAAATGATGATATTACTAAATATCTTCTACCTGTGCAAAGTGCAAAGATAAATGATTAATCGATGAATATCTTTGGCACAGTGCAAAGATGAACAGTGTTGAGATGAACATGACCAACTGGTGATATAAATGAATATCTTTGGCTCAGAAGTGCAAAGATGAATATTTGATTAAAGATGTATGTTGATTGTTTTTACAGGATAAAATATTGATGATGGACTTTTAAATCTTAGAAGATAGTAGAACTCATTTCTACTTGACTCTTCTAATGGATTGTTGTTTCTGCTGCAGATTGTTGATCTAAAACTTGTTGGCTATTATATTTTATCGATTTTTCCTCGTTGAAGACTAATGATAATTTGTTGTATATTATCTTAGTCATAATATTCTTTACTGGGCTAGTTGAGCTCACCCTTTTCCTTTTTGTTTCATTTTTCTCAGAAGGTGAGAACATAGCAGGAACTAGTCGGGGTACGGAGTGATGGTTCTAGAAAGATATTTTTAGCAGTCCTCACTATTTCTGTAAAATAGTGTTTGAATAATTGTAACGAGGACTTATTTGAGTGTGGATATTGTCTAGAAGACAATATTTGTATTTAAACTCACAGTATGTGTTGTCATATTTTGCACGACAATTGTATTATTGAAGTTGTAGTTTACTTTCTGTACCATGTATTTGGCGACTCAGAATGGGTGTTGTATACCTATTTTGGGGGCTTCACAGACAGGTTATTCCAACAGAATAATAAATAACGGAACCATGTCATGCGTAAACGCATGCATGTGATGTTCCAACAGAATAATAAATAACGGAACCAGTCATGCATAAAGCAACGGATGTGAGTTGTTTCAATGTAATAATAAATAATGAGAACCGGATCATATATAAAAGCATGCAGACAGGATGTTCCAATGTAATAATAAAGAATGGAATAATGAAGAATTTCACCATGTATGCGGTACTTCAGACAGACAAAAGTTATTCCAACATAATAATAAAGAATGGAATAACAAAAGAATTTTACCATGTATATGTGCTTGATAGGCAGAGTTATTCCAACATAATAATAAAGAATGAAATTATAGAAGTTCTCTTTATGAAGACGAAAGAAAGAAATAATACCCCCTATCTTAGAAAAATTGGATACTGGAATAGTTTGGTAGCATAATTCTCTTCTTCTTTCTCACTATAATTTCTCTCTATAATAATTGCTCTAAAGCTTTTGTGAATTGGTGAGAAATGAAGGAAGAATGAGCTTCTATTTATAGAAAAATATAGTTTTGATAATTGCACGTTTTGGGGCTCGAAATATTATAGTACAATACCTTCAACTTTTCTTTCATTTTTAATTTAGTCCTGCAAGTATTATCAAACTTGCACCACCTCCCCTAATATTAAATAATGTGAATCAATAGTTCAATCATGTGAATCAATAGTATAATCATGTGAAAAATATGAATTACAGTATAGTACCTCTATCTATACCTCAAATTTTAACTTAGTCATGCAAGTATTATCAATCTTGCACCAACTCCCCTAATAGTACATGAATGTGATTCAATAGTACACACATGTGAACAAATAGTTATATAAACATGTGAATTAATAACAATTAATTGCTCATTTATCCGATAAATTACCCGATTTATCAATATAACCCCCAGACATCAATTATCATCGGAATAGATATCGATTTCCACTAACACTAATAATCCCAACACAATGGAACTATCAAATACATCTTTAATCAACACGAACTTATTCATCATTAATATTATAACTCACAATATTTAACAACCAGATCGTTCCCAAGAAAGAGGGGGCTTTCCGATAAGGATTTCTCCTTATTGGCGCGCAATTAGGTGACCAAACCTCTCTCGATGTAACTTCTAGACATTGTAAATATTTCAATTTAATAATATGAATAACTTTGTCGTCTCAATTATTGATTTAATAATATATCATATAATGCGGATGATTGTGACAATAATCAAATCAATAATATGAGAGATATGATGCAAAGAATTATTCGTAGTAATAATTGAGTATAATCTGAGTGACTTCTCACGTAAGCATCAATAATCAATACCGTGTGCTACTATGCAACAACCACGCGATTATTGTACTTTTTACTACCGGGTAGTTCAACGGTTTTAACGGTAACACTTTCGCCGTTATTTTTATAAAAGATAATTACGCCATTTTCTTACCACGACAATACTTTTTGCGTTGTGGGGTCCACCAATGATTGTGCTAGTCGTCATTTAATATTCCCTGTTAAAACGAATATTCTCCACCAATCGAATATTATATAACCACTTGCTTACTTTGCAAAATTTGTAAATATTACCCACAACTATAACATTATATCATATCCACACCATAATATTCAAAAATATATTTCGAGAGAAATTAATCTTTATTCATAAAATTTGGGGTCTTACAGATTGGGGGTGGGGGGGGGGGGGGTGTATGGGTGGGGTGGGGTAATGGGTGGGGTGGGGTGGGTGAGTGGTAAAAGGTGTATACATAATCACATAATATTATTTTTTTGGGTTGGGTTGGGTGGGGGGGGTGTGGGGGTGGGGTGGGGTGATGGTAAGGGTGTATACATAATCACATAATATTATTTTTTGGGTGTGAGTGGGAGTGGGGTGGGGTGGGGTGGGTGAGTTAGGGTGAGGTGGGGGTGGGGTGGGGTGTATACATAATCACATAATATTATTTTTTTTGGTGGGGGTGGGGGTGTGGGTGTGGGGTGGGGGGTGTGGGTGTAGGTGTGGGTGGGGATGGGGTGGGGAGTAAGGGGTGTGGGGGTGTGGGGGTGGGGTGGGGGTGTGGGTGGGGGGTGGCTCTGCTCCTCTTTCGCTCTTCTCTGCTCCTCCTCTTTCGCAGATCGATAGATTGATTGAATGAAAGAACATGGAACCCTATTTTATTTTTAAGGGGCATATTTGTCAATTACTTAAAAATAATAGATGGAATAAGTTATTCCTGACCTCCCTTCCAGGAATAAAAATTGTAATTTTAAGTTAACACCTATTCCACTAGGAATACATTATTCCGTTGGAATAAACAAACCAAACAACATTTTTATCATTCCATTCTCCCTCCTATTCCATCGATCCAAACGTAGCATTATAGTTTTGTACCCTACCAATTCAGCTACCATTTTCATCAGTTAGGAATCTTCATATTTCCTTTCTAAGTTTAAGGTTCTACAATATATATCCAATTTCTTCTAGGAAAATTACATTCCAATCCTTGTGAAAAATAAACAATTACTTGAGGAAAATGAGAAGCAGTGCATGATGTCTTGTTTAAACTAGTGGGGGAAACAACTTACAATTACAGCAGTTTTACGAAGGAAAATGGCTTAAATATATTTTAAACCTTTAATTTTTTTTTCTTCGTATTGTAAAACTTAAATGCAAAATTTTCAATTACAAGATATTGAACTTTGGTGTCTTTTAAATTTCTATAAATTAAATCTTCCAATTATCGGTGTGTAATAATTGATCAGAGAGGCAGTGGTAGAACCAGAACAAAATTTGAGGGGGGTCAAAATTTGAGGGCGGTTAGGTTGCAGCAGCGAGGGAGCGAATTTAAGGTCTTTCAGTTTGATTTTGACCCAAATTAAAAAAAATGGAGAGTATATTAGCGGCCCAATGCATATCGACCAGAGAATCGTGGCCCAATGCACAAGGCAACACGCTACCGGCAAGAACACCAATATTCACACCCAACTAGTTGATTGCAACACATATGGAAACAATGACCTCAATTTTCTTGAAGTAAGGTCTCAATTCTCAAAGCACCTACCATCAGTATTTTCTTTCTAGAGTATTATTTAGTTAAAAGAATAACCATCATGGTGTTGGGCTTGACAGAGGTCTCTTGTAAGACCCCAACTTATTATAAATAAAATTGAATTTCCTCTAATTATTATTGTGAATAATAAGGTATTAATTTGATATAATTCTCTGGTTATGGGTGAAATGTGCAAATTTTGCAAAATATGCAAGTGGTTATAAAATAATCATTGTTGTCGGGGAATATTCATTTGGTCGTGGAATATTCTCGTTGTCGGGGAATATTAAATGATGACGACGTAGCGATCATTTGTGGGCCCATATAATGTAATAACCGTCGGATTAAGAAAATGACAAGTTTGAGTTTTATAAATAACTGCAGTAGTTATTCTGAATTAACCTTTGTTGGAATACCGGTGTGGTTAAAATACTGATGAATACGCGTGGATGCACACTATTGATGAATTATTGATCCTTACGTAAGAAGGCACTACTCAATAATTGTTACAGAAGAATTCTCGCTCAATATTTTATTTTATTGATTCAATAATTGCTGCGTTGATATTTTATATTATTGTTGTTTCAATAATTATCACAACACAGTATTTCCCATTATCAGATTAATAATTCATATTATTTGAATAATATTATTAGATAACATTATTGGCAATGACTAGAAAGTTCTGTCAAGGAGAGGTTAGGTCACCTAATTGCGCGCCAATAAGGAGAAATTCTTATTGGAAAGCCCTCTCTTTCCTGGGAACGGCCTGGTTGTCATAAATGTGATTTTGTAATATTATTTGTGAATAATTAATTATTGATTCATATGATAAGGAAATATTTATTTTATGTGGATATAAATGTTGGATATATTTATTGTGGTTAAAAATGAAGGAGTTAATGTTGAGGTGTTTTATCGTTGTAATTTTTGGATATGTTATACATATATAAGTTGAGTATATGTCCACAAATTTTGAACTGTTAAAAAAGAACGTATGATTTGTTATAAATTTTAAGAGGTGACTGATTCAGAAAATTTAGGTTTATAAATGATTTTGGTGGAAAATTCTAGAATTGAGTGGGCCCCACTTGTGGTTGGTGAAGAAATGTGCTAAATTTATTTCAAATGTGGTGGGTGGGAATAGTAGTAGAAGTAAAGCCATCAAAGTTAAAGTCAAGTCTCGCTAACATTTTCCTATAAATAGAGGGCTAAGTTAGAATTAAAAATCACACCGTAAACAAGTTTCTCTCTTTCTCTCTAGATTATTGAGTGTATTTTGTGAGTATTTAGATACTTTATGAGTTTTTATTCATCAGTGCAAGTTTCCTTCAGCCTTATACCGATATTCCGATCAGAAGTACTGATATTTTGAGGTAAGGGGTGTTATATTCTTCTTAAAATAATATTTTCTTCAATATCATTATACCGAAATGTTGGTATGAACTTTTTATCAAATTTAGAACTTTTTGTGTCGGGGTTACTATTCACGTTTACGGCACTATTTACGAATACGGCACTATTCACCGAAAAATGAAATTTTCTTCTTTTGTCCAAGATGTCTATTATGGTTACTATCTTTGATTGTATCCATGTTTTGATCTTTATTCTTGAATTTTGCTTCAAAATTGGTTATTATGGAGTATTATTGATCTTGGATAAACCGTTATATACTAATCCTTACTATTTGTCCTTCCGTTTCAATCGGATTCGCTTTTCTTTAAAATATTTTTCATCATCCTCGGTCCTAAATGATGATATTACTAAATATCTTCTACCTGAAAGTGCAAAAAGATAAATGATTAATCGATGAATATTTTTGGCCCAGTAGAGGCAAAAGATGAGCAGTGTTGAGATGAACATGACCAACTAGTGATACAAATGAATATCTTCGCCCTGTTGTGCAAAGATGAATATTTGATTAAAGATGTATATTGATTGTTGTTATGTGGATAAAATATTGATGATGGACTTTTAAATCTTAGAAGATAGTAGAACTCATTTCTACTTGACTCTTCTAATGGATTATTGCTTCACTGCAGATTGTTGATCTAAAACTTGTTGGCTATTATATTTTATCGATTTTTCCTGTTGAAGACTAACGATAATTTGTTGTATATTATCTTAGTCATAATATTCTTTTTGGGCTATTTGAGCTCACCATTTTTTCTTTTTGTTCCATTTTCTCGGGAGGTGAGAATATAGTAGAACTAATTAGGGTACGGAGTGATGGTTCTAGAAAGATGTTTTAGCAGGTCCTCACTATTTTCGTAAAATAGTGTTTGAATAATTGTAACGAGGACTTATTTGAGTGTGGATATTGTCTAGAAGACAATATTTGTATTTAAACTCACAAAGATGTGTTGTCATATTTTGCATGACAATTGTATTATTGAAGTTGTAGTTTGCTTTACGTATCATGTATTTGGCACTCGGAATGGGTGTTGTATACCTATTTTGGGGCGTCACAGATTGGTATCGAGCTTAGGATATGGTCTCTCCGTGGAGATCGGGGAATAGAACTAGGAGGGAGAAATGAGTAAATCCTTCGTTAGTGTGTCTTATCTAAGCTTATTTGTTGGTCATCATAATATAGGATATTATGTGATATGTTAATTTGTTTAATTAACTCTTGTTTTATGGCAAGATTTAAGAATGGTCACGAGAACGTTAACAATGGAGTGTATGAGGCGTGGAACAACCTTTAGTTACAAACCCAGAGAACGTGCAACAGAAGGCAACATCAGTAAACAACACTACCGAGCAAACGATGAATGATGGAATGTTTAGGAGCTTTTTTGCGCTTCACGAAAACCGAGACGAGGAGACTCGTGCACAAAATACGGTGGAAATGATAGCAATACGCGGCTTGTCACAGCCAAGCAGTTCAAGGAGTTGGGACCACCAGAATTTAAGGGAAAGCCGGATCCGATCATGGCGAAAATGTGGGTCAAGCAAATTACCAAGATTTTCGATGTCTTGGGATGCACAGAGGAACAGAAGGTTCCATTCGCCACCTTTATGTTTCGCGGTGAGGCAGACTACTGGTGGGAGTCTGTGGAAGCGCATCTACCAACCATGACTCAAAGATGTCTTGGAAAACATTTCAGAACTATTCAATGACAAGTACTTTCCCGAAAGTATTCGGCTATATGAAGGAGGTGGAGTTTATCGACCGAACAAAACAACATGATGGCAAGTGTCCCAAAGACGAGGCTAAGTTTGCGAGTTATCCGGGTTTGCACCTCATTTGGTCGAAAATGAGGAACGAATGACGAGGATGTTTCGAGAGGTCTAAAGCCTTAGATTCTCTAATATCTTATATCTCATAAATTTTCTTTATATTCAGGATGTCAAAATGTAGGGCTCAATTATTAGAGCGAGATAATGAGTATGTTCAACCGAGGGACCACAACCAAGGTCATACCTAAGGTGACAAATAAATCATCGTGAGCGATGATAACCAACGAGGAGGGAAAAGTACGAACAAAGGCGGTAACCACTCGGGTGGTCATCGTGGCCATGATAATAGGAGAGGTGAGTCAAGTGGAAATTTCAGAAAGAGGAGATTTAACAATGATGGAAAGACATCAGTAGCAGCACCAGCACCAACAAAAAATTCTAGGGGAGAAGAACGACCGCCAGTTAGATGTTACAAATGCGGGAAGGAGGGACATATCAGCCCAAACTGTCCACAACAATCCAAGGTATGTTACAACTGTGGAAAGGAAGGCCACATAGCTCGGGATTGTTCTGTAGCAAAACCAAGTTCAACGGAGATGGTGACTCCAAGGGCTGTCCCGGATAAGTTGAAATCAGCGGTTCCTGGAAGAGCGTTTGTCGTGACTGGCCAAAACGCGAGGAACCCGAACGAGGTAATTACGGGTAAGCTAATCTTGAACTCTTGCGAAGTTTATACCTTACTAGATACCGGTTCTACCCATTCTTTTATCTCTCCTGCTTGTGCTCAACGTTTAAACTCGACTCTAGAGAAATTAGACTTTGAATTATCAGTGGAGACTTCGTTGGGTGAAACTTTCGTTACATCCACTATTTATAAATCTTACATGATCCAAGTTGGCACTATCACATTACCTGTTAATCTTATCTCTTTAAAGATACTTGCTTTTGAGGTAATTTTAGGAATTGATTGGTTAACCACTCATCATGCCAAAATTGATTGTTTTCGTAAGGTTGTTAGTTTTCATATTCCTAACCAACTTGTCATACAAATTCAAACAACTAAACCACTAAAATCAGTCACTATCATATCAAGCCATAAAGCTATTCGTTTATTGAAAAACTGATGTCAAGCTTTCTTAGCCCATGTTATGGATTTGAACAAAGACAAGTCAGATTTGAATAATATTTTTGTTGTTAGAGAATTTTTCGATGTATTTCTCAAGAACTTCCCCGGCCTACCCCGTAACATGATGTTGAATTCTTTATCGACCTCGAGCTGTACAAAACCCATTTCTAAAACCCCATATCGAATGACTCTATTGAACTTCGTGGAGTTAAAAGTCGAACTACGAGGAATTGTTAGACATAGGTTTCATTCGGCCCCTAGTACATCTCCTGGGGTGCTCCTGTTTTATTCATAAAGAAGAAAGACGGAGTATGCGACTTTTGTATTGACTACCGAGAATTAAACCATGTCACCATCAAGAATAGGTATCCGCCACCTCGCATTGATGACCCGTTCGACCAATTGCAAGGAGCACAATTATTTTTTCAAAGATCGATCTTCGCTCGGATATCATCACCAAGATTAAAACTAAGGATATTCCAAAGACCGCCTTGAGAACTCCCCAGACGGGCATTATGAATTCTTAGTCATGTCTTTTGGATTGACTAATGCTCCCCGCCGCTTTCATGGATATGATGAACCGTGTATTCAAGGAATATTTGGATCAGTTTGTTGTTGTCTTTATTGATGACATCCTCATTTATTCCAAAAGTCGTGAAGATCATGAGCACCATTTGAAGCTGATACTTGAAAGGCTTCGTGTACATAAACTTTATGCCAAGCTGAAGAAATACGAGTTCTGGCTTGAGGAAGTAGCATTCCTTGGGTATGTGGTGTCAAAACATAGAGTATCTGTCGACCCGATGAAGATTGAAGCAGTACAAAGTTGGGAGTAACCAAAGTCGGTGGATCAAGTGCGTAGCTTTTCGGGCTTATTTGGTTATTATCGGAGATTCGTGGAAGGATTTTCTCGAATTGCTACTCCGTTAACTCGGTGACTCGTAAAGATACAAAATTCGTATGGAGCGAGGAATGCGAGAAGAGTTTCCAAGAGCTCAAGAGGAGACTCATTTTGGCACTGTTTCGCAATACCATCCGTACGGATGGATTTGTTATATACAATGATGCTTAAGGCAAAGGGTTAGGATGCGTTCTCATTCAACATGGGAAAGTCATAGTTTATGCCTCATGACAACTCAAAGAATATGAGAGGAATTATCCTACTCATGATCTAGAGTCAAGCAAAGCAATGTATTCAAGCGTTGAAAATTTGGAGACACTACTTATATCGGGAAAAAGTGGAGATTTATACGGACCATAAAAGCCTCAAATATTTCTTCACCCAAAAAGAACTCAACATGTGGCAACGACGTTGGCTTGAACTATTGAAAGATTACGATCACACTATTCAATATTATCTTGGAAAAGCGAACGTAGTAGCTGACGCATTGAGTAGAAGATCGTATGCGAGTACGAGTGCGATATTGTTAATGCAAAGGCCCATTCTGTATGACTTGCAAAGGATGGAGGTAGAATTAAAGACTCCAGGGACCCACATGATGATGGCGAATATACGAGTAGAACCGACTTTAATCGATAAAGTTAAAGCTGCTCAAGCTACGGACCTGGAGCTGATACATATGAAGAAGAAAGTGCAAGAAGGAGCTATTCCAGAAGCGAGAATCGATGAAGAAGGAATACTTAGATTCAACTCCAGACTTTGTGTTCATAACGATTCTGACTTGAAGCATAGAATCATGATGGAGGCACACAACACACCATTTGCAATCCATCCTGGGAGTACCAAAATGTATCATGATATTCGACATACATTTTGGTGGAACAATATGAAGAGAGAGATCGCGAAATTTATCTCGAGGTGTTTAACTTGTCAACGTGTAAAGGCGGAGCATCAAGTGCCAAAGGGTCCATTACAACCACTTGAGATTCCAAAATGGAAGTGGGAACACATTACTATGGATTTCGTTACAGGTCTTCCCAAAGTTTCTTAAGGCATAGATGCTATTTGGGTTATTGTTGATAGATTAACCAAGTCTGCCCATTTCTTGCCGATACGTGAGATTTATTCCCTTGAACGTCTTGCTAGTATGTACGTGAATGAGATTGTGAGATTGCATGGCATGCCAGTATCCATAGTTTCGGATCATGACCCAAGATTCACTTCACGATTTTGGATTAGCTTACAGAAAGCTATGGGCATGGATTTATGATTCAGTTCGGCATACCATCCTCAAACGGATGGACAATCAGAGAGGACTATTCAAACCCTTGAAGATCTATTAAGACTTTGTGTCCTAGATTTTAAAGGAAGTTGGGATAAGTATTTGCCACTGGTGGAATTCTCCTACAACAACAGTTATCAAACAAGTATAGGCATGGCTCCATTTGAGGCGTTGTATAGACGAAAGTGTTGTTCTCCAGTATGCTGGGACGAGGTGGGAGAAGCAACATTGTTGGGACCAGAATTAGTACGCATGACTACAGAAAAGATCCAAATGATTCGACAACGTATACAAACGGCACAAGATCGACAAAAGAGTTATGCGGATCTTCATCGAAAAGACGTGGAATTTAATATTGGGGATCATGTATTGTTACGTGTAGCACCATGGAAGGGAGTTACAAGATTTGGAAAGAGAGGAAAGCTCAATCCATGATTTGTTGGTCCATTTAAGATTCTTGACCGAATAGGAAATGTGGCCTATAGACTCGCATTACCTCCAAGTATGTCTCGTGTTCATAATGTTTTTCATATATCCATGCTTCGTAAATATGTGAAAGACCGAACCATATTATCGTTAGAACTGCAGACGAGATAGTCAAGATTTAAAATACGAAGAAAGTACTTGTTAAGATCATGGATAGGAAAGAGCATGTCCCACGCACAAAGGTTACCACAAGTTAAGGTTTTATGGAGAAACCATGCTATTCAAGAAATGATCCGGGAGTTGGAATCGTAAATAAAAGCGAGGTATCCTCTCCTTTTCAAAACACAGTGCACGTATTGTTAAGTTTGTAATATTCATGAACGTTGAATCAAATTGCATAAAAAGTGCTAAGCGTGTAAAATCGAGTTTAAAATTTTACAAACCATATACCCGGATCACCCTTTTACACAATTATTAATTAAACGAAAAAATGAAGAACAAAATCATACCTTGAAGATCGAAGCTTCCTCGTACAAGTTCACCTCCAAATCCTTTTCGCTCAACTTGAATCCACCCGGTTTGGTTCCTTCCTTCGATCAACGTTAGCCACCCATATGTTCGGCCTCTAGAGGTGATCCACCAAGGAAAAATAAAGATTCAAGAAGAAGGGTATTCGCTCAAACCCTAGTTTTTCCTATCTCTATAGTAAAAAAGGGCGACTTCCAACAAATTGGAATTATGTCAGATGTTGTAAAAGTCAACAACCCCTCACCCATAATAAGACTCCTCTTATTTATAGATGTGGGCAACACACCTTAACAATTAAGGAATTAGGTTTTATTTAATTAATTAAATTCTTTTAATTAATTAAGCTCCCTAATCTTATTAGGGATAATTAATTAAACTCCTTTAATTAATTTTCCTTCCTAATCCAATTAGGAATAAATGAGAGTACTTATATTAAATTAATTCCTAAACTCTTTTAGAAATTAAAATAATAATAATTGTAATAATATTAATAAGACTCCTCTTATTAATTTATATTTAATATTTCTAAAATATTAAATAATAATATTAAGCTATTTAATTTATTCTATCACCATAGATTAAATTAAATATACTTAACATATTATTACGATTATGCCATTAACTTCTTAAATAATTATTCTTCCTTTTATGGTGTGACCCTTTAGGTTCTCCATATTAAACCGGTTGTGAATAAATCAATTAGAATAATTCTAATCTTATTTAAATAAATAAATTAAACAATTAATTTATTTAAATAAATAATATTTATTCTACAATAGGATAAGCCTCCCAACAGCGATTAACGACTTTCCAGATAATATAGATTTCAACATTAATCATAAAAGAACCTTTGAGTAAATAGTTACGCATAATTCAATCCTTCCACCATACAATGTCCCAATTAAATATAAGACATGGAATTATCACAAGTCTTATTTTATTTAATTATATGTATTTCGATCCTTAAATGCACAACTCCAAATAATGCAGATTAGAAACTCCTTTCTAATTTTATTTCGCTTTTCGCCAAGGACTACTGGGTTGTCATTTATCGAATCACATAGACATTTTCTTCTTTTATTAGAAGTGGTAGATTCTTTATCGATCATACATTATCTCCATGCATACAACTTATTATACCCAAGCATACCCTTTGATATACCCTAAGGGTCTTAAGGAATAAGTCAAAGTATAACTCATCATACACAAGATACTATGATGATCTCAAGTCCAAGGATCACTTCAGACTACTATCACTACAGTGAATTCCTATCGACAGCAAATAAAACTCCATTAGGTATTCCTTAGCGAGCCAATGCTCAAAGTTGAACTTATTCTCTAATAAGCACCTACATACTTGCTTTAGTGTTCCACACAAATGATCATGAGATCAATCATCCTCATCCAATGAGCAAGCAACGATGTACCAATCTATCCGGATTCACTAATCCCCAATTTAGTAATCCAATGATTGGGAACTATTTTAGTTTTAAGCTTTCTAAGAATTTAGATCTCATTAGAATGATCATCATCATTATTCTAAAAGCATTGCTTAAAACTATGGGTTTATCACATATTATAAAACAACATCATGTAGATAATTAAAAGCCTTTAATAAATTAATACTTTTTATTAATAAATGAATAAGATTGTTACAAAGTATATGCTTTATCATCAAACATGATTGGCTTGTGTGCATACTACTTTCAATCTCCCACTTGCACTAAAGCCAATCGTCATGGTAACTCATACTCTTCTTCTCTAAGTGACGATTATCCTGCTGTTGGATAAGCTTTAATTAATGGATATGTAATGTTGTTCATGAGAGTCCACTATCTCTATAGTGATTTCCCATCTTTCAATGATTCTAATAATCAAATTAAAGTGCCACAACACATGTTTAGATCCAAGATGAGACTTAGGAACTATTCCTAGTTCTCAGAATGAACTTTTAATCCAAACAATCAACTTGCAGCCTTCATTTATAGCTATATACTTTGTCTTTATCACTAAACCAAAGAACTCTTTCATTGCTTGGAACCTTTCCAATTCATTCGCACTAATCGCTCAAGATAACGCTTTACCTTAAAGTGGATTTTTCGTCATCTTGGTCTCGTCTCGAAAAACTTGAGTCTGTTAAGCCCTCTAGTTTTAATTTAGACCCACCATGAATATGATCACATCCTTAGTGCCTGCTAAGCACTTTAAGATGTTTTTCACCGACTCATAGTGAACTTCTCCGTAATACGACCGATCAACATCGTGTCTCGACATTTCATTGCATACATGATTGTTACTCATGCGACTCTCTTTTCGTGAGTCCGTGGGGACTATTAAGAGAGATACACCCACGGCTCATCAACATGAGACATCTCTTGAGTTTGCCATGCTAAACGACTTTTAGCATCAAATGAATATACGCTCGGGTTAAGTCGAGCATCCTCTTAAATCTATCTATATAGATTTATATCCCCAACTAAGATACTCTTCCAAATCATTCATGGAGGAATGTTTAGACAACTTTATCTTTACTGATCAGTAGCATTGGTATGTTATTCCTCATCGTAGTATATATCATCATATAATACTAGAAATTTCACGACGCCTCCCAATCGACCCTTTTGTACACACTAGAAGTCTTACCTCATCGAATGTAACTCGATCATCATCTTCTATGATGTGTACCTCATCATCATCATCCATGATGAATCCATACCTCCTAGGTATCTTTGGTACTATTCCGCATTTACGATCTTATTGTGGTACAATAGGTCTATCTCTGTGTTCCTCTTATTCGACTTATAGTGTTTTGTGGTTCTTGAACTCTTCAAGATCTATTATCCTCCCACTAGCCCCTTTTAATGATAAACACCTTTATCTTGTAAGGGCGTGTTTCAGAATAAACACCTTTTGCTAAGTAGAATTATAGAACATATACCCTAAACTTACTTTAGGATGTCCCACAAATCTATACATGTCAAATCTTGTCCCAAGCTTATCCTTTTGAAACTGTTTCACATAAGTTGGACAACCCCTTATCTTAACATACTTAAGATTAGGAATCCTCCCTGTCCATAACTTTTATGGAGTCTTGGGGCCGGATTTAGAGGTTACCTTTTCGTAGATATGCGCAACCATTTCTAGGACATGACCCAGAGGGATATCGGAATGTCAGAAAATCATTATGGACCGCATCATGTCCAACAAGGTATGATTTTCCTTTCAGATACACCAATCAATTATCACAGATCAAGAGGCGCCCATTATGAGAAAACCATTTGAGATGATCTAGAAACTTATTGCACAAGTATTTATTCCTTGATCTAATCAAAGAATCTTAATACTTTGCCAATTTGTTTCACTTCAATTCTTTGAACCTTTCAAATAATTCACACTTGTATTTTAGCAAATACACACATTCAACTCTTTGAATGATCATCTCCTTTTCTTATACTAATTTGTTCAATATGCAAAATTATTTTCATGTAAGTCAAGTATACAAAATTTATTATAATATTCCATTTATACAAAACATTATTATTATAAATAGAACAACAATTGTTCTTAATTATAATACCAAAGATTTCATTGTCCAACAATAAAATGGAAATAATATTTTTAACAAGAACCGGAATACAATAACAACTTATCGACTTAATAGATTTGCCCGTAGAAAAAAGTGCTAAACTATAAGTTTCTATAGCTAATGCAAAGAACCTTTGCTTCATTTTCCACACATAGGATTACTTATCTTTGTTTAACTTTCTACTTCGCTTGGTCCCTTCATAAATCTATATTTATGATAACCAAAGCTCAGTATCCAATACCCAAGTAGAACCTCGACTTAAAGAAAAATTTATTTCAATCATGAACAAAATTTGTATTTATAACCCAAACTTCACTAAGCTTCCTTGGTTAGCCTCTCGCAAGATACTTCTTCAGCTTTTTTCCGTTGTCCAGCTTATTGCAGGTGGAAGCAAACTCCTTTGCTATCCATATCAATTTTATTCTTATTATCCTTTGTTTATGCCTTTCTATTTACCTTCTTTGAATCGCTCTTCTTTCGTAAGATCCTTTGGCCCCTACCAAGAAGACTTGATCTTTCTTGGTTGAAAGTGACTCACAACATTTTTCAATATGTTAAGCAAATCAATGAGGTCGATATCTAGCTTGTTCATATGAAAAATTCACAACAATTGTGAAAGGAGTCCGGAGTGAGGGCAAGATCAAATCTTCGCTCAACTCTCCATCCATGACAAAACCTCGTTGTCCTAATTCGATCAATCAAATTGATTATGTTAAGAAATTTTTTGTCTGCATTTATAGTGCCATGGCCATTCTAGATCTAAGAGCTCCTTAGATATCTCGATATCTATCACCCCACTTTCCTCACCATCAACTACTTGATGTGCGGGAATATAGTAAGAGCATCCATAGTTTCATGCCGACGTCAAGCTCGTTACTCATGGATGCGAGCATGATGCATCGAGCTAATCAGGCATCATCTTGCCACTTTCTAAAAGTAGCAATCTCTTCCTCAGAGGCATTGTCTCGCAACCATTGTAGGATAGGAATATTAAGGATATAAGATAGCTTTTTCAAATTGTGAGAACTATTCTCATATTCCTTAACCAACCGCTTAATTTGGGCCCGTTAATTTAGCATCTAATATGCTTCGCAAATGATAGTAATTTTAGACATTGTAAAATTTTAAATGAATTTGTAATTAACAACATTTTAACATACATTCTTTTATTAATTACCAAAATAATTTAGGTCTTGTTTTAAATTGGTATCTCCCACTATTTTCTTCAAACTATATTACCTCACTTATATAGTTCGGCAAAATCTAATTAAAGATTTGCTAGTGAGAATAAGGATCCCATTTCAAATGTATATAGCCTTGTGGTGACACAACAAACTATATATAAATAAATAGGTAGACAACTTTTGTCAATTACATCAACTATGCAACTCCTCGTATTTTGCCTCTTAGATTATTTTGATCAAGTGGTGGCACATCCGAATCAAAATTATCCAAGTTAAGTCCGACCTAGCACTCTATATATTCAAAAAAGAAAAATATCATCCTTGTGGTGACACAACAAAACAATATTGTTCAATTTTCTTTATAAGCATCAAATGTGATAAATTAACATCTTAAATACTTAATACTTGCCTTGTGGTGACACAACAAACTCATATTAAATATTTAATACTCTATTAATTTTATCATGCTAGAAGGCTTAATGCTCGATATTCCAAATATCTTTGAACGCTTAGGACTTAATATAAAAATCGAGGGGTTTGTTATTAATTTGTCTCATCTTGTTTTAGTAGCACGCATATATATATATATAAAATACGCATTATATTAATTAACATGCTAAACATGTTTGCATAATATATAATATATATAGTATAAGCATGCATTATATAGAATACTATATTCTACTCCGAATTGATTATGGACTTTTATTCTAGTTTCGTTCACTAGAGCCACCAAGTGAACCAAAAGGTCAAACCCTTGGGGTGCAAGAAATAATATTTAAATATAACTATTACATTTAAACCCGGCTCCATTACAAACGGGTCTTCAAGCATTCCCTGCTTCCTTGATCTCCAATTTTTCAAAATTAATTCTAACTATTCCTATTACAAAACTATTTAAAATAAATAGAAACCTTGATCAAGAGTCAAGGGAAGTACATAGGAGGAGTTAGAATTTACATTAAGAAAAATTAGAGAAGACGAGGTACGCAGATCCCATTTAATAAAAACCCATACATTCATGCATCCAACTAAAATAAAATCCAATCGATCGGGTCAATAGTCCATAATCAATCCCATTTATTATCATACACATCACCATACGCATCAATAAATAATATTCATCTCATGAATAATAAACATTTAATATATATATTGATATCATTTAATGGGCAAATTTAGTTAGTATAAAATTTATTTTTGAATCAAAATAAACTCCTTTATTTTAATCCAAATTTAAATCAAAATAAAACTATTTTATTTTAATTTGTCCAATTTTGAATAAAATAAACTATTTTATTTTAATCAAAATTTTAATCAAAATAAACTCCTTTATTTTAATTAATTATGGAATCCAATTCCATGTAAAAAAAACTTTATTAAAGGAAACACTTGATTATCTTTCCTATTCACAAATAAACTCCTTTATTTTGAATAATATGAAATCTTATTCCATATCTAAATAAACTCCTTTATTTAAGGAAATACGGATTTTCTTTCCTATTCACAAATAAACTCTTTTATTTTGAATAATATGAAATCCTATTTCATATCTAAATAAACTCCTTTATTTAAGGAAACATGGATTCACTTTCCTATTCACAAATAAACTCCTTTATTTTAGAAAACATGAAATCCAATTTCAACTCCAATTAGTTATCATGGAATCTAATTCCAACTCTAATTAGTTAGCATGAAATTTATTTTTAAAATTAAAATAAACTTTATATTTTAATATAAAATAAACTTTTTATTTTAATATTAAAATAAAATTTTTATTTTAATAATAAAATTATTAAGAATATATATATATATATAATAAAAAAAAACCGCAACTTTTTTATATAATATATATATAAATAAACAAAGATCATGCAATTTGATCATATTATATATATTCGAACGTAATATATATAAATATATATCATGTGAATCACTTAAATTCAAGAGATAACAAGGCAACTTTTTTTTAAAAAAACATATCCTGTTTTTGTGATTTGTTGTCATGATTCATGTAGCAGAACTTAATTTCAAGGCAACAAAGTTAACCACGTGAATGCCAAGCAAAAAAAATAAAATAAAATTTAAGACCTCCTTTTTTTTTTTTTTATTATTAATAAATTTTATATAACAAAATTATGCCCAATTAAATTGTTCTAAACACATATCAATATACATATCAAATTAAAATAATTAATAATTTGCATAAAGGTTTGGCTTTGATGCCACTGTTAAGTTTGTAATATTCATGAACGCAATCAAATTGCAAAAAAATGCTAAACGCGTAAAATCGAGTTTAAAAATTTTACAAACCATATACCCGGATCACCCTTTATGCACAATTATTAATTAAACGAAAAGATAAAGAACAAAAATCATACCTCAAGATCGAGCTTCCTCGTGTACAAGTTCACCTCCAAATCCTTTTTCGCTCAACTTGAATCCACCGGGTTTGGTTCCTTCCTTCGATCAACGTTAGCCACCCATATGTTTGGCCTCTCAGAGGTGATCCACCAAGGAAAAATAAAGATTCAAGAAGAAGGGTATCGCTCAAACCCTAGTTTTTCCTATCTCTATGTAAAAAGGGCGCATTTCCAACAAATTGGAATTATGTCAGATGTTGTAAAAGTCAACAACCCCTCACCCATAATAAGAGACCTCTTATTTATAGATGTGGGCAACCCACCTTAACAATTAAGGAATTAGGTTTTATTTAATTAATTAAATTCTTTTTAATTAATTAAGCTCCCTAATCTTATTAGGATAATTAATTAAACTCCTTTAATTAATTTTCCTTCCTAATCCAATTAGGAATAAATGAGAGTACTTATATTAAATTAATTCCTAAACTCTTTTAGAAATTAAAATAATAATAATTGTAATAATATTAATAAGACTCCTCTTATTAATTTATATTTAATATTTCTAAAATATTAAATAATAATATTAAGCTATTTAATTTATTCTATCACCATAGATTAAATTAAATATACTTAACATATTATTACGATTATGCCATTAACTTCTTAAATAATTATTCTTCCTTTTATATGGTGTGACCCTTTAGGTTCTCCATATTAAACCTATTGTGAATAAATCAATTAGAATAATTCTAATCTTATTTAAATAAATAAATTAAACAATTAATTTATTTAAATAAATAATATTTATTCTACAATAGGATAAGCCTCCCCAATGATTAACGACTTTCCAGATAATATAGATTTCAACATTAATCATAAAAGAACCTTTCGAGTAAATAGTTACCGCATAATTCAATCCTTCCACCATACAATGTCCCAATTAAATATAAGACATGGAATTACCGTCAAGTCTTATTTTATTTAATTATATGTATTTCGATCCTTAAATGCACAACTCCAAATAATGCAGATTAGAAACTCCTTTCTAATTTTATTTCGCTTCGCCAAGGACTACCGGGTTGTCATTTATCGAATCACATAGACATTTCTTTCTTTTATTAGAAGTGGTAGATTCTTTATCGATCATACATTATCTCCATGTACAACTTATTATACCCAAGCATACCCTTTGATATACCCTAAGGGTCTTAAGGAATAAGTCAAAGTATAACTCATCATACACAAGATACTATGATGATCTCAAGTCCAAGGATCACTCAGTACTTTACTATCACTACAGAATTCCTATCGACAGCAAATAAAACTCCATTAGGTATTCCTTAGCGAGCCACGCTCAAATGAACTTATTCTCTAATAAGCACCTACATACTCTGCTTTTAGTGTTCCACACAAATGATCATGAGATCAATCATCCTCATCCAATGAAAGCAAGACAACGTATGTACCAATCTATCCGGATTCACTAATCCCCAATTTAGTAATCCAATGATTGGGAACTATTTTAGTTTTAAGCTTTCTAAGAATTTAGATCTCATTAGAATGATCATCATCATTATTCTAAAAGCATTGCTTAAAACTATGGGTTTATCACATATTATAAAACAAAGATCATGTAGATAATTTAAAAGCCTTTAATAAATTAATACTTTTTATTAATAAATGAATAAGATTGTTACAAAGTATATGCTTTATCATCAAACATGATTGGCTTTGTGCATATACTACAATTTCGAGGACAAAATTTCATAAGGAGGGGAGGTTGTAAGACCTCAACTTATTATAAATAAAATCAAATTTCCTCTAATTATTATTGTGAATAATAAGGTATTAATTTGATATAATTCTTCGGTTATGGGTGAAATGTGCAAATTTTGCAAAATATGCAAGTGGTTATAAAATAATCATTGTTGTCGGGGAATATTCATTTGGTCGTGGAATATTCTTGTTGTCGGAGAATATTCGCAATACTGACGTAGTAGTCATTTGTGGGCCCCATAATGAGAATAAGCTATCGGATGAAGAAAACGACAAGTTTGAGTTTTTATAAATAACGATTGTAGAAGTTGTTATAGTTAACATCGTTGGAATACGGTGGTTAAAATATGAATACGCTGTGGATGCATAAGATTGATGAATTATTGATCCTTACGTAAGAAGGCACTACTCAATAATTGTTACATTAGTTACTGTTCAATATTTTATTTTATTGATTCAATAATTGTTGCGTTGATATTTTAAATTATTGTTGTTTCAATAATTGTCACAGCACAGTATTTCCCATTATCAGATTAATAATTTATATTATTTGAATAATATTATTAGATAACATTATTGGCAATGACTAGAAAGTTCTGTCAAGGAGAGGTTTGGTCACCTAATTGCGCGCCAATAAGGAGAAATTCTTATTGGAATGCCCCCTCTTTCCTGGGAACGGCTTGGTTGTCATAAATGTGATTCTGTAATATTATTTGTGAATAATTTATTATTAATTCATATGATAAGGAAATATTTATTTTATGTGGATATAAATGTTGGATATATTTATTGTGGTTAAAAATGAAGGAGTTAATGTTGAGGTGTTTTATCAGTATTTTTGTCGGAATGAAGGTATTAAAAATTAAACCAGTGTTTTTGAGATATATTGTGTGAGTTATAATTTTTAATTCGACCGTTGGATCGTTGTAATTTTTGGATATGTTATACATATATAAGTTGAGTATATGTCCACAAATTTTGAACCGTTAAAAATGAACGTATGATTTGTTATGAATTTTAAGAGGTGACTGATTCAGAAAATTAGGTTTATAAATGATTTTGGTGGAAAATTCTAGAATTGAGTGGGCCCCACTTGTGGTTGGTGAAGAAATGTGCTGAATTTATTTTAAATGTGATGGGTGGGAATTGTAGCAGGTAAAGCCATCAGGTTGCAGGTTAAGTCTGCTAACATTTTCCTATAAATAGAGGGCTAAGTTAGAATTGAAAATCACACCAGAAACAAGTTTTCTCTCTTTCTCTCTCTAGATTATTGAGTGTATTTTGTGAGTATTTAGATACTTTTGTGAGTTTCTATTCATCGATGCAAGTTTCCTTCAACCTTATAATCGATATTCCGATCGTAAATCTTGATATTTTGAGGTAAGGGATGTTATTTTCTTCATATATGATATTATTTCTTCAATATCATTATCGCCAAGTATTTATCTGAATTTTTATCAAATTTGGAACTTTTGAGTCGGGGTTACTATTCACGTATCGACATTATTCACGATATCGACACTATTCACGAATACTCATCTAGACTATTCAAAGAAAAATAAAATTTTCTTCTTTTGTCCAAGATGTCTATTATGGTTACTATCTTTGATCAGATCCATGTTTTGATCTTTATTCTTGAATTTTGCTTCAAAATTGGTTATTATGGAGTATTATTGATCTTGGATAAACTATTATACTGAATCCTTATTATTTGTCCTTCCGTTTCACTTTGGATTCGTTTTTTTAAAATATTTTCATCATCCTCTACTCCTAAATAATGATATTACTAAATATCTTCTACCAGTAAGAAAAAGATAAATGATTAATCGATGAATATCTTTGCCCAGTAGTCAAAGATGAACAGTGTTGAGATGAACATGAATTAACCTGGTGATATAAAATGAATATCTTTGGCACGTAGTGCAAAGATGAATATTTGATTAAAGATGTATATTGATTGTTGTTATGAGGATAAAATATTGATGATGGACTTTTTAAATCTTAGAAGATAGTAGAACTCATTCTCTACTTGACTCTTCTAATGGATTCTTCATTTCATTGCCGCAATTGTTGATCTAAAACTTGTTGGCTATTATATTTTATCGATTTTTTTCCGTTGAAGACTAACGATAATTTGTTGTATATTATTTTAGTCATAATATTCTTTATTGGGCTAGTTGAGCTCACCTTTTCCCTTTTGTTCTATTTTTCTCGTGAGTGGTGAGAACATGGCGAGAACTAGCTAGTAGAGTATGGAGTGATGGTTCTAGAAAGATATTTTAGCGATCCTCACTATTTCGTAAAATAGTGTTTGAATAATTGTAACGAGGACTTATTTGAGTGTGGATATCATTGCCAGAAGACAATATTTATATTTAAACTCACGAGATGTGTTGTCGATTATTTTGCACGACAATTGTATTATTGAAGTTGTAGTTTGCTTTCTGTACCATGTATTTGGCGACTCAGAATGGGTGTTGTATACCTATTTTGGGGGCGTCACATCTCTGTTCTTTGTCTTGGTCGTAATGCAGAAACAGATCAATCCAAGAAAAGAAAAAGGAGTCAAGATCACTATTTGCTTCAGAATCACTCTCAATGGCAAAAAAACTTTGAATTTGTCGATCCCAAATTTTCTTACATTTTTCTCTCCGGTCTCCTTCAAGGTCGCAAAAGGACTCGGCGAGGGCAAAGCGACGACGCAAGGCAGGGAAGCGATAGCGATAGAAGTGATGCATCTTAGTAGTAAGCTTCATCCTAGTGGGGTCATATGCCCCCCTCGACCCCCCTGGTTCCGCCTCTGCAGAGAGGGTATTTTGGATAATTTAACTCCTAGATAGCTTTGACACAAAATTGTAGTCACGTGAAGAAAAAACGAGGAATAAACAGATTAAATTACCCTTTCATTTTGTGACTTTTTTCGGCAAGAAATGCCAAATTTGATGGCGAAAAGGTTTTATTAAGGAACATTTCTTCATTTTGAAGGTATTTTGAATGTTTAAAGTGTATTAAGCAAGGAAAATTTCTTCTATACTCCATTAAAAAAAAGTGAGCAAACATCAACAAGCAGTTGATCATCACACGAAGTATGACCTTAACAAAATCCCCCATTCTTTTGAAAATATAGATGATTTTTATCTAATAGGGCTATAACATTTTTTGCTCACATGTATCTGCAGCTTTCAAAGAATTAGTCATCTTGATGCAAGCATACTTTGTGCCAGGCAAACAGATAAATTAAAGAGGTATAGCTAATCATACTTGCTGTTATTTGTTATGTAGAGTAAAGGTAACTTCTAATTAATAATATACTGTATATATTTGGAACTTCTTTTTATGTGCATCTTGTACTTTTTGGTGAGAAAGCATGATTTGAGCACATGAATCAACAAGACGACTTTCTAGGGACTGATTAAAGAGTTACCGTAACCATAAAACAAGGGGAAAATCTTACCTTATTTTTTAAATTTATTTATCTAAAAGCTGAAAAGGAATAAGTTTGTGTCCTTTTTCATTGGAAACTTTCTCCCCTAATGGCGGACTTAATTAATAATAGTAACACTGTGTGTAGGTATGTGTCTGCTTGTGTTTGGTTTTGGCAAAAGAATTTCCTTATCAGCATGGGAACTGAATGGTGGATAAGAATAATATTTTTGTCCACACAATATGCTTCTTTGTGTGTTGGGTTGTACTCCGTTGTAGTCCAGCAAGTAACTGTCAACTAATTCAAAAGCTACCAATGAACCATATCAAGAAAACTTATTTCGCTAATACCTTTTAATTGTGGATTCAATAGTAACATAATTAAGGATGTAAATGAGATGAACTAAGCCAAAGGTTTTATCTTGCTAAAAAACCAGTTTAAATCTTAAAATTAGATTTGTTTATGATAGTTGAACTACTGGATATAGTTTATGATGGTTGAACTATGTCTAACACAAACGAGTTTGAATAGCTTGATATTCTATGTTGTTTTAAGTGTTGGGTCGACCATGTTACTTAGGTGATAAATGAGTTGAATCGAGTTGAATTTTGACTTGTCGAATTCCAGTTCGTCTAACATGTAATTAAGTTATAAGTTGAGTTTCAAATAATCTATATTTGTTGGGATGAACTCGACCAATTTAATAAACTAGTTGTTCGCGACATCAAAATTTGATCAGGTTTAAACGAGCTGGTTTGAGGTTAAGACAATATATATTATTAAATTTAATAAATTATATGCATCATATATATAATAGGATTTAAACAAGTCCATATTAGCCGTTTTATAATTAGTTATTTTTTAGTTAGAGAAAAAATAACTCGAGAACTCAAAGAGACTTATTCAAGCTTCTAAGTCGTTGAATCTAGTCAAGTCAGACTTAAGCGAGTCTTGTCCGACTTGAGCTAGTTTAGTTAAGCTAGACTAGCAAGCAATGTGAAGCATTTAGAGCCTTGCTTGATATTTTAAGGATGCGTGCTAATATATACACACCTAGATTATTAGTTACACACCAAAAGTAAGTAATAAAATGACTAATGTACTCTCATTTAATGAAATATGCATTCACCGATTTATCAAAAGCCAAATTTGTCCTTTGACTTGTTTAGATATATATATATATATATATATATATATATATATAGAGCAAGGATCAAGAGCGTTCTCCTTATCTAGCATTTATCCTTAAATAACATTCTTTTATTAAAACTACGTCGTTTTGGAGATTTTTAAAAGAGAGTGGTCCCACTTTTCCTTTTATTTACAAAAATGTCACCCGCGACCATACTTGTTTTTTTTTTAAAAAATTCTAAAACGACGTAGTTTTAATAAAAAGTCTTATTTAGGAGGAGTCTTAGATAAGAGGAATTCTTGATCTTTCATATATATATATATATATATATATATATATATATATATATATATATATATATAAAGATCAAGAAGATTCTTCTTAAATAATATTCTCCTAAATAACACTCTTTTATTAAAACTACGCTCGTTTTGGAGTGACTTAAAAGAGTGGTCCCACTTGTTTTCCTTTTATTTACAAAAATACCACCAAATACCACAACCCAAAACGACGTAGTTTTAATAAAGGAGTGCAATTTAAGGAGGAATATTATTTAAGAGGAACGCCTCTTGATCCTCGCTTCTCTCTCTCTCTCTCATATATATATATATATATATATATATATATATATATATATATATATATATATATATATAGGATCCTGGATCGCCTCAGACTCTAGACTTTCTTAAAATACGGATTTTTTTTTGTTTTTTTTTTAAAACAACTAAAAAAAAAGTTTAATATTTTATGGAACTGGAATTTTTAACAAATACAGTGTTTTGGGTGTGATTTGGATACATATAACAAAACAGGTCTGTTATATGTATCAAAATCACACCTAAAACACTGTATTTGTTAAAAATTCCAGTTTCATAAAATATTAAACTTTTTTTTAGTTATTTTTTTTAAAAAAAGCAAAAAAATAAATAAATTAAAATTCCATATTTTAAGCCAGTCTGGACTGGATCTTCATTATATATATATATACAGTCCGGATCTTAAGCTCACCCCTTATTTAACATATCTTGCATACCCTCTTTAGCGACGGACCGGGTGACGATTTGGTCCGTCGCTAAAAACTAAGACGGTGGTTCTATATATAGCGACGAACCGAATCGTCGCCTAATCCGTCGTTAAAAGAGGGTATGCAAGGTATGTTGTAGAAAGGGTGAACTTATGATTCGGACCGTATATATATATATATATATATATATATATATATATATATATATATATATATATATATATATATATGATTTATATGTATATACACAGTTGTGCAATACATTGTCGTGATATGGCGATGGTATTTTTGGGCTAGGGCTATGGCGACGGTTGAACCGTCGTCATAACCCAAAAAAATCATCGCCATAGACGACTGTATACTACACATCTGTGTGTGTATATATATATATATATATATATATATATATACCTATCGGTTAGGTATATTGATCATACCCAATGCTTTAGTGTTACCTTTGTTAATGTTTTCATACAAATTATTACCTCAATTTTGTATCTTGTATTCGATTTTCAAATAATGAGTGTGATATTTTACAAAAGATAAAATGTTGCTGGACAAAGAAAATAAAAGTGTTATTTTGAAACTGTGACAATCAACAAATCAACTTGAATTGGATAATGTGAACTCAAGTACATATTAGGGTTCACATGCGACCTCGAGAATTAAATGAAAAGACAGAAAAGCCAGAAATAAATTTGCAAAACCCGAGAGAAGCCTCCATGTGTCCCAAGACAGAAGACTCGTGGAGGTGACTCATTTTGGGAATTGATTGAGGGATTGGATTTGTAGCTAGAAGAACAGGACGATCTGAGCACTACTCTGGTGACTAAGGGTATTTTTGAAATTTTCCCAAAATCATGTGCCTGACACGTGACCACTTTTCAGGAAACTCTATATACTCATTCCATTCTATGAAGAAGGGACTTTTGGAAGATTAGAAGACTTGAAGACTCTCTCTTAACCCCAGACAGAAGGCTCAGGGGATCCTTGGTACCCTAACGAGGTTCTCAGATTCTAAGAGTTTTGCCACGGGTCATTGGAGTAATCGCTCACCTGTTCTTCTCCCCTCTTCAACTCTTCAATCAATTCTGTATTTTTCGTGGATTTCTCTCCTACTCAGCCAACACGAAACCCTAACCCTAGAAATGTACGATTTCCTTTCCCACATTTCTTTGGCAACTCTGTTGGGGAGGTGTAGAATTCATGAAATTTTCAAAGATTTTTGACCACCCACTATGGTTCGACCACCTAGGGGAAAGATCTTTTTCATCTTTTATTCACCCCGATTTGAATCATGCTCATTAGATCGAAGATTTTCCAAGATATCCAGGGAGAGATCGTCTAGGGCTCGCCCTGCTAGGGTTATCCCCCTAGAGGTTCCCTCTCCTGGGATTTTCGTTTTCGAGGCTTGCAAAATCGAGCTCCGCGAATTGTTCAAAAATTTGAAGCAAGACTTGAACACTTGAAATATTTTGCACGATCGTCCCACCAAAGGCTTGACTCACGTACAAGGGAAAAATGTGAGCCCAAGTACAAGTTAAGGTTAACATATGACCTAAATGAATTAAATGAAAAGACGAAACTATCCCAGTGGTTAAACTTGTAATCCCGAAAGATACCCAAGATAGCCAGAAAGTTTTCTGCCGACTGGAGGTCTCTAATTTTGGGAGTATATCACCCTTAAATCACGATGTATAATTGGAAGCCCGTCTGAAGGCTTCCGTCAAATATGTAACACACTCGGTATCTCTAGGGACATTCTGGACGGGCCACAAGAAGCCGAAACAGCATCATGAAGGCTATAAGATATAGTTCATGATAAGTACATAATTTTGAAAATTAAGGGTGAAGGAAAGAAATAGAAGAGAAACTTACTGGTAGAGGCCATAGAGATTATCTAGAGTAGGGGTAAATTCCCCCCCAAACAATAACGAATGTGCATGTAGAGGAGCACCAATGTGAAATCAACATGGTAAGGGAATCATGGTCTTGTTGGATGCGAAGATCACTACATAGTTGAATGAAACGAAGAATGTCAACCTCTCTAGTATATCCACATAATCAGAATTTCCAAGGATCTCGTCGGTCTAATGTTGCCATCCCTGAATTCGACCGAATGAATCAGATAAGAAGCGTAAGGGACTGAAAGGGTACTCTTGTTTCTCTATGCATATGCGAGGTGTGATGTCCCCAAAATAGGTCCACACAACCCATTCTAAGTCGCTAAATACATGGTACAGAATTCAAATACAAACTTTATATATACAACTATTAATTATCGTGTAAAATATGAAAAAACATAAGATGCGAGTTTCAATACAAATATTATCTAGTAGACAATATGCAAACTCAAATAAAGTCCTCATTATAATTATTGTCACACTATTTTACAAAATAGTGAGGACTACTATAATAACCATCTTGGACCATTACTCCACTCCCCGACTAGTCCCAGCAACATTTTCGTCTCCTTAGAAGAACAATGGACCCAAAAGAAAAATGGTGAGCTCAACTAGCCTAGTAAAGAATATTATGACTAAGATAATGTAGAACAAATTATCCTTAGTGTGACGCCCCCAAAATAGGTCCACACAACCCATTCTAAGTCGTCAAATACATGGTACAGAATTCAAATACAACTTCATTTATACAACTATTAATTGTCGTGTAAAATACGACAAAAAATACGCTGTGAGTTTTAATACAAATATTGTCTCGTAGACAATATCCAAACTCAAATAAAATTCTTATTACAATTATTGTCATACTATTTTACAAAATAGCGAGGACTGTTATAATAACCATCTTGGACCATTACTCCACTCCCCGACTAGTCCCAACTACATTCTCGTCTCTTGAGAAGAACAATGAAACCAAAAGGAAAAGGGTGAACTCAACTAGCCCAATAAAGAATATTATGACTAAGATAATGTAGAACAAATTATCCTTAGTCCTCAACAGGGAAAAATCTGATAGAATACAATAGACAACAAGTTTTAGATCAACAACTACATCGGAAATAACAATCCATTAGAAGAGTCAAGTAGAGCATGATGTCTACTATCTTCTATGATTTAAAATTCCATCATTAATATTTTATCCTTGTAACACCAATCAATAATTATTTTCAATCAATGAATTATCTATGCACTACAGGCCAAAGATAATCGTTTGTATCACCAGTGGTTATGATCATGTCAAACACATGTCCATCTATGCACTACGGCCCAAAGAGTACTTTACCACAAACCTTATCTGTAATATTAAAGGTCATGCTTATACCAATACATAATTCTTGGTCATAATCATACCAATCAACAGTCCATCTTTGCACTACGGGCCAAAGATGACATTTACCATAATATAAGCATGGGGATGATGACAATGATATAAAGAATCAATCAAGTGAGATCAAGGATAAATATTAGAGATTTATAATTCAATTTATCTAGAGTTCAAAAATGTCCAAATTGTCAGATGATAACTAATTGTGGAGTAAAATTCAAGAATGATATTCATGTATTAAAAATAATTTAGACAGAAAAGAAAATTAAATTCTATTGTGAATAGTACTCATGAATAGTACCGTATGAATAATACTCATGAATAGTACCGTATGAATAGTACCCATGAATAGTACCCCAACATGAAAAGATTAAAATTTAATAAGAAAATATTCCAGTGAAATGATATTAGATGAAGCGCAAAACTTAAGAAATTTATAATCATTTTAGAAATTATAGAAACAATACTTACCATAGTAAGTTTAAATTTAGGAATATGAAATGAAATAATATCACTTACATAATATGGAGTATGGAAGAAAATGATATTTCTTACGAGTATTGAAATAAAATAATATCTTTTACCTTAGTAGAAACTAGATTTGACTGGAATATCAGATATTATCCTGAGAAAATCTTTCACTAAAAGCTACACTCAAAGTATTCTTATACTCAAAAGAAATACTCACAAAATTGCAGTAGGAATGCTTGAGATTTTTGGTGTGTTTAGGAAGGAGGCTTACCCCCCTTTTATAGCGCAACACAGAGGAAAAATTAAACAAGACTGATTAACTCCCTGCCTAATTTTCCTCCGCCTAACTTCCATTCTTTCTCTGCCTAACCTATCATTTCCAAAGGTTTGGGCCCATAATTTGGAGAAAAGAATTGCATTGCCTTTGCAGGAGAAAATACTTGAACATGGTTTTGAAAAAGGAAGTGTAGTACCCGATTTTGAAAAATAAAGGAATGCAAAGCTAACTTCTCACCTCCACTTACCTTTAACATATTCAAATGCTTATATATATATATATATATATATATATTATAATAATATTATTATTTAAACAATTATAATATATTATAATAATATATTTGAATGAATATTTTATCGGAGAAGATAATTACGATTTCATAAAAAAAATATGTCAAACTTTCAACAAATGTTTTGTTGACTTAATCATATTTCATCCTTAAGTTTTGATGATGAATTGTTCATTTGTTAAATTATTTTATGGCATTTAAGGTATCTGATGATAAAGAACATTGGTGGGTTACTCAAATGGTTGAAGAGTTTTTCTTTACTAGGAAACAAAAAGTGTAAGGTCAATTGCATAATAATTAATTTTTCATTTAAAGGCTCTAGGACATATCATTTGCATTTTGTTATATGTCTTAAATAAAAAGTAATTAAAATCTAACGAAAAAAGTTTTTCTAATAATAAATTACTTGAGATTAGTTTAATATATAGTATCAAGTACAAAAGGGTTTAATGCTTTATTTTATAAATCATCACTCGATATTCTTGGATTATATATTCTGATTTTGTTTGTGGCATACACGTGGGAATATGTGTATTATGTATGCATGCCTTGAAGCTAAAAGGATGGTAGCCTACATATGTTGTTGAGATGTGATATGTGTGTGTGAGGTTTTCAAGGTTAGTGATTATAGATGCCTTGGAACTTTAATACCTTGAATATTGGGAAGATAAAGGAAGATTGAATGGTTGCTGCTACACGCCACTCTAAGAGAGAAAGATAAAGTCAAAGTTGTTAGTGGGTTATTTTTTTAAAGAGTCCAACATGCATTCATTCTTATAACTGAAGATTTATTTGAGATTGCTTCTCAACAGAAAATATTTTGAACGTTACTTATTCTGTTGGCAACGTAAAATTTTTTTATAACTGGACTTTATGTGCAACGGTAACTTTAATAATTGGGTTATAAAAACTGTAAGTCATGTATGGAATAAATAAAATCACGAAATACATTTTGCACTAATTACTGATATTATTGAGCAAGTTGATTTAATTGGTGTAACTTTGATCAACTGAGCAATTATATTTCTGATATCTTTTGAGCTGGTATTTGGTAAGATTTAATTGATTAATCTTTCTGTGCTAATTGATCATTGCATTTAGTTGAGCCTTTAATTGTTTAATTGATTATTCTTGCATTGATCATAGACCTCTATATTTGTATTTAATTTTCTGTTTAGACTAGGTGTAGTCTAAAGGTGTTAATCCTGGTGGATTAGAGAAAAAGGTTTACAAACAGGTTCAAAAAAATAAATGTGCTTAAGGAGTGCATAGGTGCACAAGGAGCAAGAATACTCAAGAGAAATTAATTGTTATTAATTATTGTAAGAATCTATTTTGTAATCAGTGTTTATTTATAAAGAAATAAATAAAGTGAGTCTCCAATACTAGTTGGTATTGGACGTGGATTAGGCTACTATTATAGAGGGTAGTAGTTGAATGACGTAAAAAATTATCGGTGTTCATTTAATTATTTGTGATTAATTTTTTTGATAACAAGAATTAAGGTTAATATAATAAGTTAATATATAAACAAGAATTTCTGAAACTTAAAATATATATTTGATTATTTAAACATACTAAATTCTAAAGCATTGAAACAGTTTTTTAAGAAAATCGAATTAAGTATTTCAGCAAGCTGAAATAAGCAAAAGTTTTGAAGTAAAATAAAAATAAACCATAGTTGTTCAAACACTTATTCAACCCCCCTTCTAAGTGTGCATATTTAAATTTCATGTTTCATGCTAAAATTCCTTCATTTATATTAAAATTGAACCAATATCCACCGCATAATAATTATTCATAATTAATATTATAAGCTCAAAATATTAACAATCAGATCATTCCCAAGAAATAGGGGGATTTTCGATAAGGATTTATCCTTATTGAAGTGCAATTATATAACATAACCTCTTTCCTCGACATAATTTTCTAAAAATTGCCAATAATGTTAACTAATAATATGAATAATTGTGTCGTGTTAATTATTGATTTAATAATATAAAATATTGTGTAGATGATACTGTGACAATAATTGAATCTATAATATGAGATACTATGCAACAATTACTGTGACAATTATTGAATGAAACTGAGTGACCACGCGTATTTCTGTACTTTTATCACCTGATATTTCTACAATTAATGGTAAAATTTTTGCCATTATTTTTTATAAAAATGTTATTTCTGTCGCTTTCTATATCCGACAATTATTCTATTATGTGGTCCACCAATGATTGCGCCGTCGTACAGATATTTCCCAATAAAAGGAATATTCTCTAACCAAACGAATATTTTATGACAACTTGCTTACTTTGCAAAATTTGCACATATCACCCACAACTATAGCATTATATCAAATCAACACCTTATTACTTAAAATAATATTTAGAGAAAATTAAATCTTTATTCATAAAAAGTTGGGGTCTTATAACCTCCTCTCCTTATGAAATTTCATCCTCGAAATTGACGAACGTACCTGGTATGTCGAAGAGGTGAGGATACCTTATTTTCATTTCAGATTCTAACTCCCAGGTCATTTCCTCAAAATCGTGGTTTTTCCATAAAACTTTGACATAAGGTATAACTTTTGAGCGTAGAATATGTTCCTTCTTATCTAAGATTTTGACAGGTACCTCCTCATACGTTAAATCTTTCGATATCTCCTCTGGTTCTAATTCAATAATATGGTTCGGGTCTTCCACATATTTACGTAACATAGATATATAAAAAAATATTATGAACACGAGACATACTTCGCGGTAAGGCGAGTCATAGGCCACAGTTCCTACTCGATCGAGGATTTCAAATGGACTAATAAATTAAAGGTTGAGCTTTCCTCTATTTTCAAATCTCGTAACTCCTTTGCATGGAGCAACACGTAATAATACATGATCTCCGACATTGAACTCCACGTCCCTTCGATGAAGATCGACATAACTCTTTTATCGATCTTTTGAGGTTTGTATACGTTGTCGGATCATTTGAATCTTTTTCATAGTCATGTGTACCAATTCTGGTCCCAACAATGTTTCTTCACCCACCTCGTCCCAGCATACTGGGGAACGACACTTTCGTCCATACAACGCCTCGAATGGAGCCATGCCTATACTTGTTTGATAACTGTTGTTGTAGGAGAATTCCAATAATGGTAAGTACTTGTCCCAACTTCCTTTGAAGTCTAGTATGCAGAGTCTCAATAGATCTTCAAGAGTTTGAATAGTCCTTTATGATTGCCTGTCCGTCTGGGAATGATATGCAGAACTGAATCGTAAATCAATGCCCATAGCTTTTTGCAGCTGACCCAAAATCGTGAAGTGAATCTTGGGTCTCGATAAAAAACTATGAATACTAGCATACCATGCAATCTCACAATCTTATTTATGTACATACGAGCAAGACGTTCAAGTGAATAAGCATCTCGTATAGGCAAGAAATGAGCAGACTTGGTTAATCTATCAATAATGACCCAAATTGCATCTATGCCTTGAGAAATCTTGGGAAGACCAGTAATCAAATCCATGTTAATATGCTCCCACTTCCATTTTGGAATTTCAAGTGGTTGCAATGGCCTTTTGGTACTTGATGCTCTACCTTGACACGTTGACAAGTTAAACACCTTGAGATAAACTTCGCGATCTCTCTCTTCATATTTTCCCACCAAAATGTATGTCAAAGATAACGATACATTTTGGTACTTCCACGATGGATTGAAATAGTATGTTGTGTGCCTCCATCATGATTTTATACTTCAAAATAGAGTCGTTAAGAATACAAAGTCTGGAGTTGATTCGAAGTAGAAGTCTGCTACGTCACGATTCCAGTATCCAGTCTTCTTCGGAGGTAAGGGATATTATTTTGTTCAGTATTCATAAGGAATAATATTTTCTTCCATACTTTGTAGTATGTGAGTAATATTATTCCATCTCGTATTCCTGATTATACCCTCATTTTGATAAAGTATTGCTTCTATATCCTTGAAATTTGCGTTTCATCTAGTATCATTTCACAATGATATTTTTTGCACATTTTTGTTAAATTTTAAGCTTTTCATACCGGAGTATTGTCCATGAGTACTATTCTATTATACGTTACTATTCACAAAGTACTATTCATAAAGTACTATTCATGAAGTTCTATTCACGAGTACTATTCACAAAGTACTATTCACTGGGTACTATTCTCAAAGTACTATTTATAGGGTACTATTCACCCGGAGTACTATTCATGACAAAAATTGATTATTGAATTCTGGATAAATTAAATTATAAATATTTAAAAATTTATCCTTTGTTTATTTTAATTGAATTATTATATCATTGTCATCATCCTCATGCTTATATTGTGATGAAAGTCGTGTTTGGCTTATGTGCATAGATGGACTGTTGATTGGTATGATTATGACCAGGGATCATTCGGTATAATCATGACCCATAATGTTACAAATGATGTGGTAAAAGTCCTCATTGGCCTATAGTGCATGATGGACAGTTGTTGGTATAATTATGACAAGGGATTATTCGGTATAATCATGACCAGAGATTATTCGGAATAATCATGAACATTGATGATTACATGAATATCCTTGGCAGTGGTGCAGGGGTGATTCAATGATATGGTTTATTTATTAAGCTAAGTCTCAGTGATAAAGTTGATGAAAAACTTTTTTAAATCATAGAAGATAGTAGATATCATGCTCTACTTGACTCTTCTAATGGATTGTTTGTTCCGCTGCAGTTAAACTTGATGTTTATTGTATTTTATCAGTTTAACACTGTTGAAGGCTAACGATAATTTATTCTGCATTATCTTAGTCATAATATTTCTTACCGGGCTAGTTGAGCTCACTCTTTTGCTTTCATTGGTTTCTTCAGGAAATGAGAACGTGGCGGGACTAATCTGGGGAGAAGAGTGACTCATCCGAGATGGTGGCTATAGTAGTCCTCACTATTTTATGAAATATTGTGATAATAAATGTAATGAGGACGTCATTTGAGTTTGAATACTATCTATAAGACAATATTCGTGTAAAAACCCTAAGCTACGTTGTTGTCGTATTGTATAAAAGAAGTTTGTATTTGATTTATGCACCATGTATTTGTTGACTCAGAATGGGTGATGTATACCTATTTTGGGGGCGTCACAGTTGGTATTAAAGCTTAGGGATATGATCCCTGGTTGAGATGTGAAACAAGAACTAGGAGGGGAGAGACAGGGAATTCCTTTGCTAGTATGACCTACCTAAGTTTATTTGATATTTAATTGGTCGGTCAGAGTATAGGGATAATATGTGACATGTCAATTAACCCTTATTTTGTGGCAGTGTTTGAAAATGACATCTGAAAATGTTGAGATCAGCAATGAAGCACATGAGAATGTTGAGTCACCAACGATAAATACCTAGGATAATGTGCATTAGGAAGACAATAATCCTCAGGTAAACAATAACACCGATCAACTGATGAACGATGGGATGTTCATAGGCTTTATGCAATTCATGCAACATCAGGCGAGAGCGGCTCCTGTTCAAAATGCAGGTGGAAACACTGGCAACTCTTGGACGGTCACCACTAAACAGTTCAAGGAGCTGAGACCACCGAAGTTTTTGGGAGAGCCAAAATCACTTAAGGCGGAGACGTGGATAAAGCAGATCACCAAGATATTTGATGTCTTGGGATGCTCCGAGGAGCAAAAGGTTCCCTTTGCCACCTTCATGTTGCGAGGAGAGGTAGATTACTGGTGGGAATCTCTAAAGCGTACTCAACCTGCCGCACTGAAGATGTCTTGGGAGAAGTTCCAAGAACTAGGGGTGTTCATCGGTACAAAACAAGACCGAACCAAATTTAAACTGCACATCTAGAATACCGATAGTAGCTAATTTCATGTACCGAAATCCAGATTGGTTGGATCAGATACCGAATCCCATGCATTAGCTTTTTACCTAAAATTAATATAATAATTATTTTTATTATTATATTATTTTTTTATTATTATTTTATTATTATTATTATTATTTTTATTATTATAATCATTATTTTATTATTATTATTATTAATATTAATAAATTATTAATAATAATGTAAAATTATAAAATCAGTATATACCGGTCCGGTTCGGTAAAACCAAACCATAAAAATGTCAGACCGAAACCGGTAGAGAAAAATTGGTATATACCGATTTTTTTTTTCTTATCGAATCGATCGATTCTTTTTTATACCTAACCGATGTGCGGAGGTTGAATCAAATGAAAAACCGTAAAATGCAGAAAAAATCGGTAAATTTGAACACCCTACCAGAAATCGTTTCAACGATAAGTACTTTCCCGAAAGTATTCGTCACATGAAGGAGGTAGAGTTTATCAAGATGGAGCAAAATAATATGATCGTGTCACAGTACGAAGCTAAGTTTGCCGAGTTATCCCGGTTTGCATCCCATTTGGTTGATAATGAGGAGAGAATGACGCGGATGTTTCTAAGAGGTTTGAAACCTGAGATAAGTCAATACCTAATTTCTCACAAACTGTGTTTGTATTCAGATGTTGTGAATAGGGCTCAGTTATTGGTGTGCGATAATAAGTCAACCCAACCAAGAAAGGGCAGCCAACAAATCGATAATACTAGTGGTAGTAGTCATCGAAGCGGTCACAACAAATGTGGAGGAAATCAACATGCCAGAAATGGTAATCACTTCAGTGGTAATCATGACCAAGATAATAGAAGTGGAAATTTCAAGAAGAAGAAATTTAATAATGATGGAAAGACGTCAGTACCAGCACCTGTTGTTAAGAAAGGAGAACGACCGCCGGTCGTATGTTACAAATGCAGAGGGGAGGGACACATCAGTCTAAACTGTACGCAGAAGTCCAAGGCATGTTATAATTATGGAAGAGAAGGTCACCTAGCCCGATTTTGTCATGCACCGAAGTCAAGTCCAGCTGGGATGGAGGCATCTAAGGTCGTCCTAGACAAGACAAAACTGGTAGTTCAAGGGAGAGCGTTTGTCGTAACCTCCCAAAAAGCGAGGAATCCGAACGAGGTGATCACGGGTAAGCTAATCATAAACTCTAGCGAAGTATATACCTTATTTGGTACTGGTTCTACCCATTCTTTTATTTCTCCTACTTGTGCTTAACGTTTAAATTTGACTCCAAAGAAATTAGACTTTGACTTATCTGTTGAAACTCCGTTGGGAGAAACCTTCATTACATCCACTGTTTATAAGTCTTATTTGATTAAAATCGGTATCCGCACGTTACCTGTTGATCTTATCTCTTTGAAAATACTTGCATTTGATGTGATTTTAGGGATTGATTGGTTAACTACTCATCATGCTAAAATCAATTGTTTTCGTAAGGTTGTTAGTTTTTATATTCCTAACCAACCTATTATGCAAATTCAAGCAACCAAACTCAATCACTGTTATATCAAGCCATAAAGCTATTTGTTTATTGAAAATGGATGTCAAGCTTTCTTAGTCCATGTCACGGATTTAAATAAAAATACGTCAAATTTGAATGATATTTCCATTGTTAATAAATTTCCTAACGTATTTCCTGAAGAACTTCCTGGCCTACCCAGAGCGTGAAATTGAATTTTGTATCGACTTTGAATCTGGTACAAAACACATTTCCAAAGCCCCATATCGAATGACTCCTATTAAACTTCAATAGTTAAAGACCCAACTGCAGGAATTGTTAGACATCAGAGCGATTTCTCATCTACAGTTATGCTTCAGGCAAAGGGTTATGATGTGTTCTCATGAAACATGGGAAAGTCATAGCCTATGTCTCACGATAACTCAAATAATATGAGAGGAATTATTTTACTCATGATCTAGAGTTGGCAGCTGTCGTTTTTGCGCTTAAGATTTAGAGGCATTACATGTATGAAGAGAAGGTGGAGATCTATATGGATCATAAAAGCCTCAAATATTTCTTCACTCAAAAGGAACTCAATGTGCGGCAACGACGTTGGCTTGAGTTGTTGAAAGATTATGATCATACCATCCAATACCATCTTGGAAAAGCGAATGTAGTAGCTGACGCATTGAGTAGAAGATCATATGCAGGCATGAGTGCAATATTGTCAACGTAAAGGCCCATTTTGTATGACTTGGAAAGGATGGAAATAGAGTTAAAGACTCCAGGGACCTATGTGATTATGGCGAATATACGAGTAGAACCGACTTTAATCGATAAAGTTAAAGCTACTCAAGCTACAGACCTGGAGCTGATGCGTATGAGGAAGAAAATGCAAGAAGGTGCTATTCCGGAAGCAAGAATCAATGAAGAAGAAATACTTCGAGTTAACTCCAGACTTTGGGTTCCTAACGATTTTGACTTGAAGTATAAAATCATGATGGAGGCGCACAACACACCGTTTGCAATCCATCCTGGGAGTACCAAAATGTATCGTGATCTTCGACATACATTTTGGTGGAGAAATATAAAGAGAGAGATACTGGGGTTTATCTCAAGGTGTCTAACTTGTCAACGAGTCAAGGTGGAGCATCAAGTGCCAAAAGGTCTATTGTAACCACTTGAAATTCCAAAATGGAAGTGGGAGCACATTACCATGGATTTCGTTACTGGTCTCCCCAAGGTTTCTAAAGGCATAGATCGGATTTGGGTCATTGTTGATAGATTGACCAAGTCTGCTCATTTCTTACCGATACGAGAAACTTACACACTTAAACGTCTTGCTCGTCTAACGCCCGAGAAAATCGGATTTTTATGAGAATTAAATTTTTATTTGATTATGTGGATTTATAAATTTAATTGATTATTTATGGGAGTAAGCTATGTGAAGGTCGTTCTATGACCTAGAATGTGTGGATGTGGTTAGTATTCTGGCTATGTGGTAGAATTAAAGTGTTTGAATTTCCAAGACAAAAATAAAAGCTTTTCGAGAAATTTTTTGAAAAACACTATTCATCGATTTCTGATTGGGAATTATTTTTTAACTTTCGAGAAATACGTAACGATAGAATATCAAGGTACGATGGATTATCCAATAATATTTCAGTTATAGAAAATGCCATTTTTCACCTGCGGACTTAAAACCTAACGGTTAGGGAAAGTGATTTCCGAGAAGGAATTTAAATGTGTATAATGAATTAAAGTGATGATCGTATAATACGTAGGTATTGTACGAGGTAATGAATACGAGTATGATACAAGGTATTATACGAGTATGTATAAATGATGGTATGTCGTATATATTGAATAAGTATACGAGTTGGAATACGAGATTAATACGTAGATTATACGTTATAAGGTTTTAAAACCAAATGGATTGAACTTGTAGGATTTGTTAGGAATTGTACAAGCTCAAGTATAGGAATGGTTAAGCCCAATGGTAGACATGGTTAAGTCCAATATGATTTAAGGAACAAGCCCAATGTTTGTTTAATTGCAAGCCCAATGTATAAGTTAAGATTAGTTAAGCTAAAGGCCCAAAGTAAGAACCGATGGGTTATTGGATGGGTAGAACCCATGGGGTAACCCATCGGTGATCCAAAGTAATGAGCAAGTAAACTTAATGGTTAAGGAAGGGATAAGTTAAGTAATAACCAAGTAAAGTGCTTATGCTTGGAGGCTAAGTAAAGTTCTTTTATATGATGAACAAACAAAGTGCTTATATGTGATAAACAAGTAAATGATATGCTATGTGCTAAGCAAGTATACTTAATGGCTAAGTAAATATGGAGGCCAAGTAAACTTGATGGTTAAGCTTGGAATAGTATGGAGGTGGATGACTTATTGACCATTATACCCTAACTTTGTGATTTCTATAAATAGAAGATGTCCTAGCTCATTTGTTGGTTATTAAAATTAATCCAACATTATAAGTGCTTAGTGGTTAGAGAGGAAAAGCTTGAAAAGCTAAAAGGCTAGTCTTTCATAGTTCAAGAAGCAAGAAGAAGATTAAAAGTTAGTCAAGTGATCTTCAAGGGTAAGAACCTAAACCATTATTCTCTTTCTCTTCCATTGTTAGAGAAGTGAGTAGTGGTATAACATGTATGCTAAGAAGGAGTAGGAATGATTAATCAAAAGACTTAAGCCGTGAATAAGTCATGTGGTAAGATAAGCAATAAATGAAGTTTTGAACTCATGAAGATCGTGTAAGAACTTATCATGTAAATAAGTTAATGAAATATGAATGTTAAGATGTTAGTATAATGGATTGAATCCATTTGAAATGAATAACAAATCATAAGTAACGAAGTTATGGCCGAATTCACGAGTTTGGACGATAATCGTCGAATTCGTGAAATTCTCAGAATGGAAGTCAAATTTTGATATTGAACTCGGGAATGTTGGTTTTCAATGGAGAATAGTCTCATTTGGCATTTTAGAGTTGCGAACTCAAAAATGACCGAATTTTGACTTAGAACGAAGAAATGAGCGATGAACGTTCACAAACGTTTATCGTTTTCGTTAAAATGAACTAAAAGGTGAATTTTGAGTTAACGAATTCAAGGTAAGCTTGAGTATGAATAAACAAATGTATTTTACATCGATTATTCGATGGGCACGCGAGGTTGCCAAAACTTAAACGTAAATACGTTTAACGGATGTAGTGTTGATCAGCATAGATTACTATAGGTTGATCACCTAGAAGTGCTCGTAAGATATGTCAGACTTACAGACTTAGTGTCGGGTTGTCTTTTTTTTGAATAAAAGCTAAAGAGAATGTTCATGGTCTATTGACCTACTCAGAATTTCTAAAACTACTATATGTACTTTGAAATTATTTTATGAGATGAGAAATGCTATTCAATTTTTCATAGTACTTCATAACTAGTGTTCAATTATCGAAGAATAATCATATGATTCTCGAAGTGGTATCTATATAATATATTGTTAGACTTGCTGAGCTAGTTATGCTCACTTCTTGCTTGAATCATATGATTGCAGCTAAGGTTGAGCGAACTGAGGGTTCCAGTAGAGATAAAGGCAAGGCGAAGATGAATGATTAGTTTATCTTGTAATAGACTAGTAAGTGTATGTATTATATTATGATGAACAAAGAATGTAAGGGTTTAAGAACCTGGGAACATGATTTATTATTATTAATGTAATAAGAATGTCAATGAAACACACATTTTGATATTGTTTCAATAGAATGAATGTACAGTTATGAGTACTGTGTAGCACCATTTGTCGGGTTGGAAGATACCCAAATTTGGGGGCGTCACAGGTTGGTATCAAAGCATTAGATTATAAAACTTAAGGGGGATGAACCTTAGGCTAATAACCTCGTTAGGGAAGGAGAAGTCCGAAGGAAGTAAACTCGAGCTTTACTTAAGTTGAATGAGTCAATAAGGTATTGAGGAAACTCAGTATCGAAAGATTTAAAAGATGGAAATTAATCCTAAATAAATTAAATATGATTTGTGCTTATACTATTGTGTATTATGTACTAATCAACATATTATTTGTTATTGTAGATGTCGATCGATAGCTTGATGTATAGAGATATACACGCAGTGAACGAAGAAACTGTGAACAGAATAGAGCCTGTACTCATGTCAGTGGCGGAGGTACCATTAGTGATTCTAGAGGAGTCGGAGCTAGAGGAGTACTTTTATGAGGAGAGCTACTCTGAGGGAGATATGGATATAGCATCATACCTTAATAAGATGATCGATGTAGAGGAAGAAATGGAGGTAGCATCGGTTAATACGGTGGTACCTATGACGCCCCCAAATCCGGGTATCTTTCAACCCGACAGATGGTGCTACACGGTGCTACAATTCACACAATCATTCAATTGAAATGCCTCAAAAGAACGAATATGTCTTATATATATTCAAAATAATATTAACTTTCCCCTATGTTCTTTATAACCGTTACATTTGTCCTTGTCATAAGATTGAATATTATCATTACATAACCTATGCTATTACATAGTTAATCTATGGGTTCGCCTTAGCCTTCCCTTTATCCTTGCCGGATACTTCCATCCGTTCGATCTTAGCTGCATTCATATGGTTCAAGCAAGAGTGAGCCTAACTAGCTCAGCAAGTACACAAATTCTAGTAAAATAGTATACTTGAGACATAGGAATCGTATATCTTCAATAACTGAACAATAGTTACGAAGTACTATCAATAATTCAAAATAGCACTTCTTTTCAATCAAAACGTTTTACAACAACAATATTCAGTAAAACATCAATTCCGGTCCAAGACCATGTGCATTTCATAAGTACTTTGAAAAGGACATCCCAGCACTAAGTCTGTAAGTCTGACATAGCTTACAAGCACATCTAGGTAATCAGCCTATAGTATTCTATGTTGATCAACACTACTTTCAATAAACGTGTATACGTTTAAGTTGTGGCAACCTCACGTGCCTGTCGTTTGACGACAAAACAATTTAGCATACTCAGTCTCCTTTTGAAAACCACAACAATATTAGTTTGGTAAATCCTTGTCAATACTTGATAGATTATAAGAAATACGACATAGCATAAGTCTAGCCAAAAGAATTGGCTTTGACTTCATCAGACATTAAATCTAGCGAATAATACATGAATCACAAAACTTGTCCAGATCAAACAAGGTCTTTAAGGTCTCTACAGTAGATGAGAACATCACATAGCACATTAGGTTATGAATAAACATACATCTTTCTTAAAGAATCTTACCCTTCTTCTCAATCTAATTACATATTTAGATTTGTTATTATTGGTTTCGGCTTTCCATTATGTCATCCTTATGTTTACATGCACTCGACTTTCTTTAACCCTAAGTGATCATACTTAAGGCTTAACTATGACTTAATAATGTTACATTTAGATCCTTAGTTAAGTGTTCATCAATTACCATTCATGCTCAACATAAAAATATTCGTCATTATCTAGACTTAAGGTTCAAGGCATTGCCAAATTCTTTCTTTCTCTCTGCACACAATGTGGCCACATTAGGGCTAGGAGACCGGCTCGGCACTGTGGCGCGAGTCCCTTCATTATGGGTCGCGCTGCGACGTGACTCTCCAAGGGTTGAGAGCCATTTCGGTATTTGCAAGGCACATGGATTTTTTGCTTGAGTCATACATGGCGCGGACTCTGTGCAACATATAATTTTGACAGATTTTTCAACTTGTGAGATTCCCGGACTCGTAACTCCTTCGTTATAAGTCCGAATTGACTCATTCAAGAGCCTACGGTTCAAAAATCACATACTCTATGTGTTCATGCAAGAATTTTATCTATTCGACTTCGTTTGCCAAAAATTCACCGATTAGTTCAATTTTAACGAAAACGATAAACGTTCGTGAACGTTCAATGCTCGTTTCTTCGTTCTAAGTCAGAATCCGGTCATTTTTTGAGTCCTCAACTCTATAATGCCAAATAAGACTTGTCTCCATCAACAACTAACGTTTCTGAGGTCAAACACAAAATTCGACTTCCATTCCGAGAATTTCACGAATTCGACGATTATTGTCCAACCGTGTGAATTCCAGCAAAACTTTATTACTAACGATTTTTTCATCATTCCAAATGGATTCATTTCATTAACTAGATATCTAAACCTATATATTACAACAACTTATCTTCAAATTAGGTTATGGCTTATTCTTCATAAGTTCATAACTTAACAAATTCTACAATACTAGGTTTTCATTTCCTTATGATTTATTCTTGAATTAAGCCCTTTATACAACATTCTTGCATCTTATGAAATATATTGATTCTTTAAGGTAACATATGACAAATTTATCATTGTTCTTCATAAGTTCATAACTTATTTAAGTTTGAATTGCTTATTCCTTACTTATTCGGCTTAAGTCCATTAATACCCAATTTAAGTGTTTTTAGCATACAAGTTGATTAAGCTACACTTCTCCTATCACCCTATAATGATAGAGATGGAAGATATATATGTGACAAGAGCCTTACCCTTGATGAACTAGTCTTTCTTCTTCTTGGAAAATCTAATAATGGAAGTTAAGCTTCAAAGTGCTATTCTCTCTAACACTTAAGTTGTTTTGTTTTGGATGAAAACTAACAACCAAATAATAAATTACAAGCATGCTATTTATAGGCCTTCTAAGCTTAGGGCACTTTGGTCATAAGTCCTCCCACCTCCTTAATAAACCTCCTTACTATTCATTTACTTAACAACTAAGTAAACTTGCTAGCTACTCCCTTTACTTGGCCATTACACTTATTACTTGGCCTCCACATTAAACCCTTGGTCACCAAGCTCTCTTATGGGTTGCCCCATGGATCCTATTTAGCCAATGGATCAATACTTGGGCTTTAGTGTAATTAGTTTAGCTTAGTCTTTGGGCTTGCAATAAATTACTATGGCTTCATATTAACCAACTCTTGGGCTAAACATTTCTACCACTTGGGCTTGCCCCTTAATGCTATTAGACTTTACACTTCATACAAGGTTACACTAATTTATTTCATTAAACTTTAATTCTTAACGTTCTCGAATTAAGTCCGCATGTGAAATATTGCGTTTTCCATACTTAGATTATTATTACATAATCCATCTCACCTCGATATTATAACATTACGTATTTCTCGGAAGTTCAAAAATAATTCTCGAGAGGAAAACAATGAATAATGTTTTTTAGAAAATTTCTCGAAAAGCTTTTATTTTCGTCTTGGAAATTCAAACACTTTAATTCCTTCACGTAGTTAAAATACTACGATGTTCTGACGTTTCTAGGTTATAAAACGACATACATCTTATTAACACGTAATAATAACAAATACTATTATTTTATTCATTATTTAATTCCTTCAAGTAGTTTACCAAGGATCCGAATTTCTCGGTCGTTACATTCTTCCCCCCTTATAAAGATTATGTCCCCAGAATCTCGCCTTACATTACGCAAACAACTGAGGGTAATCCTTCTTTATCCTTTCTTCCAATTCCCACGTTTCTTCATCGGAATCGTGGTTCTTCCATAACACCTTTACCGACAATATGACCTTGTTTCGCAGAACTTGCTCTTTTCTATCGATGATTTGAATCGACATCTCTGCGTATGTTAAGTCCTTCTCAATTTGAATAGGCTCAAATTCTATTACGTGTTTATAGTCTGGTTTATAAGGACGTAACACTGATACGTGAAATACGTTATGTATTCGTTCTAAGTCTGGAGGTAATGCTATCATATAAGCTACCTCGCCTACCCGTTTTAACACTTCAAAAGGTCCTATAAACCTTGGACTTAGTTTCCCCTTCTTTCCAAAGCGTATCTTTCCTTTCCAGGGAGATACCTTTAGAAATACGTACGAGCCTACCTAAAACTCCCTATCTTCTCGATGTAAGTCTGCGTACTTCTTCTATCTGTCTTGAGCTGCTATGAGACGCATTCGTATCAATCTCATCACTTCCGCTGTTTGCTTCACCAATTCTGGTCCTAGCATTTGGTGTTCTCCCACTTCATCCCAACACAACGGTGTTCAGCACATCCTTCCATATAAAGCTTCATAAGGCGGCATACCTATGCTTGTATGATAACTATTGTTATACGCAAACTCTACTAATGGTAGATGATCATTCCAACTACCCTTGAAATCCATGACGCAAGATCTCAACATATATTCTAACGTCTGAAATGTCCTCTCGCTCTGTCCATCAGTTTTTGGATGATATGACATACTTAACTTCAACTGCGTCCCCAACTGCTCTTGCAGACTTCTCCAAAAGTTCGACGTGAATCGTGGGTCACGATCTGACACAATCGAAATGGGTACTCCATGTCTGGAAATAATTTCCTTAACATAAAGTTTAGCTAACTGGTCTAAGTTATACTTAACCCGAATTGGAAAAAAGTGAGCCGACTTCGTCAACTGGTCCACTATTACCAAATTACATCGTACCCCTTCTGAGTAATCGGAAGTCCCACCACAAAGTCCATCGTGATATGCTCCCATTTCCACTCCAGAATCTCTAATGACTGTAACAAGCCACTTAGTCGTTGATGTTCAACCTTAACTTTTTAACAAGTCAAGCACCTACTTATATACTCGGCTATTTCTCTCTTCATGTTCGGCCACCAAAAACTCTGTCGAAGGTCTTGATACATCTTAGTGCTACCAAGATGAATCGAGTACCTTGAACTGTGAGCCTCTTGTAACACTTGCTCCTTTAATTCTGTCTCATTTGGAACCCAAATTCTTCCTTCAAATCTTAGTAATCCCTCATTATTAAGACTAAACTGTATGTCTTTTTCAGTGGTTAACCATTTCTTCATCTAGTCACACTCATTAGTTTTGAGCTGCACTTCTTTGACTCTTTCTACAATGGAAGATTGCATCTCCGTCGCAAACAGTCTCTATCCCATTTCACTCGGCATCTTCACCTCTATCTCCATCCTAGCCATCTCTGTTATTAACTCAGTTTGAGCCGTTAACATAGATAACTTTTCCCGACGCTTCCTACTTAAGGCATCAACAACTACATTGGCTTTCCCAGGGTGATACAGGATTTCACAATCGTAATCCTTTATCAACTCCAACCATCTTCGCTGTGTCATATTCAACTCCTTCTATGTGAAGATATATTTTAGACTCTTGTGGTCTGTGTATATCTCACATTTTCCCCCGTAAAGATAATGTCGTCATATCTTTAAGGCAAACACTACCGCGGCCAGTTCCAGATCATGAGCAGGGTAAACTTTCTCATAATCTTTCAACTGTCGTGATGCATACAAAATGACCTTGCCATGCTGCATGAGCACGCAACCAAGTCCTCTATGCAATGCATCGCTATAAACTACAAAATTTCCTGTGTCATTTGGTAATGACAACATAGGCGCTTCACTTAACCTCTTCTTTAATTATGGAAAACTGTCCTCGCATTTCTCAGTCCAAACGTATTTCACTATCTTCCTTGTCAAGTTAGTCAACGGAGTAGCTATCTTAGAAAAGTCTTGAATGAATCTCCGATAGTAACCCGCTAACCCTAGGAAACTCCGTACCTCAGTCGGCATTTTCGGTTGTTCCCAATTCATCACGGCTTCTACCTTTACTGGATCTACTGAAATCCCCTCCTGGTCAATTACATGTCCTAAAAACTGTACACTCTCTAACCAAAATTCACACTTAGTGAACTTCACATATAACTTCTCCTTCCTTAATGTCTCCAACACTATTCTTAGGTGTTCAGCATGATCTTCTGGCGTCTTAGAATAAACTATAATATCATCGATAAACACTATGACGAACTTGTCCAAATATTGTTTGAACACTCTATTCATCATATCCATAAATGCAGCTGGTGCATTAGTCAATCCAAATGACATTACCAGAAACTCGTAATGAGCATAACGAGTCCTGGATGTCGTCCTTGGTACGTCTTCATTTCTAACCTTCAGCTGATGATATCCCGTTCTTAAATCTATTTTTAAAAAATACTTTTCCCCGTTTAACTGATCAAAAAGATCATTGATCCTGGCCAATGGGTACTTATTCTTTATCGTTAACTTGTTCAACTCTCGGTAGTCGATTCAAAGTCTTAACGATCCATCCTTCTTTTTGGCAAACAATATCGGATCTCCCCACGGCGAAACACTCAGTTGAATGTACTTCATGTCTAACAGTTCCTGCAACTGCACCATCAACTCCTTCATTTCCACTGGCGCCATACGATACGGTGTCCTAGAAACTGGTTCCGCTCCTGGCACAATGTCTATTACAAATTTGGTCTCCCTATCTGGCGGAAGACCCGGCAATTCACTTTGAAATACATCCATGAATTCACTTACTATAGGTATTTGTTCCATGGTCGCTCCCACTCTCTGGGTATCAACAACATGGCACAAATAACCTACATACCCCTTTCTTAATAGTTTCCTAGTTTGTGTCACGGTAAGACACGAACGCCCCGGTGATTTATTATCGTAAAATACTATCTGAGGTTGTCTTAACATTCTAATATTTACGCATTTCTTTTGACAATCTATAATTTCCCCATGGTTAACCAACCAATCCATTCTGAGAATCACATCGAATTCTCCTAACTTTATCGGTATAAGGTCTACCGATAATTTACAACCCCGAATGTCCACATAACAACTCCTATGAATATCTTCAACAGGAATTATTTCTTCGTTTGCTACCTTAATATTTAAAGGTAAAGGCAACTTTTCGGGAAGTAATCCTAATCGTCTAGCAAAATCACATGCGATAAACGAACAAGTAGCACCCGAGTCAAACAACACATATACATTGAGGTCGTTGATCGGAATAATACATGCGACTATGTCCCCTGAGGCCATCACATCTTGGACGGTCATGATAAAAGTACGGGCCATCAGCCTACCCGGCTACGCTGGACCTCCAATAGATAACTTACCGCTATTGGCACCCCGGTTCCCGTCCGTCCCCTTATTCGGGCAATTCTTTACCATGTGGTCAGTGGACCCACACACAAAGCATCTGTGGTTCTTCTTCGGACTTGGGCAGTTAGGCACAATGTGCCCCTCCTGTCCACAATTATAGCATACGGCCTTACCCTTGAGACAGACTCCTAAATGAGTCTTCCCACAGGTCTTGCAGGCCTCCATCCTTCTTTTCGGGTCTCCTTGTTTCACTCCGGTATTCCCAGAGCCAACCACCTTCTGCTTATACCCTTCGCCACTCCCGCTGGCTCCCTCGATCTTCTCTCCCTCGTCCACTTTCCCCTTATTCTTCTTGTCTTTGTGGTACTCGCTCAACGTCTCGCTACCACCTTCAGCGATTATCGCCTTCTCTAAAATGATTCCAAAGGAAGTACTTTGGAACACCGATATACGATTATAGAGCCAGAGTTTCAAGCCCTGCTCGAACCATCGTGCCTTCCTAACCTCGGTGTCCACTTGGTGTGGAGCGAACCTTGCCAGTTCATTGAATTTGGAGGCGTGTTGGGGAACCGTCATGTCCCCTTGCTTCAATTCCAGAAACCACATCTCCATCCTTCCCTGCATTCTCGTGGGAAAGTAGTTCTCTAAAAATATCTCTTTGAACCTCACCCACGTTAGAACCTCTATCTCGGCCCTAGCTTGATTGGCCTCCCACCAAAAGTTGGCCTCTTCCTTCATCATGTAGGTTGCAAAGGCAACCTTCTGGGCCTCGTCGACATTTGCTATGACAAATGACTTCTCGATTTCCTTCACCCACGTTTGGGCTTCGATAGGGTCCGTAGTTCCTTTGAACTCCGGCGGACCCACACTTTTAAAATCCTTTAACGTAGTAGCTCATGCTACACCAAGATTTACGGGGATGTTAGCCCCAGTTCTATTAAACGCTGCTGTTAAAAGATTTACAAACTCCTGCATGGGGTTAACCAGACCTCCCTTCAGTTGATTTACGTTCGCACCTTGATTACGAGGTACTCTTCTTGGCGGCATTTTATTGTTACAATAAACAACACATTTCGTTATTATTTATTTCCTGTTTGTTAGTTATTAGTCAATTTTAAACAATAACTCAAACATTCATTACTCAACATGTTCCGAAAAAGAAAACTTATATTAATTTATTGTAGTATAATACTACATTGGTTACATTACACAACCTAAGCTGATTACAAAATTTTCCCGCCATTACTTTCTAAAAATTGGGATTTACAAAAGACTACCCTTTATTATACAAAAGAGGGTTTTATGCCACTACTAGATACAAAATATTTACATATCTAAACTACTCTAGATACTACTAGATCACATCTGCCTTAAGGCATTCTCAAAATCCTCTTTGGCAAGACCGACGATAATATCACGGCTGATAGTATGTCGCGTCTACCCAGTTTCTACGGGATAACCAGCTACCTGCTGCTGGAAGTATATATGAGAACTCCTATGAATATAGGACATTCTCCCTATCTTCTGCTTCTTAGTCTTTAGCTCCCCTCTGAGCTTAAAGACCTCCTGTTTTAGCTCATGGACCTTGTCCTTAGCCAAATCCTTTTCGTCGTGTTCCTGTTCCCACATGGACTCCACGTCCATCTTATCCTCTATAAAAGCCTGGAGCTCTGCTTTCAGCTCATTAACCTCCTAACAGTAGTGGATGTTCCTATCCAACACTGACATAAAAAGTGACATCATTGACTCCCCCAGAGCCATCTCCGCTGCTATAGCTACTGGGTTGAAGGACACTACCTCCACCTCTTCCTCTAGCATGCCGTCAAATACCGACATAAGGTCTAAGCTCTCTGAGTCTCCATACTCAACCACTACAACTTCGGGCTCTGCGGCTATGGGGTTCGGTACAATCTCAATCTGATTAACCGACCCTTCACTGACTACCTGTACATCTCTATTTTCTCCTGACATCTACAACAACACAAAAAGTTTGATTAGTACACGTCAGTAGAATAATAAAAACACATAACATATATAATGCATTTTTATAAGGTTAACTTCCATCTTTTATTTCTTTGACTTTTATTAAGGTTATAACTTAAAGTTTAAATCCCCCCTTAAGTTTTATAACCTAAGGCTCTGATACCAACATGTGACGCCCCCAAATTCGGGTATCTTCCAACCCGATAGATGGTGCTACACGGTGCTACAGTTCACACAATCATTCAATTGAAATGCCTCAAAAGAACGAATATGTCTTATATATATTCAAAATAATATTAACTTTCCCCCAGGTTCTTTATAACCATTACATTTGTCCTTGTCATAAGATAGAATATTATCATTACATAACCTATGCTATTACATAGTTAATCTACGGGTTCGTCTTAGCCTTCCCTTTATCCTTGCCGGATCTGTCGGTCCATTTGATCTTAGCTGCATTCATATGGTTCAAGCAAGAGTGAGCCTAAGTAGCTCAGCAAGTACAACAATTCTAGTAAAATAGCATGCTTGAGACATAGGAATCGTATATCTTCAATAACTGAAAAATAGTTACGAAGTACTATCGATGATTCAAAATAGCACTTCTTTTCATTCAAAATATTTTACAACAACAATATTTAGTAAAACATCAATTTCGGTCTAAGACCATGAGCATTTCATAAGTACTTTGAAAATGACATCCCGGCACTAAGTTCGTAAGTCCAAAGCATAGCTTACGTGCACGTCTAGGTGATCAGTCTATAGTACTCTATGTTGATCAACACTACTTTCATTAAACATGTATACGTTTAAGTTGTGGCAACCTCACGTGCCTGTCGTTTGACGACAAAAAAATTTAGCATACTCAGTCTCCTTTTGAAAACAACAACAATATTAGTTTGGTAAATCCTTGTCATTACTTGATAGATTATAAGAAATACGACATAGCATAAGTCTAGTCAAAAGAATTGGCTTTGACTTCATCAGGCATAAATCATGTGAAGAATACATGAATCACAAAGTTTGTCCATATCGAACTGTAACAAGGGTTAGAATACTTGCCTTTAGCGTCTGCTACAGTTTATAACACGTGCACTTTAGGTCTTTAAGGTCTCTACAGTAGATGATAACATCACATAGCACATTAGGTTATGAATAAACATACATTTTTCCTAAAGAATCTTACCCTTCTTCTCAATCTAATTACATATTTAGATTTATTATTATTGGTTCCGGCTTTCCATTCTGTCATCCTTATGTTTACATGCACTCGACTTTCTTTAACCCTAAGTGATCATACTTAAGGCTTAACTATGACTTAATAATGTTACATTAAGATCCTTAGTTAAGTGTTCATCAATTACCATTCATGCTCAACATAAAAACATTCTTCATTATCTAGACTTCTAAATTTGGAAACATGTTTGACTTTTCTTTCTCTCTCATGTACTGCAAGGCCACCACACATTAGGGCTAGGAGGCCAGGACCATCGGTCATGCACATGTGAGTCCTTCATTACATGGTTGCTACATGTGCTGCATGACTCTCTCCAGGGGTGAGGGCCATTTCTACGCTGCGGCGTGGGATATTTTGTTTGAGTCGTCATGCATGGCATGACTCATGCAACATATAATTTTGACAGATTTTTCAACTTGTGAGATTCCCGGACTCATAACTCCTTTGTTATAAGTCTGAATTGGGTCGTTCAAGAGCCTACAGTTCACAAATCACATACTCTATGTGTTCATGTAAGAATTTTATTTATTCGACTTCGTTTGCTAAAAATTCACCTATTAGTTCAATTTTAACGAAAACGATAAACGTTCGTGAACGTTCAATGCTCGTTTCTTCGTTCTAAGTTAGAATCCGGTCATTTTCGAGTCCGCAACTCTATAATACCAAATAAGACTTGTCTCCATCAACAACTAACATTTCCGAGGTCAAACACAAAATCCGACTTCCATTCCGAGAATTTCACGAATTCGACGATTATTGTCCAATCGTGTGAATTTCGGCAAAACTTTATTACTAACGATTTGTTCATCATTCCAAATGGATTCATTTCATTAACTATACATCTCAACCTACATATTACAACAACTTATCTTCAAATTAGGTTATGGCTTATTCTTCATAAGTTCATAACTTAACAAATTCTACAATACAAGGTTTTCATTTCCTTATGATTTATTCTTGAATTAAGCCCTTTATACAACATTCTTGCATCTTATGAAACATATTGATTCTTTAAGGTAACATATGACAAATTTATTATTGTTCTTCATAAGTTCATAACTTATTTAAGTTTGAATTGTTTATTCCTTACTTATTCGGCTTAAGTCCATTAATCAACCATTTAAGTGTTTTTAGCATACAAGTTGATTAAGCTACACTTCTCTTATCACCCTATATTGATAGAGATGGAAGATATATATGTGACAAGAGCCTTGCCCTAGATGAACTAGTCCTTCTTCTTCTTGGAAAATCTAATAATGGAAGTTAAGCTTCAAAGTGCTTATTCTCTCTAACACTTAAGTTGTTTTGTTTTGGATGAAAACTAACAACCAAATAATAAATTACAAGCTTGCTATTTATAGGCCTTCTAAGCTTAGGGCACTTTGGTCATAAGTCCTCCCACCTCCTTAATAAACCTCCTTACTATTCATTTACTTAACAACTAAGTAAACTTTCTAGCTACTCCCTTTACTTGGCCATTACACTTATTACTTGGCCTCCATATTAAACCCATGGTCACCAAGCTCTCTTATGGGTTTCCCCATGGATCCTATTTAGCCAATGGATCAATACTTGGGCTTTAGTGTAATTAGTTTAGCTTAGTCTTTGGGCTTGCATTAAATTACTATGGCTTCATATTAACCAACTCTTGGGCTAAACATTTCTACTACTTGGGCTTGCCCCTTAATGCTATTAGACTTTACACTTCATACAAGGTTACACTAATTTATTTCATTAAACTTTAATTCTTAACGTTCTCGAATTAAGTCCGTATGCGAAATATTGTGTTTTCCATACTTAGATTATTATTACATAATCCATCTCACCTCGATATTATAACGTTACGTATTTCTCAAAAGTTCAAAAATAATTCCCGAGCGGAAAATGATGAATAGTGTTTTTCAGAAAATTTCTCGAAAAGCTTTTATTTTCGTCTTGGAAATTCAAACACTTTAATTCCTTCACGTAGTTAAAATACTACGATGTTTCGACGTTTCTAGGTTATAAAACGACATACATCTTATTAACACGTAATAATAACAAATAATATTATTTTATTCATTATTTAATTTCTTAAAGTAATTTACCAAGGATCCGAATTTCTCGGTCGTTACAGTACCTACACAAGAGTCATCACCTCCAGATACAATGAGAGTATTGTATCTGGTAGTGCTTGATATGAATGTGCAACTGAGTATAGTTATGCAGAATCAAAATAAAGAGATTAGTTATCTCCATGAAGCTAAGGTGTCTGCAGAAGCAGATTTGGAGTCAGAGCATAATAAAAAGGTGCTTATGATAAATAAGGCTAGAGACTATAAGAACGAGGCTGATGAGCTTCGTAAGAAACTGGTTGAGAAGGATCAGACGATAGCACGGATGTCTTACATCCATGAGAATGCTCATAAGGATTTCTAGCTAAAAGTTGCTTGTTATTCCATTGAGCCGGGACAAACTGGACATACTATTAGTCAGGATACTGTAGCGATGATTGCAAATGAAAAACACGAGGACGCTGTTATGCATTATTAGAATTCTAGAGTGATAAATATGTGTGTAGTGACATAAAACCCTCTTTTGTATAAAAGGGTAGTCTTTTTGTAAATCCCAACTTTTGTAAAGTTCAATTGTAGGATAGAAATGTAATAACTTTTGGCTATGAAAACAAATTGTAAATAGTTTCAAACTATGAAGAAGCATATGAATATAATGAATTCATTTAATATGCTTTGTTATGGTATGAGTTGTTATGTGGAAAATAATAACTAAGTAAGTAAATAGATAATAATGAAATTTTATTTATTTAATCAGAAAATGCCGCCAAGGATAAGACAACGTAATCAGGAAGCGGAATCGCATAATGACAATCATGGAGGTCAAAACAACCCTATGTAAGAGTTCTTTAATTTATTAACGGCTGCATTTAACCAAACCGGGGTTAGAGTACCCGCGAGACCTAGGGTAGCCAGAACGACTACCTTTAAAGAGTTTAAAAGTGTAGGTCCGCCAGAGTTCAAAGGAACGACAGACCCATTAAAGGCCCTGACATGGGTGAAAGAAATAGAAAAGGCGTTTGTTATTACAAACGTAGGTTAGGCGCAAAAGACTTCTTTTGCAACTTACATGATGAAAGGGGAAGCCAAATTTTTGTGGGAGCCTCACCAGGGTGGGGCTAGAACAGAGGCAGTAAAGTGGTAACAATTCAAGAAGGGTTTCTTCGAGAATTATTTCCCTACAAGAATGCAAGGAAGGATGGAGATTAAGTTCTTAGAACTTAAATAAGGGGACATGACGGTTTCCTAGTACGCGGTCAAATTCAATGAATTGGCAAGGTTTACTCCACATCAAGTGGACACGGAGGAGAGGAAGGCTCGAAGGTTTAAGCAGGGCCTGAAACCCTGGCTCTACAGTAGGGTTTTTGTGTTCCAGAGAGCTTTCTATGGGACCATTCTGGAGAAAGCGATTATAGCAGAAGGTGGTAGTGAGGCGTTGACCTAATACCACAAAGAGAGAAAGAATAAGAGCAAGGGAGAGGGAGGAACCAAGGTAGAGAGTGCCAGTGGTAGTGGCAGTATGCCAAAAAGAAAGAATTTTAACTTCAGGAATACTGGAGTGGGACGAGGGGATCCTAATCGTAGGATCGAAGCATGTAAGACATGTGGAAGGAGTCTTCTAGGAGTCTGTCTGAAAGGGAAATTGGTTTGTTATAACTGTGGACGGGAGGGTCATATATCACCCAATTGTCATAATCCTAAGAAAAGCCATGGTTGTTTTGTATGTGGGTTATTGGATCACATGGCAAGAAATTTCCCAAAGAAGGGGTCGGAGGAAAGTAAGGATGCTAGTAGTGGTAAGTTAGCCATTATTGGACCAACATCGTCGGGTAGACCTATGGCCCGTACTTTTAAAATGACGGTCCAAGATGCGGTTACATCAGCAGATGTAGTAACAGGTATCATTCCAGTCAATGCAATGAATGCTTATGTGCTGTTTGATTGGAGTACTACTTTTCTTTTATAGCATGAGAATGTGCTAAGTGATTGAGTTTATTCTCGAAAGGGATTATAAATACCTTTACACGTTAAGGTAAAGAATGAGGAAATAACTTTCGTTGATTATATTCGTGGAAATTGTTTCATGGATAATAGAGGTAAACAAGTATCGGTAGATAAGTACCGATAAAGTTGAGAGAAATTGAAGTAATTCTCGGTATGAATGGGTTGATTAACCATAGAACTTTAATAAATTGTTACAATAAAAGTATGAATCTTTAGTTTTCTAATAAAACCCAAGGTAACATTTTACGATAATAAATAACCAGGACGCTCTTGTTGTCTAACTATGATGCAAGTTAGGAGGATGTTAAGGAAGAGTATGACTCATTACGTTTGAGTATCGACTATTGTAAGAGTAATAAGTTAGCGGTTAAGAATAAATACCCATTGCACTGGATCGATGATCTATTTGATCAATTGAAATGGGCAAAGAATTTTTTCTAAGATAGATTTGTGTACGGGGTATCGTCGGTTGAAAGTAAGGAAGAAGGAGGTACCTAAGACGACGTTAAGAACTCGTTATGGTTATTACGAGTTTCTGGTTATGTCATTTGGGTTCACTAATGTACTGCAGTTAGACTTTCTATAAGGGGCGCCAAGCAAGTCGGTGATAAATTGATAATTACTCTTGTGAGATGCTATGGTTGAAAGTACCATTAGCGTCACAGAGTGTTCAAATAATAGTTGGACAAACGTGTCGTAATTATCATTGGTGATATTTTAGTCTATTTAAGATGTCAAAAGATCACGTGAACATTTGAAGATAGTGTATGAAACACTACGGAGGGAGAAGATGGATACGGAATTCACTAAGTGTGAATTTTATATTAAAAGATATACAGATTTATTATTGATAAGCATATTGGGAATGAGAAGTGAGAAGATAGTTTTCTGGAACTAAAAGGAAGGTTAATTGAGGCACCTGTATTATCTTTACCAGATGATACGAGGAATTTTGTAATTTATAACGATGCTTCGAATAGATGACAAGGTTGCGTACTCATGTAGCATGGCAAGGTCATTGCGTATGCGTCACATTAGTTAAAGAATTATGAGAAGGTCTATCCTACTTATGATCTAGAATTGGTAGCTGTAGTTTTTGAATTAAAAATATGAAGATAGTATTTATACGGGGAAAAGTGTGAGATATACCCGAACTCTAGGAGTCTGAAATATATCTTCACACAGAAGGAATGGAATATATGGTAGAGAAGGTGATTGGAATGGATAAGGGATCACGACTGTGATATCTTATATCATACAGGGAAGGTAGACGTAGAGGCCGACACGTTAAGTAGGAAGGGTAGAGAAAAGCTATCGATGTTAACGACTCATAATGGGTTAATAACGGAGATGGCGAGAATGGATTTAGAAGTTAATTTACAGAATGAAGGGGTAGAAATGTTATTCATAACATAAACTCAATCCACGGAAATGAAACGAGTTAAGTAAGTACAACTAGGTAACGAGGAATGCAAGCGAATGAAGAAGAAGATGCATGATGAAGAGAAGACCAAGTATAATCTTATTTGAAGGAGGAATTTGAGCTCCAAATAAATTTGAGTTAAAAGGAGAACTAATAAAAAGAAAGATAGCATAATGTGTTAGTAAATTCTTAACTTCCAACTCAAATTATTGATAGGAAGGGACAAGTCATGTGAAATAAGATAATACCTTCGGTAAAGGTGTATGTGAGGAACCACAATGCCGAAGAAGCAACGTGTTATCTCGAGATTAAAATGAAGAAATTTTTTCCTCATTTGGTTATGAAATTATAGCGAGATTCTAGGGACAGAATCCTTATAAGGGGAAAGAATGTAACGCCTGAGAAAATCGGATTTTTATGAGAATTAAATTTTTATTTGATTATGTGGATTAAATAAATTTAATTGATTATTTATGGGAGTATGCTATGTGAAGGTCGTTCTATGACCTAGAATGTGCGGATGTGGTTAGGATTCTGGCTATGTGGTATAATTAAAGTGTTTGAATTTCCAAAATAAAAATAAAAGCTTTCCGAGAAATTTTCTGAAAAACACTATTCATCAATTTTTGCTCGGGAATTATTTTTGACTTTCGAGAAATACGAACGATAGAATATCGAGGTAAGATGGATTATCCAATAATATTTTAGTTATGGCAAACATAATTTTTCGCCTGCGGACTTAAAACCTAACATTTAGGGAAAGTGATTTCCGAGAAGGAATTTAAATGTGTATAATGAATTAAAGCGATGATCGTATAATACATAGGTATTGTACGAGGTAATGAATATGAGTATGATACAAGTTATTATACGAGTATGTATGAATGATGGTATGTCGTATATATTTAATAAGTATACGAGTTGGAATACGAGATTAATACATAGATTATACGTTATAAGGTTTTAAAACCAAATGGATTGGACTTGTAGGATTTGTTAGGAATTGTACAAGCCCAAGTATAGGAATGGTTAAGCCCAATGGTAGACATGGTTAAATCCAATATGATTTAAGGAACAAGCCCAATGTTTGTTAGATTACAAGCCCAATGTATAAGTTAAGATTAGTTAAGCAAAAGGCCCAAAGTAAGAACCGATGGGTTATTGGATGGGTAGAACCCATGGGTGATCCAAAGTAATGAGCAAGTAAACTTAATGGTTAAGCAAGGGATAAGTTAAGTAATAACCAAGTAAAGTGCTTATGCTTGGAGGCTAAGTAAAGTGCTTATATGTGATGAGCAAGCAAAGTTCTTGATGAGTGAGTTTTATACCCATGAATTGAGTGCATTTAATCTTAATCTTTTGGAAGTTTTTAAGTGTTTATGCCTATTCATGCATATTTTATGTAGGATTTTGGATCAAGGGATAAGTTTTTAAGTGTTTATGCCTTTCATACACAGTATCAAATGCTACCCAATACATCTTTCACAAGAGTTAAATTTTTGAAATTATGCTGAGGAGTTATATAGACTATTTATCTGTCATTTTCGCAAAGGTTTTATGGAAATTTATCCGCAAACCGCACTGGTCTTATGAACATAGTGGGTAATTAGCCCGTTCTGCCTAGTACTGGCCAAGTACTGTTGGTCTGATCTATTTCTCATCTTTGCCGTAGGCACAAAATTTTTACCTTAGTCTTATCATAAAATTTTGTACCAAAACAATTTGGTTCGGGAAAGTTTTCAAAGAACGCTTAGAATTTTATAAACGTTGTTCCAGCCGAATCAAATAGCTTAGACTCATATCAATAATCAATTTGCCAAACCCAGTTGGCAAATTAAAAGTAGTTTAAAAATGACGTCATGATGTCGTACTATATTAACAACCTGTTTGAGGATGTCGTCTTCGAGTGACTTTGTCATAACACATCATACAATAGTGGAACAACGATTTTAGATCAAATTCAACACTAAGTATTCCTATATTTACAACTCCAGCAACTTTTTATCATCATTGTACTAGGTTACATAGTACATAAGTGATAAATAAAAATATATTTTGATATTTTAAATCATTATCGTCTAGCCAAAACAAATAGCTTAGACTATACTTTAAACCGTTCCAAAAATCATTACAATTTTGTTTTATCATCTCAACAGGTAACGAGGTGTAGGTGGCCCGAAGTCCAAGCATACACAAAGGTCATCAGAAGTTGAGAATAAAATTAATTTTTCAAAAGCACATAGTACGTTTTTAGCTTGATGTCAAAAATTTCGAGTCTAGCATAGCTAGAAGATTTGGAAAACTTATGTCTCCACTAATGATCAATTGCTTAGTAATCTATTTATTCCTATTATCATTAATATTCCATTCACACAATAGTTCTACCCAGTTCATCAAACTTACCACACTTATGAGTTCAGGAACTTTGCATAATCATATGAGTTTAAGAATTTGTCCTAGATAGACCATACTTAAGAACTCGTACGAGTTTTAAGAACTCGTACGAGTTTTAAGAACTCATACTTAATCTGATATTTTCTACTTGTAACCTATCTATTTGTTATACACCTGAGAAAAGAATCACCTCCTCAACAGGTATATAGCGAATAGCGCGACACAAACATTTCAATGATTATCAGTACCAGAAACTAAGTGGTTTTTACACCAAGTACAATTCCCCGCCCATAACAAGGAATCATATAACTCTTCTGTTGACATGAGTCCTCAATTGAAATCCCCACCCAATCTTAACTCCATTCTCAATACGAATTTCATTTAATCCGTATTCATAATCCTTTCCTGAATCTGTAACAATTCATAGTACAACTGACACACGGCAATCCTGTTATAAACTTTTCAATCATTCGCTTGATCCTTCTCTATACTATAACCTTATCAGATCACGGGGTGATCTCATCATATAATTACGATTCATTTGTATGTCATGTTCATTTTATTTTATAATCTACTATCACTGTACTTTGTCTTTTAGACTCTATCCATTTATGACTACTATTCACTTTATTATCAAAGTTAGGAAACTCTGTATCTTCATAACTCACCGAGATTCATTTTTGAATCTTACCGACTCATTAACTCTATGTGAGTTAGATCTTATCCTAATCACTGCGGTTATTGGCCTAAGATATTCCTACCTAAGGTTTATAACCAACAACTTTGATACCAACTGTGAAAGCCCCAAATTCGGGTCCTAAATCACCACGGATAACTATTGATAAAGATATAAACATAAATTATTTTTACAATAAACTTTACACACTATTTCCCCAAGGTCGAGTAACCTTAACTTATACACAATTCATAACATGTCTAACATATAACATTATTATCGTACTATACTATTATAATTTAGCTGCACATATTATCCCAAGATGAACTTGGCTTTATCCTTTCTTGTATCCGAATGTATTCGCCTTATCTGCAATGTTTATCATGATATAGCAAGGGTGAGCAATAATTTTGCCCAACAAGTTTAAGTTCAATAAATTAAGGATATATCATGATTGAAAGAATTGAACAAAAGCTGGCTACCGTTCTACAATAAAATTGCGAGCTAGCATGAACAAATTTTATATAGCTGAACGAACATTGAACATGAACATATTAGTTATATCTGGACCGAATGGTAATGAAGGTGATCAACCTTTCATACCTAATGAATACATGCAATATGCACTGAGTACGATTCAACAATTCATAGACATGGCAATCAACAATGATTAACCATAAGTATATTTGAATGAAACAACTCGAGGTCGAGTTAAGAAAAACTTGCATGTTCCATTGATTATCGTTACACAATTTATTAAGCTTTGTCCGAAAACCTAATATAAATAATATCGATCTACAAATTAGAATAATATCATCACAATATTTAAAACACATTATCACATAACCCTATCAGTCTATAACACACATAAGACCTAGTATCAAGTCAAACTATTTCAGTCTGAGTTGAATTCTGTACAACTATGTCATCCCGACGGCCTAGTCGGACAATTATCGAGTTTAAGTTCAATTAAACTCTGCCTAAACACTTTACAATTATCTTAGATAATTATATTATCAGTCAAAATATTTTTCATAAGGTCGTAATAATTTTTAAATAATTATTATCATTTAAAATGATTTTTCAATCATTAATATCGTATTTATAAGAATTAAATACCACATAATTCCTTTATCATTAATATTTATTTAATACTAAATATTAACGAAAATCATAACATAATATTATAAAATATTTATATCAAAGTATTTTAATACCTTAAAATCACATTTATATGATTTTAAACAACTAAATCCATTATCCGATAATTGCCATTAATATTAAATATTAATGTTTTTCATGACAAAATATCAAAAGTTATATTTTATAACTTCAAATATTTTTATAATCTTTAAATCATTTTATATGATTTTTAAATCATTAATTCTATTTTTCATAATTTATTTAATATATTTATTAAATAAATAAATTATCATTAATATTAATTAATTAATGAAATTCATCACAAAATATTAAAAGTTATTAAAAATAATTAAAAATATTTTCTTATACCATAATATAAATTTTATGTATTAAAATCATTTTTAAGTAATTTATTTAATATTATAATTAAATAAATTAAATGCCATTATTATTCCAAAAATATTAAATATTTATGAAATATATTCAGAATAATTAAAAACCCTTTTTGGACTTTAAAATAATTTTTAGTAATTTATTATGAATTTTTTAATAATTAAAAACTATTTTTATCTATTAAATAAGTAAAATAATTAATTTAATAAATAAACCGTCGCTAAAAGGGCTTTAGGCGACAAAACCGTGGCTAAAGTGTTCTTGGGCCAAGCCCAGAACTTCATGTCAATGCACAATGTTACTAGTTTGACCGGTTCTAGATTCATGATCTTTAAGTTTCTGGTTTGTCTAAAATGTTAATATTGTAGTATGAGTGTAATACTACAACTACATATCAAATTTATGGCCAAAAAAATAACATATCTGCAAGATCTAGGCTCCAAAAAATTATGTCAGAGTTGTTCTTTATTTCTGGATTTTCCAGAAATGAAGAACAGTTGCAGGGTCATACTTTGAGCCCTTAAATCTTTAAGTTCTCGGCTCAGTTTGTAGGATCTAAAGGTTTAAGCATGTAGTTTAGATGTCAAGGCACCATTATATAACATAATATCAACTTAACAACATAACCCATTTAAGATCTGGGCCGGTCAAAGTAGGCCAGAAAAATTGCCTTTGAAGATTTGTGGGTTGCCCAGAATCTTCATCCGGCAGTTTGGTGAACTCTAGTTTGAGCACTAATAATTATGATTCTAAACAAGATCTGGATGATCTAATGGTTTTACTATGTAGATTATGTTAGTTTTTGATTTTATGATGTTTTGAATGATGACTAATTTAAGTATATTAGACGTGTGCATGGTTTATGATTTGTTATAATATTATTAAATATGCTTGGATTATGGTTTATAAATGTTTTATAATATTATAATTAATATGCATGGATTATGTTTTATAGTATTATATCTAATATGCATGGGTTATAGTTATTACATGAATTGGAGTTTATTAAGGAAGATTTGATTTGGAGTTTATTAAGGAATATTTGAATTAGAGTTTATTAAGGAATGTTGGTATTTATATTTTTTAATGTTGTCAAAAATTATTAGATGGGTTTATGTTATTAATTGTTTTTCCAGCTGGCCCAAACTTGGTTCATCTATTCTACAGAGTATTTCGTGGGTGCTAAAGTTATTTAAGGATATACTATTGTTTGGTGGGACCCATAACAGTTAGTGACATTTGGTATTGATAGTCCATTTAAAAAAGGAGTCTTTCAGAAGCAATTTAGAGTTGGTAGGTCTCATCTTATCTTATCTCCTTGTTTCTCTGGTTTACAACAGTTGACTGGGTATAGAAGATTATCTCCTTTATTTCAGCTATTCCAAATTCAAATAACTGACACAAGTTACTTCTTATCTTTTTTGGTTATACAAAGTTGCTGAAATCATGGATGGTTTCTAACGGGACTGAGTTTTCTTAGCTAACATTTTTTTAGCCGTTGTGTGTCTTGTTATATATACAACTTCTCTTTGGCAGAACATGACACATCTCTGAAACCTGCAATCAAGTTGACATACTATATCAGAGCACTTCAATTACTTTATTCCAGCCAGTTATTGTAATCTATTATATTCTTTTGTGCTGGAAATTTGTTTTACCTTCCAAACTCATTCATTGTAAACCGAAGTACTCAAGCATAGTTTTGGCTTGAGGTTTCCTGTTTTAGTTAGTCTGTTCAAAGAAGGCTTCAAGGGTCTCAGAGGTGAGAAGAGGTGCAGAGGTGTACAAGTTGCAGATGTGCCAAACGGGGGCATAGGTGTCCAACATCATATTTGAGGCTTCTTTGTAACACGGAGTAATTTTGTATTAAGGTTTAAATAGTAATAAAAAGAGTCTCCAATCCTAGTTGGGATTAGTCGTGGATTACGCCACTAGGTAGAGGATAGGGGTTGAACCACGTAAAAAATCTTGGTATGATTTTTACTTATGTTTATCTCTTTAACTGCCATTCACGTTCTGCACATTTTTGTTCATCATGCTAATCCAGACATTAAAGCAGACAGGTTTAGCTGTCTGATAATAATAAAAGAAGAACAGACACTAAAGCAGACATCTGTATCTATCTTATTTAAACCTGTAGCAGATAATTTCAAAAAGTTTTCACTGTTTATCACTTTTAGCATAAACACATATTCACCCCTCCTCTAGGTGTGCGTATTTACTGAATTACATTTGGTATTAAAGCTTGGCTCTACTAATATTGATCGTTGCAGGTTGTAGGGGAAGATCCTATGGCACACCTAAACTTTCAAGAAGGTCAGTCCACAAGTAGGACATCGTTGTTGCTTGGAAGTGAGAACTTCAACTTTTGGAAGTTCAGAATGAAGATCTATCTGAACCGTGACCCATGGGAATGGTGGGCAGACGAAAATGGACCAGTCATTCCGCGACATGATGATGGCAATCCAAAGAATCTCATGGAAATGGACTCAAACGAATCATATATGGTATCTTATGATTCCAAGGCCATGAATACACTTTTAAGTCGCATGGTTCAGTCGGAGATAGATAAGGTCTTTTCTTGTACTACGGCTAAGGAAATTTGGGACACAGTCATCATGAGCCACGAAGGTACTACTAAAGTAAAGGAGGTCAAGCTGAGCATGTTAATGCACGAATACGAACTATTCAAATTGGAGAAAAATGAATCAATTAGAGATGCTCAAGCAAGATTCCTCACTCTAATGAATTCTCTAAGCATGCTCGGACGAAAGATTGATCAAAAGGAAATCAACCGAAAGCTTCTTAGAGTCATGCCAAAGCGATTCGCACCAAAGGTTTCTACACTTCAAGACTCAGTCACAATCAGCACAATGGAAACTCTTACTTTATTTGGAGAGTTTGAAGAGTTTAAAAACCAACTAAAATTGTATGATGAAGAAGATGAGGCACCTAAGAAGAAGAAATTGGCTCTACAAGCTGAAAGCTACATAGAAGGCAATGATGAAGATTCTGATGAAGAAATAGCTTTAATGACTAGAAAATTGAGGGAGTTGATCCGAAAGAAGAATAGGTAAAAATTACCAGTAAAAGCATTCAACAACAAGAAAGATTTCAAGCAAAAGCCACAAGAGGAAACCTATTTTGAATGTGGAAGGCCTGGACACTTCAAAAGAGATTGCTTCCAACTAAAAAGAAAGAACAAAGCAAATGGGAAGGCTCTAATGACATTTTTAGGAGAATTAAAATTTTATTTAATTATGTTGATTAAATGAATTTAATTGATTATTTATGGGAGTAAGAGAATTGAAGGTCGTTCTGTGACCTGGATATGTCGGAACGTCGTAGGATTTTGGCTACGTGATAGAATTAAAGTGTTTGAATATCCAAGACAAAAATAAAAGCTTTTCGAGAAATTTTTCGAAAAACACTATTCACGCATTTCTGCTTGAGAATTATTTTTGAACTTCCGAGAAATACGTAACGATAGAATATCGAGGTGAGATGGAATATCCAATAATATTTCAGTTATGACAAACGTAGTTTTTCGTCTGCGGACTTAAAATCTAACGGTTAGGGAAAGTGATTTCCGAGAAGGAATTTAAATGCGTATAATGAATTAAGCGATAATCGTATAATACGTAGGTATTGTACGAGTTAATGAATACGAGTATGATATGAGGTATTATACGAGTATGTATGAATGATGGTATATCGTATATGTTGAACAAGTGTATGAGCTAGAATACGGGAATTATATGTATAGTATACGATATAAGGCTTTAAGCCATGTGTAATGGACTTGTAGAATTGTGTAGGAAATTGTATTGTCCAATGGGAAGTGTGATAAGGCCCAAATGTAGGAATGATTAAGTCCAATTTAAATTAATGAACAAGCCCAAGTATTTGTTTAATTGCAAGCCCAATGAATAAGTTAAGATTAATTAAGCTAAAGGCCCAAAGTAAGAACCTATGGGTTATAGGATGGTTTAAACCCATGGGGCAAACCATGGATGATCCAAAGTAGGGATCAAGTATACTAAATGGCTAAGTAAGTGTGGTGACCAAGTAGACTTAATGACCAAGTAGACTTAATGACCAAGTGTTGTGAGGAGCAAGTTTACTTAATGCTTAAATAAGGAATAGTAAGGAGGTGGAGTGACTTGATGACCATTATACCCTCACTTTGAGATTTCTATAAATAAGAAGCTTGCTAGCTCATTTGTTAGTTGTTAGATTTTCATCCAATAACTTATAGCTTATTGGCTTGAGAGAAAAAGCTAGAAAAGCTAGAAAGTTAGCCTTGGTTAATTCAAGAAGCAAGAAGAAGATTAAAGTTTAGCAAGTGATCATTAAAGGGTAAGCAATCTTGAACCATGATTCTCTTTCTCTTCCATTGTTAGAGAAGTGGGTAGTGGTAGAACTTGTATGCTAAGGAATGATAAGAATGATAAATCAATGGACTTAAGACGTGTAAGTCATGAATAAGTAATTCAAACCTAAATAAGTTATGAACTCATGAGGAACCTATATGAACTTCTCATATGTTTTCCTTAATAAGATGGTATGAAAATAAGAAGCAAGGATGGTGGTTAAAAGATTAAGATCATGATAAGTCATGAGAAATGGAATCATAGTAGTTATACTTTTATAAGTTATAAACTCACAAAGAACAACCAACAACTTATCATGTAAATAATTTAATGAAATGATTAGGTTAAGATGTTAGTATGACGAAATGAATCCATTTGAAACGAAGAACAAATCTTAAGTAACGAAGTTTTGCTGGAATTTACACGATTGGACGATAATCGTCGAATTTGTGAAATTCTCGGAATGGAAGTCAAATTTTGATATTGAACTTGGGAACGTTGGTTTTCAATGGAGATAAGTCTTATTTGGCATTATAGAGGCGCAGACTCGAAAATGACCGGATTCCGACTTAGAACGAAGAAACGAGCGTTGAACGTTCACGAACGTTTATCGTTTTTCATAAAAATGGACTAATAGGTGAATTTTTAGTTAACGAAGTCAAATAGATAAAATTCTTGCATGAAAACGTAGAGTATGCAATTTGTGAACCGTAGGCTCTTGAATGAGCCAATTCGGACTTATAACGAAGTAGTTATGAGCCCAGGAATTTCACCTAAAAGAAAATCTGTCAAAATTATCTGAAGCAAAGAGTTCGCGCCACAGCGCGACCCATAACGAAGGGACTCGCGTCATAGTGCCGAGTCCGATCTTTTAGACCTAGCATGTGGCGCCACAGCGCGGCACAGAGAAGAGATGATGGCGCCACAGCACCAGCCTTAGGGTTTTGAAATTGAAGAAAGTTTATAAGTAGAGCATGAAGGATAACTAATTGACAAAGAACTAAAGCTTAATTATAACATTGTTAAGCCATGATTAAACCTTAATTATGATCACTTAAGGTTGAAGTAAGTCAATTACATTTGAAACGTAAGAATGACGTAACGGAAAGCTGGAACCAATAATAACAAATCTAATATGTAATTAGATTGAGAATAAGGGTAAGATTCTTAAGGAACTATGTATGTTCACTCATGACCTGATGTGGTATGTTATGTGGTTATGTGTTGTAGAGGCTGTAAAGACTCAAAGGAAATGTAATTTTACTGTAGCAAACGCTGAAGGAAAGTTTTTCTTAAACGCTTGTCTAACCTTCGTGTTAGCCAAGTTTTCTGTGATTCAGGTTATGAGATGCATGAATTATTTTACAAAAGGGTCGATTCCAGTTTTAACTCGGCTATATAGACTAATCTTGAAGATTGATTGATTTCTTTACAAGTCTTTCCATATAGAATTGATAACGCTATCCTACGCCAATTGTTTGGTACGGATTTAAGGTAATCCTGAATATGAATAAACAAATGTATTTTCATCGAGTATTCGATGGGCACGTGAGGTTGCCACTGTGACACCCCCAAATCCGGGTACTTAAATTCCCATATGATTTGGTGTTCACTATACAAACATCATATATCTATCTACCCATAATAAATGAAAGCATTAATAACTATAAATAAATCCTCTCCTTGAGTTACATCGTAAGAATACATAAATCTCAGGTCATACTAACCTTAAATCTTAACTGTGGAAATATAAACAATTAATCATCTTACACATCATTAACATAAGTCTAAAACAGAAATACATCAGCACATAAAATAACAAGTCTTCATCACTTGTTAATCTTGCCCTTGCCTTTGCTAGTAGAAGGCTCGTCGAACCTTTCGTTCTTAACTGCAGTGTTATTATTACGTAAGAGTGAGCATGATTGCCCACAAATATAAAATGAAATAACAATATAATAACATGCGAGTGAATCAAAGACTTTTGGAATAAAACTCAACTTTTGAATCAAGAATGAATAACAAGAATCAAAAGATTTTTGAGGGTCATAAGACCTTGAACTATGTCCTAGGTTATCAAGGGTTATACTTGACCTTTAACAGTCATAAGACTATGGACTCTTCTACTCGTACTTAGGGGGATCAGCCCTTAGTACCATACATGCTAATATCTTAACGCTTAACGCATAAGTAATCCCTATCTGAGGTTGTTCATCTCGATTTGACATTAGAGTCCGCTTTCAAAGGAAGTTTGGTTTGGATAAATCAATAAGGGTTCTGAAATTTAGAAGTTCATCAACTATGGACTAGTCGAATCAATAAGGGTTCACTAGTCTAACAAGGTTCAACAATAAATGATATTTAAATTGAATAACAATCTCAAGAGGTATACAATAGAACAAATATTGTATAACAGAATCATACTTTGAAAAGATAAATAATCTTTAGTATAACAAATTGAACTTGATTAATAATAATGAGAATTTACTCGACGTAAATTATAAACTTGAATAATGATAACAAGTAGGGTTAGGAAACTTGCCTCGTTCGTAGGTTACACGTTAATTATACACGTTCTTTGATTTAATCCTAAATATCATTTTCATTCACAATACCAGTCAATTATAACATAACTAGTCATCACAAGTTCATTCTTTTTGTCTAACTCAGATTATGACTTTATATAGTTAAATTATTACACTTATGGTCATATAATATTACACTACATGAACAATAAGCTAACTATGCGTTTAATAATTCAATCCATACTTAAATGCATTATTGACATGTTAAGAATCTATTTTAACATCTCATTATATGTCTAACATATTATTTTTTTATGTACATTAGATTAGATTACCATCACATTCTTAGACTTGAATAATAAGGAAAATTTCATTTCTGGACATTCTGCAGAGAGAGTGGCATCTTGGCGCCCATTGTTGTGCTTGTTCTCGTATGTGCATGGCGCTGATTGTACAGGCATTAAGGCGTGAAATTTGGTGGCATGGTAATGGCGAACTCGATAAAAGTTCTTCAATTCATGAAAAATTGCAGAACATGGCCAACACCTCCAATTAATTTATTCTTACACGAAATTAGACATTCCCAAAAACTGTAATACACATATACTTACTACTCAATCCTTCTAGCATGCTTTTAACATGTTATAACACGTAATTTACAGAATCAAAACATATAATTTACTTTTCTTGATGTTTTTGAAACTTTTGAATACAAAACATGAAAATCAACACTACGGGTTCATTATAACACCGAATCTGTTCATTTGAAGTTTGTTTTCTTCGTTTTAACATGCATAATTATATACAAGTGTAAATTTATGATACCACTGATAAGTGGATTTTATATCCGCGAATCGATATCTATTTTAAGCATAATCGTTGTTAATTCGTTGCGTTCATGTTCCTTCTTACTTGTTTCTTGTTATTTCGTGTGTAAGGTGGTTGGTGTGGTGAATGATGAGAAAAGGAGACATTTGGAGCATATTTGGGGCAAGTTTGGAAAATGGCACCAGTCAACTAACTAATGGATATGCCCACCGTAAGTAGTAATTTGTTTTTTTATATATACCCCACCGTAGGGGGTCCCGGTCTCAAGGCGCCCCTGGCCTTCTTCGAATTCTACTGGAGGGTGGACTTAAGGACTTGGCATGGTACATGGACTCTATATCGCTTGGGATTTTGACCAAACTTCAGGGGAGATATATATTCATCACGCAAAGCAACTAAGGGATATTAGATTAGATTAGAAGGAGGATTCCATTAGATTAAATTAGAGTAGAATAGAATAGGAGAAAACACTAGTTCTTATGAGATTTGGAGTTTGAAGCAACTTGGAGACCATTGAAGATTCAAAGTAGGAGCAAGGAGGGAGCTTCAAATCTATAGACAATAGATTCTATCTTCTTATCTTCTTTTATCTTTATCTTTTAATGATTATTCAATTATGGATTATTAGTTTTAATTCAATAATTATGAACTAATTCTTTGTTTGAGATTACAATGGATCTTATTATGCAGTTTATTTTAATATGCTTCGCTATCAAGTATTATGTTATATCGTGAGGATTGTCTATTGTGATTTGGACTTAATTGATTAATTGCCTAGCTAACAATTACCGTGATAATCTATATGAACTAGAGAGATGAAGTATTGATTTAGATCTTATCATGATAGCACGTGTTTGTGATTTTTGCATAGATGGAATTCATGATTCGTGTTTAGGATAGAGATATGCCTTTACGCCATATGTAATCTTATAGAGAACTTGTGCTTTAAATCCTTTTTAATTGTAATTCACATAAAGATATAGTGGATTAGTTAATTAGGATGTCTTGCTTAATTCTATCATCTGTGGATTAAGTGAGTATGGGTATTATGCATCGAGATATGGTTTTATCTGCTTTAGTGTTCTTGATTAACAATTCACGATAGAGAATAATTGATGAGAAGTGTGTTAACTTAAATGAAGCAATAAGTGAAGTTGTGATCTTAAATCTCCGTGATCTTAATTTAACTAGTGGAATTTAATAGTAGTTTAATTATATAATTTGAAATTCATTCGTTTAAATAAGATTGAGTTGGTTACGGGTTAGTACTTGGTGATTTTTATTAACCAATTCCTCGTGGGAACTGTGACGCCCCCAAAATAGGTATACAACACCCATTCTGAGTACCCAAATACATGGTACAGAAAGCAAACTACAACTTCAATAATACAATTGTCGTGCAAAATACGACAACACATACTGTGAGTTTAAATATAAATTTTGTCTTCTAGACAATATCCACACTCAAATAAGTCCTCATTACAATTATTCAAACACTATTTTACAGAAATAGTGAGGACTGCTAAAACATCTTTCTAGAACCATCACTCGCATACCCAGGCTAGTTCTGCTTTATGTTCTCACCTCCACGAGAAAAATGGAACAAAAAGGAAAAGGGTGAGCTCAACTAGCCCAGTAAAGAATATTATGACTAAGATAATATACAACAAATTATCGTTAGTCTTCAACAGGGAAAAATATGATAAAATATAATAGACAACAAGTTTTAGATCAACAACTGCAGCGGAAACAACAATCCATTAGAAGAGTCAAGTAGAGAATGAGTTTTACTATCTTCTAAGATTTAAAAGTCCATCATCAATTTTATCCCTATAACAACAATCAATATACATCTTTAATCAATATTCATCTTTACACTACAGGCCAAAGATATTCATTTGTATCACCAGTTGGTCATGTTCATCTCAACACCTATTCATTCTTTACTACGGCCAAAGATATTCATCGATTAATCATTCATCTTTGCACTACAGGCCAAAGATATTCAGTAATATTATCATTTAGGACTGAGGATGATGAAAAATATCTTAAAGAAAATGAATCCAGTGAGATAAAAGAACAAATATTAGGGATTCGTATTACAGTTTATCCAAGATAAATAATACTCCATAATAACCAATTTCGAAGCAAAATTCAAGAATAAAGATCAAAACATGGATACAATCAAAGATAGTAACCATAATAGACATCTTGGGCAAAAAGAAGAAAATTTCATTTTTTGGTGAATAGTGCCGTATTCGTGAATAGTGCCATATACGTGAATAGTGTCGTATACGTGAATAGTAACCCCTACACAAAAAGTTTCAAATTTGATATAAAGTTCATACCAACATTTCGGTATAATGATATTGAAGAAAATATCATTTTAAGGAGAATATAACACCCCTTACCTCAAAATATCAGTACTTCTGATCGGAATATCGATATAAGGCTGAAGGAAACTTGCACTGATGAATAAAAACTCACAAAGTATCTAAATACTCAAAAAATACACTCAATAATCTAGAGAGAGAAAGAGAGAAAGCTTATGTTTCTGGTGTGATTTTTAATTCTAACTTAGCCCTCTATTTATAGGAAAATGTTAGCAGACTTGACCTGCAACCTGATGACTTTACCTGCTACTATTTCCACCCACCACATTTGAAATAAAATTCAGCACATTTCTTCACCAACCACAAGTGGGGCCCACTCAATTCTAGAATTTTCCACAAAAATGCTAAATTCGGATACTTCAATAATTTCTGAACCAGTCACCTCTTAAAATTTATCACAAACGGAATAAGACGAACATGGTACTATGGATAGCAACATGATGCAAATGTATGATGCAAATGTATGATGCATGTGTATGGGGTTGTAGCCCAACATGCTGGGGATGATTGCTGCATCCCTATTGCTTCAACTGGGGATTGGCAATACCGACCAGATTTGATGTGTAAGCCGAATCTCTTAGGATGTTGATGTTGGAGTTATCACCAAATCCCTGTATTTTTTATAACGACTTGATCCTGATGATGTACCTCTTATGTGTAAGAGATCTGTGGGGATAAAGCTTGATCAGTTTGAGGATGTACATAACATATTCCATCATCTATTCTCTTTGATAATGTTAACCTTTCCTGGTTAGTATCGCTAGAATATGTCACTATTCTGTTGGATTTACTGCCAACAACAAATGCTGTCAGGATACCTGACCTTCGTTGACGTGTGAATCAATGGCTGAAACATCCTATGGGACATACTGTCAAGGCTGCTTAACCTTCGTTGTCGTGTAGATCAACGGAGCATTGCGTTGTGACCCCCGCCGAGGATCTGCTAGGGGAAATATGAGTAATCGAGCATGAAATCCTCTAATAGCTCTATAGCTCTGATAGGTTTAATTGCTATCGGCTGAGATAACGTCAAGGTTGCTTGACCTTCGTTGATATGTGTGTCAACGGCTTGAATATACGTTGTAATCCCCTGCCTGGGCTTCACGTTGTAACCCCCATCGGGGACCTACTAGGGACTCATGACTACGTACGCAAATATCGAACAGTCCTCAATGCTTCGATGGGTTTACTTGCCATCGGCTTGAAATAACGTCAAGGCTGCTTGACCTTCGTTGATAGAAATGTAAACGGATGAACGTGTTGTAACCCCCAACGGGGATTTACGTTGTAACCCCCGTCGGGGACCTACGTTGTAACCCCCGTCGGGGACTAACGTTGTAACCCCCGTCGGGGAGCTACTGGGGTAACGACCCGGAGTTGGTGGCATCGGACCTGTACGAGGTATTGCCGGATGTGATTTATGACAAATGATATCATTGGCAGGGTATACCTCGTGTTCGGGTGACTACCAATGGGCAATGTGCAGATTCAAAGTCTCATCCGAGAAAACCAGGATTGTAATAACTCACGTAATATATCTCAAAAACACTAGTTTAATTTTTTAATACCTTCATTTCGAAAAAAATACTGATAAAACACCTCAACATTAACTCCTCCATTTTTAACCACAATAAATATATCCAACATTTATATCCACATAAAATAAATATTACCTTATCATATGAATCAATAATTAATTATTCACAAATAATATTACGTAATCACATTTATGACAACCGGTAGTTCCTGGGAAGAGGGGCTTTCAATAAGAATTTCTCCTTCTTGGGCGCCGCAATTAGGTGACCAAACCTCTCCTTGTGAACTTTCTAGACATTGCCAATAATGCTATCTAATAATATTATTCAAATAATATGAATTATTGATCGATAATGGGAAATATTGTGCGGTGACAATTATTGAAACAACAATAATATAAAATATCAACGCAAGCAATTATTGAATCAATAAAATAAAATATTGAGCGGTAACTCTCGTAACAATTATTGAGAGTAGTGCCTTCTTACGTCGGGATCAATAATTCATCAATTGTGCATCCACACGTACATCGTATTTTAACCACGGGTATTCCAACAAGTGTTAACGAGAATAACTACGTCGTTATTTATAAAAACTCAAACTTGTCATTTTCTTCATCCGACAATTATTCATTATGAGGCCCACAAATGATCGCTAGGCAATGCATTTAATATTCCCCCAACAACAAGAATATTCCACGACCAAATGAATATTCACGACAACAATGATTATTTTATAACCACTTGCATATTTTGCAAAATTTGCACATTTCACCCATAACCAGAGAATTATATCAAATTAATACCTTTTTATTCACAATAATAATTAGAGGAAATTCGATTTTATTTATAATAAGTTGGGGTTTTACAACCTCCCCTCCTTATGAAATTTCATCCTCGAAATTGACATACGTACCTGGTGTTTCGAAAAGGTGAGGATACCTCGCTTTCATTTCTGATTCTAACTCCCAGGTCATTTCTTCAATAGCATGGTTTCTCCACAAAACCTTAATTTGTGGTATAACCTTGGTGCGTAGGACATGCTCTTTCCTATCCAAGATCTTAACAGGTACTTCTTCGTACGTTAAATCTTCGGCTATCTCGTCTGGTTCTAACGCAATAATATGGTTCGGGTCTTTCACATATTTATGAAGCATGGATATGTGAAAAACATTATGAACACAAGACATACTTGGAGGTAATGCGAGTCTATAGGCCACATTTCCTATTCGGTCAAGAATCTCAAATGGACCAACAAATCGTGGATTGAGCTTTCCTCTCTTTCCAAATCTTGTAACTCCCTTCCATGGAGCAACACGTAACAATACATGATCTCCAATATTAAACTCCACGTCCTTTCTATGAAGATCAGCATAACTCTTTCGTCGATCTTGTGAGGTTTGAATACGTTGTCAAATCATTTGGATCTTTTTTGTAGTCATGCGTACTAATTCTGGTCCCAACAACGTTGCTTCTCCCACCTCATCCCAAAGATATCTTTGGAACGACACTTTCGTCCATACAACGCCTCAAATGGAGCCATGCCTATACTTGTTTGATAACTGTTGTTGTAGGAGAATTCCATCAGTGGCAAGTACTTATCCCAACTTCCTTTAAAATCTAGGACAGAAAGTCTTAATAGATTTTCAAGGGTTTGAATAGTCCTCTCGATTGTCCGGTCTGTTTGAGGATGGTATGCCGAAGCCCGAATAAATAAATCCGCGCCCATAGCTTTTCGTAAGCTAACCCAAAATCGTGAAGTGAATCTTGGGTCACGATCTGAAACTATGGATACTAGCATGCCATGCAATCTCACATTCTCATTCACGTACATACTAGCAAGACGTTCAAGGGAATAAATCTCACGTGTCGGCAAGAAATGGGAAGACTTGGTTAATCTATCAACAATAACCCAAATATAGTGGTGATTTGAACCATCAAAGTCAAAGTCATCAATGCACCGTCAATTTTGAACCGGTACAATATAGTGGTGATTACCTCAATAACTATGTTGATCCTAACTATCACCAAGATTGGGGGTATCATCCGGATTTTTCATGGAGCTATAATTACGATGACCAACATTACGCTCTAAATCCATCATACATACCAGAATTTTCATGTCCACCTCCAGTGTCACAAGAGACAGATAATTCAAGGTTGGAGGAATTGTTTTCCAAGTTCGTAGCGACAAAGGATAATGAAATAGAGGTCGACCAAGATCCCCAAAAAAAGTCGGTATACATCACCCATCTCTTGAAGTCGCCAAATACATGGTATGAAAAATTCAAATACAACTTGAAGATATGAAGAGCCCATTGTGTGTGACAAGCTTCCATGCCCCAAAGTGATCACATACACAATGGAGAAAACATAATCTAAGAGTTTTAATATACCAAATATTGTGACATCAATGGTTATCACAATATCCTACCAAAAGCTCAATGGAGTCTCTCATTGTATTTGATTGTCATCACTATTTAATGGTAATTATAGTGAGGACAAAACTAATCTAAGAGTTTTAATAAAAATATTGTCATCTAGACAATATCCACACTCAATGGAGTCCTTAATATATTTATTGTCACACTATTTAACGAGAATAGTGAGACTACTCCTATCATCCGACCGCTACGTTCGATTAGTCATTTTCTCAAGAGAATGGTGAAAGAAAGGTGAGCTCAACTAGCCCAAGAAGAAATATTATGACTAAGATAATGCGTAATAAATTATCATTAGCCTTCAACAATGTTAAACCGATAGAATATAATAGACAACAAGTTTAATCTGCAATGAACAAGCAATCCATTAGAAGTGTCAAGTAGAGCATAAAATCTACTATCTTCTATGATTTAAAAAGTTTTTCATCAACTTTATCGCTGAGACTCAGCTTAATAAATAAAATCGAATCATCCCTGCATCACGGCCAAGGATATTCATGTAATCATCAATAGTCATGATTATACCGAATAATCTCTGGTCATAATCATACCAACAACTGTTCATCAATGAACTAAAGGCCAATGAGGACTTTTACCACATCATTCATCACATTATAGTCATGATTATACTGAATAATCCATGGTCATAATCATACCAAGTCCATCTATGCACGTAAGCCAAAGATGATTTTAATCACAATATAAGCATGAGGATGATGACAATGACATAATAATTCAATAAAACAAGTTCAAGGATAATTTTTAAAGATTTATAATTTTAATTTATCCAGAAATTAATAACGTCCAAATTGTCAACATGATACTTCTTTGTGGAGTAAAATTCAAGAATGCTCAGAAAAAAATTTCCATGAAAAGATACTAGATGAAGCGCAAATGTCAAGGATATTCCACTAATTTCATGGAGTATAGAAGCCAAAACTTTAACCAACTGAGTATAATAGAATATATGAAACCGTAAATGGATTTATGCCCGCCATGCGGTAATCCACGTAGACAGATCATTTCCACAATTTAATAAGGAATGAATCTTAAGGATCATTCACCATGCATGTGGTAATCCAAATAGTACAAAGTTATTCCAATAGAATAATAAAGAATGGAATAACAGAAGAATTCACCATGCGCATGTAATCCGCACATGCATGTTATTCCAAATGTAATAATAAAGAATGGAACCTGTGTGCGAATAGACTCGCATGCACAAGATATTCCAATGTAATAATAAAGAATGGAACTCGTGTCATGCGTAATCCGCAGATGCATGTGATATTCCAAATGTAATAATAAAAAGAATGGAATAACAAAGAATTCACCGTACACGCGATAGATCGCATGCATGATAAGTTATTCTAATAGTAATAATAAAGAATGAAATAATGTAAGAATTTCACCATGTATGCGATAGATATTCAGATGTATAAAGTTATTCCAACATAATAATAAAGAATGGAATAACAACCCTTACGAGTATTGAAAAAAATAACTCTCTTCATGAATACGAAAGAATAATACCTCTTACCATAGAATAAAACTGGATACTAGAATAGAGAGGTAGCAAACTTCTCTTCTTCTTTTCTCTCTATAATTTCTCTCTATAATAATTGCTCTATAGCTTTAGTGAATTGGTGAAAAATGAAGGAAGAATGAGCTTCTATTTATAGGAAAATATAGTTTCGATAATTGCACGTTTTGGGGATCAAAATATTACAAAGATAATACCTTCCTCTTTTCTTCATTTTTAATTTAGTTCCCGCAAGTATTATCAAACTTGCACCACCTCCCCTAATAGTAAATAATGTGAATCAATAGTTCAATCATGTGAATCAATAGTTATAATTATGTGAAAATACGAATTACAGTATAGTACCTTCAACTATACCTCCATTTTTAATTTAGTCATGCAAGTATTATCAATCTTTTACCACCTCCCCTAATAGTACAAGAATGTGAATCAATAGTACACACATGTCAACAAATAGTTATAATCATATGAATTAATAGCAATTAATTGCTCATTTATCCGGTTAATTATCCGATTGGTCAACATAACCTCCAGACATCAATTATTATCGAAATAAATATTGATTTTCACTAACACTAATAATTCCAACACAATGGAACTATCCATTTCATCTTTAATCAACACAAACTTATTCATCATTAATATTATAATTCACAATATTTAACAACCAGTGTCGTTCCTGTGAAAGAGGGGGCTTTCCGATAAGGATTTCTCCTTATCGCGCAAGCAATTAGATGACCAAACCTCTCCTCGATGTAACTTCTAGACATCACAATATCATATAATAATAATATGAATAACTTTGTCGTCTCAATTATTGATTTAATAATATATAACATATTATGCAGATGATATCGTGACAATAATTGAATCAATAATATGAGAGATATGATGCAAAGAATTATCGTAGTAATAATTGAGTATAACTAAGTGACTTCTCACGTAAGCATCAATTATCAATACCGTGTGCTACTATGCAACCACGTGTAGACATCGTATTTTTTACTACCGGTAGTTCAACAGCTTTTTAACGGTAAAACTTTCGCCGTTATTTTTATAAAAAGATAATTATGACATTTTCTAACTACGATAATACTTACTTCCGTGGGGTCCACTAATGATTGTGTCCGCATTTAATATTCCCCGTTAAATGAATATTCCCCACCAATCGAATATTATATAACCACTTGCTTACTTTTACAAAATTTGTAAATATTACCCACAACTATAACATTATATCAAATCCACACCATAATATTCAAAAATATATTTCGAGAAAATTATTCTTTATTCATAAAAGTGGGGTCTTACAACCTCCCCTTCTTATGAAATTTCATCCTCAAAATTAGGGTACGCACGGTATATCAAGAGGTGAGGATATCTTGACTTCATCTCGATTCTAACTCCTGTGTCATTTCCTCCACATCGTGGTTTCTCCACAAAACTTTGACTTGAGGTATAACCTCTGGAGCGTAGAATATGATCCTTCTTATCCAAGATTTTAATAGGTAACTCTTCATACGTTAAATCTTCCTCTATCTCATCTCGGTTCTAATTCAATAATATGGTTTGGTCTTTCACATATTTACGTAACATAGATATGTGAAAAACGTTATGAACACGAGACATACTTGGCGGTAAGGCGAGTCTATAAGCCACATTTCCTACTCGATCGAGGATTAAAAATGAGCCAATGAATCGAGGCTTGAGATTTCCTCTCTTTCCAAATCTTATAACTCCTTTCCATGGAGCAACACGTAACAACACATGATCTCCAATATTGAATTCCACGTCCTTTCGATGAAGATCAGCATAACTCTTTTGTCGATCTTGTGAGGTTTTTATACGTTGTCAGATCGTTTGAATCTTTTTCGTAGTCATACGTAGCAAATCCGATCCCAACAACGTTGCTTCACCCACCTCATCCCAGCATACTGGAGAACAACACTTTCTTCCATACAACGCCTCAAATGGAGCCATGCCAATACTTGCTTGATAACTATTGTTGTAGGAAAACTCCACCAATGGTAAGAACTTGTCCCAACTTCCCTTTTAGTCAAGGACACAGAGTCTTAATAAATCTTCAAGAGTTTGAATAGTCCTTTCCGACTGCCCATCTGTTTGAGGATGATATGTCGAACTAAATCATAAATCTGCGCCCATAGCTTTTTGCAAACTAACCCAAAATCTTGAAGTGAATCTTGGGTCTCGATCGTAAACTATGGATACCGCATACCATGCAATCTTACAATCTCGTTTTATGTACATACTAGCAAGACGCTCAAGTGTATAAGTTTTCAGATCGATAAGAAATGAGCAGACTTGGTCAATCTATCAACAATGACCCAAATCGCATCTATGCCTTGAGAAACCTTGGGAAGACCAAGAACTAAATCCATGGTAATGTGCTCCCACTTTCATTCGAATTTCAAGTGGTTGCAATGGACCTTTTGGCACTTGATGCTCCGCCGACTCATTGACAAGTTAGACACCTTGAGATAAACCCGCTATCTCTCTCTTCATATTGCTCCACCAAAATGTATGTCAAGATCACGATACATTTTGGTACTCCCAGATGGATTGAAAATGGTGTGTTGTGCGCCTCCATCATGATTTTATACTTCAAGTCGTAATCGTTAGAACACAAAGTCCGGAGTTAACTCGAAGTATTCCTTCTTCATCGATTCTTGCTTCTAAAATAGCACCTTCTTGCACTTTCTTCCTCATACGCATCGCCTCCGTGTTCATAGCTTGAGCAACTTTAACTTTATCGATTAAAGTTGGTTCCACTCGTATATTCGCCATCATCACATGGGTCCCTGGAGTCTTTAACTCTATTTCCATCCTTTCCAAGTCATACAAAATGGGCCTTTACGTTGACAATATTTCACTCATGCCTGCATATGATCTTCTACTCAATGCGTCAGCTACTACATTCGCTTTTCCAAGATGGTATTGGATGGTATGATCATAATCTTTCAACAACTCAAGCCATCGTCATTGCCGCATGTTGAGTTCCTTTTGAGTGAAGAAATATTTGAGGATTTTATGACCCGTATAGATCTCCACCTTCTCTCCATACATGTGTAATGCCTCCAAATCTTAAGTTAAAACGACGATCACGCTAACTCTAGATCATGAGTAGGATAATTCCTCTCATATTCTTTGAGTTTTTGTGAGGCATATGCTATGACTTTCCCATATTGCATGAGAACACATCCTAACCCTTTTCCTGAAGCATCACTGTAGATGAAAAATCCCTCCGAGCCAGATGGTATTGTCAGAACAGGTGCTAAAATAAGTCTTCTCTTGAGTTCTTGAAAACTCTTCTCACATTTCTCGCTCCAACCGAACTTTGTATCTTTTCGAGTCAGTTGAGTTAATGGAGTAGCGATTCGAGAAGACCCTTCTACGAATCTTCGATAATAACCAGCTAAGTCGAGAAAGCTACGATTTGGCCATCGATTTAGGTTCTCCCAAACTTTGAATTGCTTCAATCTTTGTCGGGTCAACAGATATTCCATGATTTGATATTACGTGCCCAAGGAATGCAACTTCCTCAAGCCAGAACTCACATTTCTTCAACTTGGCATATAGCTTATTTTCACGAAGCTTTTGGAGTATCAGCCTCAAGTGTTGCTCATGGTCTTCACGGGTTTTGGAGTATATGAGGATGTCATCAATAAAGACGACCACAAAGTGATCCAAATATTCCTTGAATACTCGGTTCATCATGTCCATGAAGGCAAGTAGGAGCATTAGTCAATCCAAAAAGACATGACTAGGAATTCATAATGCCCGCATCGAAGTTTTGAAAGCGATCTTTGAATGTCATTAGTTTTAATCTTCAACTGATGATATCCGGAACGAAGATCAATCTTTGAAAAGAATTTGGCTCCTTGCAACTGGTCAAACAGGTCATCAATGCGAGGCAATGGGTACCTATTTTTGATGGTGACATGATTCAACTCCCGATAATCAATACAAAGTCGCATACTTCCATCTTTCTTCTTCTTCACGAATAGTAAACAGAGCACCCCAAGGAGACGATTTTAGGACGAATGAAACCGATGTCTAACAATTTTCGTAGTTGGGTTTTTAACTCTCAAGTTCAATAGAGCCATTCGATATGGGGCTTTGGAAATGGGTTTTTGTAACGGATTCAAGGTCGATATAAAAATTCAATTTCACGCTCTGGGGTAGGCCAGAAGTTCTCAGGAATACGTCAGGAAAATTATTAACAATAGAAATATCATTCAAATTTGACGTATTTTTATTTAAATCTGTGACATGGGCTAAGAAAGCTTGACATCTATTTTTCAATAAACAAATAGCTTTATGGCTTGATATGACAGTGATTGATTTTAGTAGTTTGGTTTCTTGAATTCGCATAGTAGGTTGGTTAGGAATATGAAAGCTAACAACCTTACGAAAATAATCGATTTTAGCGTGATGAGTAGTTAACCAATCAATCCCTAAAATCACATCAAATGCAAGTATTTTTAAGGAAATAAGATCGACAGGTAACGTGCGGTTACTGATTCGAATCAAGCAAGACTTATAAACTGTGGATGTAATGAAGGTTTCTCCCAATGGAGTTTCAACCGATAAGTCAAAGTCTAATTTCTCCAGAGTCAAATTTAAACATTGAGCGCAAGTAGGAGAAATGAAAGAATGGGTAGAACCGGTATCAAATGAAGTATAAACTTCACTAGAGTTTATGATTAGCTTACCCGTAATCACCTCGTTCGGATTCCTCGCTTTTTGGGAGGTTACGACAAACGCTCTCCCTTGAACTACCGGTTTTGTCTTGTCTGGGACACCCTTTGATGCCTCCATCCCAAATTGGACTTGACTTTTGGTGCACGACAAAATTGGGCTAGTGACCTTTTTTTCCACAATTGTAACACGCTTTGACCGTGCATCGCGCATTTGACCGATGTGTCCTTCTCCTCCACATTTGTAACATACGACCGATGGTCGTTTCTCCTTCCTTAACAACAGGTGATGGTGTCGACGCTTTCCATCATTGTTGAATCTCTCTTCTTGAAATGTCCACTCTTATTGTCATGGCCATGATTACCACACAAAGTGATTACCATTTCTAGCATGTTGATTCTCCTCCACGTTTGTTGTCACCGCTTCGACGATCGCTACTACCGGGTATTATCATTTTGTTGGCCGCGCTTCTCTTGGTTGGGTTGACTCATTATCGCGCTCCAATAATCGAGCCCTATTCACAACATCCGAATACAAACACAGCTTTATGAGAAATTAGGTATCGACGTATCTCGGTTTCAAACCTCTTAGAAACATCCCGCATCATTCTCTCCTCATTATCAACCAAGTGGGGACGCAAACCGAGACAACTCGCAAACTTAGCTTCAGATCGCGCCACTGGCCATATTTTTTTGCTCAAGCTTGATGAACTCTACCTCCTTCATGTGATTTAATACTTTCGTGAAAGTACTTGTCGTTGAACAGCTCTTGAACTTCCCAAGACATTTTGAGCAGACAAGCAGTTGAGTACGCTTTTATGATTCCCACCAAGAATCGCCTCGCCGCAACATGAAGGTGGCAAAGGGAACCTTTTGCTCCTCTGAGCATCCCAAGACATCAAATATCTTGTTGATCCGCTTTTATCCACGCCTCCGCCTTTAAGTGGTTTTGGCTCTCCAAAAACTCCGGTGGTCCCAAATTTCTCCTTGAATCGCTTAATGGTGACCGTCCGAGAGTTGTCGTTGTTTCCACCGCATTTTGGACAGAGCCTCACTTACTGATGTTGCATGAATTGCATAAAACCTCCGAACATCCCATCGCTCATCATTTGATCGTTGTTGTTTACCCGAGGATTATATTCCTCTGTTGCACATTATCCTCGGTATTAATCTGTGGTGACTCAACCGGTCTCATGTGCTTCATTGCTTATCTCAACATTTTTGGATGCCATTTTCAAATACCGCCACAAAACAAGGGTTAATTAACATATCACATATTATCCCTATACTCTAATCGACCAATTAAATACCAAATAAACTTAGTAGGTCATACTAGCGAAGGAATTCCCCGCCTCTCCCTCCTAGTTCTTGTCTCACATCTCACCAGGATCATATCCCTAAGCTTTGATACCAACTATGACGCCCCCCAAAATAGGTATACATCACCCATCTTGAGTCGCCAAATACATGGGTACAAAATTCAAATACAACTTAATTATACAACAATGCGTGTAAAATATGCACAAAACATAATCTAAGAGTTTTAATAAGAATATTGTCATCTAGACAATATCCACACTCAATGGAGTCCTCATTACATTTATTGTCACACTATTTAATGTAATAGTGAGGACTACTAATGCTATCATCGGACCATCACCCGCTCCCCGACTAGTCCCCGCTTACGCATTCTCATTTCAAGAGAACAAGTGTGAAAGAAAGGGTGAGCTCAACTAGCCCAAGAAGAAATATTATGACTAAGATAATGCGTAATAAATTATCATTAGCCTTCAACAATGTTAAACCGATAGAATATAATAGACAACAAGTTTAACTCAGCAATGAACAAGCAATCCATTAGAAGAGTCAAGTAGAGCATAAAATCTACTATCTTCTATGATTTAAAAGTTTTTCATCAACTTTATCGCCGAGACTCAAATTTTAATAAATAAAAATGAATCATCTCGCATCACGGCCAAGGATATTCATGTAATCATCAATGGTCATGATTATTATCAATAATCCTCGGTCATAATCATACCAACAATCGTCCATCAATGAACTACATGTGCCAATGAGGACTTTTACCACATCATTCGTCACATTACATTGGCCATGATTATAATTGAATAATCCATGGTCATAATCATACCAAGTCCATCTACGCACGTAAGCCAAAGATGATTTTAATCACAATATAAGCATGAGGATGATGACAATGACATAATAATTCAATAAAACAAGTTCAAGGATAAATTTTAAAGATTTATAATTTTAATTTATCCAGAAATCAATAACGTCCAAATTGTCAACATGATACTTCTTTGTGGAGTAAAATTCAAGAATGCTCAGAAGAATATTTCCATGAAAAGATACTGGATGAAGCGCAAATATCAAGGATATTCCACTAATTTCATGGAGTATAGAAGCCAAAACTTTAACCAACTGAGTATAATAGAATATATGAAACCGCAAATGGATTTTTGCCCGCCATACAGTAATCCACGTAGACAGATCATTTCCACAATTTAATAAGGAATGAATACGAAGGATCATTCACCATGCATGCGGTAATCCACATAGACAGGTTATTCCAATAGAATAATAAAGAATGGAATAACAGAAGAATTCACCAAGCGAATAATGTAATCCGCATGCATGTGTTATTCCAATGTAATAATAAAGAATGGAACCAGTGTCATGCAGAATCCGCATGCATGTGATATTCCAATGTAATAATAAAGAATGGAACTGTGTCATGCGTAATCCGCATGCATGTGATATTCCAATGTAATAATAAAGAATAGAATAACAACAAAATTCACCGTGCATGCGATAGATCGCAAGCATAAAAGTTATTCCAAATAATAATAAAGAATGGAATAACGTAAGAATTTCACCCATGTAGTATTGATGACATGACAAAGTTATTCCAACATAATAATAAAGAATGGAATAACAACCCTTACGTAGTATTGAAAAAATAACTCTCTTCATGAATAAGAAAGAATAATACCCCTTACCTTAGAAAAAACCGGATATCGAATAATAGAGGTAGTAGTACATTTCTTCTTTTCTCTCTATAATTTCTCTCTATAATAATTACTCTATAGCTTTAGTGAATTGGTGAGAAATGAAGGAAGAATGAGCTTCTATTTATAGGAAAATATAGTTTCGATAATTGCACGTTTTGGGGCTCAAAATATTACAGTATAATACCTTCCTCTTTTTCTTCATTTTTAATTTAGTCCTGCAAGTATTATCAAACTTGCACCACCTCCCCTAATAGTAAATAATGTGAATCAATAGTTCAATCATGTGAATCAATAGTTATAATCATAAAAAAATACGAATTAAAGTATAGTACCTTCAACTATACCTACATTTTTAACTTAGTCAAGCAAGTATTATCAATCTTGCACCACCTCCCCTAATAGTACAAGAACGTGAATCAATAGTACACACATGTCAACAAATAGTTACAATCATGTGAATTAATAGCAATTAATTGCTCATTTATCCGGTTAATTACCCGATTGGTCAACATAACCTCCAGACATCAATTATTATCGAAATAAATGTCGATTTTCACTAACACTAATAATTTCAACACAATGGAACTATCCATTTCATCTTTAATCAACACGAACCTATTCATCATTAATATTATAATTCACAATATTTAACAAACCATGTCGCTCCTGTGAAAGAGGGGCTTTTCGATAAGGATTTCTCCTTATCAAGCGCGCAATTAGGTGACCAAACCTCTCCTCGATGTAACTTTTAGACATTGTCAATATTGCAAATAATAATATGAATAACTTTGCCATCTCAATTATTGATTTAATAATATAACATATTATGTAGATGATACTATGACAATAATTGAATCAATAATATGAGAGATATGATGCAGCAATTACAGTAGCAATAATTGAGTATAACTAAGTGAATTCTCACGTAAGCATCAATAATCAATACCGCAGTGCTACTACGCAACCACGCCAGACATCGCATTTTTTACTACCGGGTAGTTCAACAGTTTTAACGGTAAAACTTTCGCCATTATTTTTATAAAAAGATAATTCTGTCATTTTCTAACTACGACCATACTTCCATTGTGGGGTCCACCAATGATTGTGCCGTCATACGAATATTCCCTTTTAAAACGATTATTCCCCGACCAATCGAATATTATATAACCACTAGCTTACTTTGCAAAATTTGTAAATATTACCCACAACTATAACATTATATCAAATCCACACCATAATATTCAAAAATATAATTCGACAAAATTTTTCTTTATTAATAAAAGTTGGGGTCTTACATAAGCGGGAGGCAACCCATGAATTTTTCTATTTATTTGCTTTACTAGTTTATTTAGTAGATATGAATTAATTTACTTATTAAGTTCTCTTACCAATCCAAGTGCTATTCTAATCCATGTTGTCTCTCTCCATGAGGTCCAATGGATAGGCAAAAGATTATGAAAAGGTTATGCAAGTCAAATTCAAGTGTGGTGCCCAATTTGTTCCATGCACCTAATCTATTCTCCAAACTTAGTGGACAATGAGGAGGATTGGTATATTTTCAGGGAAGTCATCTTCCTTATTTTTTTCTATTTCAACCATTGAGAACAATGTCTAGTTTAAGTTTGGGGGCATTTTAGTGTCGTATTGCATATAGTTAGTTTTTTACATTGTAGTTCATATAGCTACATTTAGTTTTTTGCATTCACTTTCTAAAAAAAAATCAAAAATCAAAAATAAAAGTTAATTACTATGTTCATCTTGCATGAGTCCAGCTGTTTGATAGTTTAAGTTTATTTTGGCCAATGATGAGATTGGAATTGGGTAGACAAGTATAGTACTGACCATTTGAGCTTTGATGTGATTTCTTGTTATGAATTGAGTCTTTTTCTGTTTGAAACTGGTATAATAAGGATAGCACAGTAAAAACAACTTGTTGAATGATTGAGTTTAAATTGATACATAAAGGATCTCTAAAGGATAATGCTAGTTTAAATAAGAGAATGACAAGAATAGGCAATGAAGGCGAAGAATTAGGCAAGAACCTAAGTTTGGGGGAAAAAGTGGGGTATATAAGCTTCTAAAAAAAAGAAAAAAAAAAGATATCGAGTTGAATAAATTGAGTCATGTAGTGGGTCGAGAAGAAGCGTGAAATGCACTCCTCATAAACACAGGCGTGAGATGGAGCGTAAAATGCACTCAATATCCAAAAAGATAAAGAAAAAAAAAGAATAAATAAAATTAGAAATAAGAGCAAAAAGCCCCCGTAGATGAAAAATAAAGCATAAGTATACCATATTGACCCTTGATATTGGTAATTATTTGATTTTAGTTGGATCTAGCATATTTTTGGATTTCTTGAGTTTACATTATATGATGCCTTCGAAGAGACTCGTTATGTGTTAAATTTGATTTTACATTAGTTAGCATTGTTGTTGAGCACACACGCACTATATTAGTGATAACAGTCTAAGATTTGATGATTGATTTGGAAATTACTAATGAGTTTTGATATGATGTATTATCATGTTTACTTGATTTCTCTAAGGCCGGTTGAATAGACTTGTTTCTATCATTACTGTTGGATTCTTAGGCATATAGATTAGTTGCATTGCATAACATGTAGTTGTTTTGTGCTCGGGGACTAGCACGGTTTAATTTTGGGGGATTTTGATAAGTGGATTTTATATCCACGAATCGATATCTATTTTAAGCATAATCGTTGTTAATTCTTTGCGTTCATGTTCATTCTTACTTGTTTCTTGTTATTTCGTGTGTAAGGTGGTTGGTGTGGCGAATGATGCAAAAATTTAGCATTTGGAGCATATTTGGGGCAAATTTGAAAAATGGCACGATCACTAATAATTGGCCATGCCGCAAATGCGGGGTCCCAAGTCTGTGCGATCTGGCCTTGTTCGAATTCTGCTGGAGGGTGGACTTAAGGACTTGGCATGGTACATGGACTCTATATCGCTTGGGATTTCGACCAGACTTCAAGGGAGATATATATTCATCACGCAAAGCAACTAAGGGATATTAGATTAGATTAGAAGGAGGATTCAATTATAGTAGAATAGGAGAAAACACTAGTTCTTATGAGATTTGGAGTTTGAAGCAACTTGGAGACCATTGAAGATTCAAAGTAGGAGCAAGGATGGAGCTTCAAATCTACAGACAATAGATTCTATCTTCTTATCTTATTCTATCTTTATCTTTTAATGATTATTCAATTGTGGATTCTAAGTTTTAATTCAATAATCATGAACTAATTCTTTATTTGAGATTACAATGGATCTTATTGTGTAGTTTATTTTAATATGCTTCGCTCTCAAGTATTATGTTCAATCGTGAGGATTGTCTATTGTGATTTGGTCTTAATTGCTTAATTTCCTAGCTAACAATTACCGTGATAATCTATATGAACTCGAGAGATGAAGTATTGATTTAGATCTTATCATGATAGCATGTGTTTGTGATTTCTGCAGAGATGGAATTTATAATTCGTGTTTAAGATAGAGATATGCCTTTATGCCATATGTAATCTTATAGGGAACTTGTGCTTTAAATCCTTTTTAATTATAATTCACATAGAGATATAGTGGATTAGTTAATTAGGGTGTCTTGTTTAATTCTATCATGTGTGGATTAAGTGAGTATGGGTATTATGCATCGAGAGATGGTTTTATCTACTTTAGTGTTCTTGATTAACAATTCACGATAGAGAATAATTGATGAGAAGTGTGTTAACTTAAATGAAGCAATAAGTGAAGTTGTGATCTTAAATCTCCGTGATCTTAATTTAACTAGTGGAATTTAATAGTAGTTTAATTATATAATTTGAAATTCATTCGTTTAAATAAGATTGAGTTGGTTACGGGTTAGTACTTGGTGATTTTTATTAAACAATTCCTCGTGGGAACGATACTCTACTTTCACTTTATTACTTGTTGACCACGTATACTTGCGTGTTGAGCGTAATTAGATTTTACCCAACAACCACTTATGATTATCGTGTTAAATTTGGTATGTAAGGCCATATGGCCATATTTTCATACTCTGTATTTTGAAGAAAGTATGTACAACATGTTTTTATGAAATTGATGCTATGGAATTATACCATATATATAGTAGAACATGATATGATGACATCTTATCACATATATAACACATAATCATTACCCTTTCCGATTACAGACACTTAAACAATCTTGAAAGCCATTTTCATGAAAACTTTAAATGACGTAAATAAAACAGGGTTGAAGAGATTACCCTCAAGCAATCCTTCTGATTCTTCAATATCACAAATCCCTCTAACTCTCTCTAAAAATATCTCTGAATTATCTGACTCTCGGTTTTTTGATTCTAAATATTGTACGTAATAATGAAACTGATGAAAGTGCACTTAATATAACCAATAATGTTGAGGTCAGTTAACCCATACGTGGTTAACTACTCTCAACTTCTCTAAAGGCCTTGTTTGGCTACACTTAAAAACTCAAACCCATTTAATTTCATTAATCCTTTATACTATAGTTTAATAATGTCACACCCAATTACACAATAATCAAATATCTCATTTAATTTAAATAAAATATAATAATTTCTTATTAATTCACATAGTCATAAAATTAAATTTCTCATTTATTAATTATGTCAAATAATTAATTGTTAAATTAATTAAAAAATAACGGATGCTTCTTAAATATTTAATTTAATTCAATAAGCTCACATATATAATTACATAATTTGAATAATAAAATTCTCCACATTAATTTAATAAATATAACACATATAATTAAATTAATCTACCACAACTTTATTAATTAATTATTTAATCTAATAACTAAATCATCGGAAATATTTATTTAATTCAATAAATATTAAAATTAAATTACAAAATCTCATTTGTCACAGCCACAACTTAAACGTACACACGTTTAAGGAATGTAGTGTTGATCAATATAGAATACTATAGGCTGATCACCTAGAAGTGCTCGTAAGCTATGTCGGACTTACGAACTTCGTGTCGGGTTGTCCTTTTCAATGAAACTATGAAACGCTCATGGTCTTGGACCAGAATTGACGTTTTACTGAACATTGTCATTGTAAAATGTTTTGAAGAAAAAAAATGCTATTTTGAATTATTGATAGTACTTTGTAACTATTATCCAGTTATTGAAGATATACGGTTCCTATGTTTCAAGCATGTTGTTTAAAAGAAATTTTTGTACTTGCTGAGCTTGTTATGCTCACTCTTGCTTGAACCATATGAATGCAGCTTAGACCGAACGGACCGAAGGATCTGGTAAGGATAAATGGAAGGCTAAGGCGAACCTGTAGCTTACCTATGTAATAATATAGGTTTGTAATGATAATATTTGATATTATGACAAGAACAAATGTAACAGTTATAAATAACCTGGGGAATGGTAGAATTGTTTTGGAATATATGTAAGACATATCCGTTCTTTTGAGGCATTTCAATTGAATGTTTGTGTGAACTGTAGCACCGTGTAGCACCATATGTCGGGTTGGAAGAGACCCGGATTTGGGGGCGTCACATGTATAGATATTTTTAATGATGGAAAAATAATAAACATGCAAAATAACAATGAGGAAGAAATAATATCTTTGAAAAAGGATCTTGCAAAATTTGTTCAAGGAGAAGAGAATTTAAATATAATGTTGGGTGCTCAAAGGTCAAGCTTAGATAAACAAGGAATTGGATATAATCCTGTTAAAAACATAAAAAGCACGACTAATAAAATTAGAATAATAAATAATAAACCAAGGAACAAGCCTCTTTATTGCTCACCTTATGTTACTTGCAGAAAATGTGGTTTAAAAGGACATTTTGATACTAATTGTAATAAAATAAAAATAAAACAAGTTTGGGTAAAGAAAAGTGATTTATATGCTACTAACCCAAAAGGACCCAAGAAGATTTGGGTACCAAAAAGATAGAGACTATTTGTTTGTTTTGTAGGGGTCTCAAGATCAAAAAGGAGATGGATGATACTGAGAGAGTAAGTTACCTATAAATTATTTGGCGAAATCTGTAAGTATCTCATGTTGTTTAAATAGAGTTTTAATTAGATATATTATTATGAAAACTCTATGGATTTCGCATTACAAGGGTTCATAACATGATGCTTTCTAAAGTTTTTATGATGCTAAATGTTTTATTATAAATACTAATGGTAATCTTGGAAAATCTGATGTTAAATCAACCGAATCTATTTTTCTTGGCTATTCAATGCATATTAAAACTTAGAGGGTTTATAATCTTGATAAATTTAAAGTTGCAGAAGTTGTGCATGTAGTATTTGAAGAATTTAACCGTGACCTATCATGTAAGACCCCAACTTATTATGAATAAAATCGAATTTCCTCTATTTATTATTGTGAATAATAAGGTGAAAATTTGATATAATAATTTGGTTATGGGGGAAATGTGCAAATTTTGTAAAATAAGCAAGTGGTTATAAAATATTCATTGTTGTCGAGGAATATTCGTTTGGTCATGGAATATTCTTTTTGTCGCGAATATCTGTACGACAATGTAAGCTAGTCATTTATGGGCCCCAGAATTGGAATAACTGCGCTTTGACGAAGAAAACGACAAAGTTTGAGTTTTTATAAATAACGTCGTAATTGTTACCATTAACATTGTTGGAATACCTGGTGGTTAAAATACAGTAATACGCGTGGTTGCACAGTAGCACACGGTATTGCACAGTATTGTTGAATTATTGATTCTTACGTAAGAAGGCACTACTCAATAATTATTACAGTAATTATTGTTCAATATTTTATTTTATTGATTCAATAATTGTTGCGTTGATATTTTATATTATTGTTGTTTCAATAATTGTCACTGCACAGTATTTCCCATTATCAGATCAATAATTCATATTACTTGAATAATATTATTAGATAACATTATTGGAAATATCTAGAAAGTTCTGTTAAGGAGAGGTTTGGTCACCTAATTGCGCGCCAGTAAGAAGAAGTCCTTATTGGAAAGCCCTCTCTTTCCTGGGAACGGCATGGTTGTCATAATTGTGATTCTGTAATATTATTTGTGAATAATTAATTATTGATTTATATGATAATAAAATATTTATTTGATGTGGATATAAATGATGGATTTATTTATTTTATGTGGTTATAAATGAAGGAATTAATGCTGAGGTGTTTTATCAGTATTTTGTAGGAATTGAGGTATTAAAAATCATCTGTTTGTGGATTTCAGATATTTTTTGTTTGGAATTTGGAAAAACTCAAAGCTACAAAGTTGTAGAGAATTTGATTTCGTATGGAATGGACATAAAATTTGTATTTTTTTGATAAACGGACTATTTTCTATGAATTACTGAAGTTTCGGAAAATAAAATGATTTTTATTAAAATTGGGTGGTACCCACTTTTGTTTTAAACATGTGGGCTGCTAAAAAAATTCAGAATTGAGGTGCTGGTCTTGGGTGGTGAGTGTGCGCAGAATTGAGAAAAGAAATAATGATATTTTATTATTTTAGTCTCCTTTGGCGTTCTAGCATTTTCCTATAAATAGGCGTTTAGGTTAGAATTGAAAATCACACTAGAAACAAGTTTTCTTTCTCTCTAGATTATCGATCGTATTTTTGTGAGTATTTAGATACTTTGAGAGTTGTTGTTCGGTACAAGTTTTCTTTGGCTTTCTATTCGATATTCCAATCAGAAGTACTGTCTTTTTGAGGTAAGGGGTGTTATTTTCTTCGTAAATGATATTATTTCTTTCAATATCATTATGCCAAACTATTGGTCTGAACTTTTTATCAAATTTGGAACTTTTTGTGTCAGGGTTACTATTCACATATACGGCATTATTCACGAATACGGCACTATTCACCGAAAAATAAAAATTTTCCTTTTTATCCAAGATGTCTATTATGGTTACTATCTTTGATTGTATCCAAGTTTTGATCTTTATTTTTGAATTCTGCTTCACAATTGCTTATTATGGAGTATTATTGAACTTGGATAAACTATAATACGAATCCCTAATATTTGTTCTTGTATCTCACTGGATTCGTTTTCTTTAAGATATTTTTCATCATCCTCAGTCCTAAATGATGATATTACTGAATATCTTTGGCATGTGGTGCAAAGATGAATGATTAACTGATGAATATCTTTGGCCCGTAGTGCAAAGATGAACAGTTGTTGAGATGAACATGACCAACTGGTGATACAAATGAATATCTTTGGCATGTAGTGCAAAGATAAATATTTGATTCAAGATGTATATTGATCGGTCATAATATAGGGATATTATGTCCTATATTATCTTTCGCTAGTATGTCCTACCTAAGCTTATTTGTTGGTCGGTCATAATATAGGGATATTATGTGATATGTTAAATTATTTAATTAACCCTTGTTTTATGGTAGTATTTAAGAATGGCTGCTGAGAACGTTAACAATGGAGTGTATAAGACTGTGGAACAACCTTTAGTCACAAACCAGAAGAACGTACAACAGGAAGGCAATATTCCTCCTGTAAACAACACTACCGAGCAAACGATGAATGATGGAATGTTTAGGAGCTTTTTGCAGTTCATGCAAAATCAGACGAGGGAGACTCGTGTACAAAATACGGGTGGAAGTGATAGCAACGCGTGGTCTATCACAGCCAAGCAGTTCAAGGAGTTGGGACCACCAGAATTTATTGGAAAACTGGATCCGATCAAGGCAGAAATGTGGGTCAAGTAAATTACCAAGATATTCGATGTCTTGGGATGCACGGAGGAACAGAAGGTTCCATTTGCCACCTTTATGTTCCACGGTGAGGCAGACTACTGGTGGGAGTTTGTGAAACGTACCCAGCCTGCCGCACTCAACATGTCTTGAGAAACGTTTCAAAAACTATTCAATGACAAGTACTTTCCTGAAAGTATTCGTCATGTAAAGGAGGTAGAGTTTATCAAACTGGAACAAAATAACATGACGGTGTCCTAGTATGAGGCGAAGTTCGCTGAGTTATCCAGGTTTGCACCTCATTTGGTAGAGAATGAGGAATGAATGACAAGGATGTTTTTGAGAGGTCTAAAACCCGAGATTCGGCAATATCTTATCTCTCATAAATTTTCTTTATATTCAGATGTTGTAAATAGGGCTCAATTATTAGAGTGAGATAATGAGTATGTTCAACCAAAGGAACACAACCAGGGTCATACCGGTGGCAGCGGTCATCGGAGCAATGAAAACCAGCAGGGAGGAAAACATTCGGACAAAAGCGGTAACCACTCTGGTGGTGGTAATCGTACGTGATAATAGAAGGAGCGAGTCAGAGGAGATTTCAAAAAAGAGAAGGTACAACAATGATAATGTGAAGACGCCAAAGACAAACATCAACTGTTTCTAGGGAGAGAGAACGAGCCTTGGTCGTTTGTTACAAATGCGGGAAAGAGGGACACATCAGCCCAAACTGCCCACAACAATCCAAGGTGTGTTATAACTGTGGAAAGGAAGGTCATATAGCTAGAGATTGTCTAGTTATGAAACCAAGTTTAACGGGGATGGTGACTCCAAAGGCTGTCCCAGATAAGTCAAAATCAGCGGTTCCTGGAAGAGCGTTTGTTGTGACTGGCCAAAACGTAAGGAGCCCAAACGAGGTGATCACAGGTAAGCTTATCATAAACTCTTGCGAAGTTTATACCTTACTAGATACCGGTTCTACACATTCTTTTATCGCCCTGCTTGTGCTCAACATTTAAACTTGACTCCGGAGAAATTAGACTTTGATTTATCAGTGGAGACTCCGTTAGGAGAAACTTTCGTTATATCCACTGTTTATAAATCTTGCTTAATCTAAGTTGGCACCATCACATTACCTGTGGATCTTATCTCTTTAAAGATACTTGCTTTTGATGTGATTTTAGGGATTGATTGGTTAACCACTCATCATGCTAAAATTGATTGTTTTCGTAAGGTTGTTAGTTTTCATATTCTTAACTAACCTATTATGCGAAGTCAAACAACCAAACCACTAAAATCAGTCACTGTCATATCAAGCCATAAAGCTATTCGTTTATTGAAAAACGGATGTCAAGCTTTATTAGCCCATGTTATGGATTTGAAGAAAGACAAGTCAGATTTGAATATATTTCTGTTGTTAGTGAATTTCCTGATGTATTTCCTGAAGAACTTCTCGGTCTACCCCCAGAACGTGATGTTGAATTCTTTATTGACCTTGAACCGGGTACAAAACACATTTCTAAAACCCCATATCGAATGGCTCCTATTGAACTTCAGGAGTTAAAAGTCCAACTACATGAATTGTTAGACATCGGTTTCATTCATCCTAGTACATCTCCTTGGGGTGCTCCTGTTTTATTCGTAAAGAAGAAAGACGGGAGTATGCGACTTTGTATTGACTACCGAGAATTGAACCATGTCACCATCAAAAATAGGTATCCGCTACCTCACATTGATGACCTGTTTGACCAGTTGCAAGGAGAACAATTCTTTTCAAAGATCGACCTTCGTTCTGGATATCATCAACTGAAGATTAAAACTGAGGATATTCCAAAGACTGCCTTCAGAACTCGGTACGGACATTATGAATTCTTAGTCATGTCTTTTGGATTGACTAATACTCCTGCTACTTTCATGGATATGATGAACCATGTATTCAAGGAATATTTGGATCAGTTCGTTGTTGTCTTTATTGATGACATCCTCATCTATTCCAAAAGTCGTGAAGATCATGAGCATCATTTGAAGCTGATACTTGAAAGGCTTCGTGAAAACAAGCTATATGCCAAGTCAAGAAATGTGAGTTCGGCCGAGGAAGTAGCATTCCTTGGGCGCGTGGTGTCAAAACATGCGAGATCTGTTGACGGTGAAGATTAAAGCAATATAAAGTTGGGAGAAACCGAAGTCGGTGACCGAAGTGCGTAGCTTTCTGGGCTTAGTTGGTTATTATCAGAGATTCGTGGAAGGATTTTCCCGAATCGCTACTCCGTTAACTCAGCTGACTCGAAAAGATACAAAATTTGTATGGAGCGAGGAATGCGAGATGAGTTTCCAAGAACTCAAGATGAGACTCATTTTCGGACTGCTCGCAATACCATCCGGTTCGGATGGATTTGTTATCTACAGCGATGCTTCAGGCAAAGGGTTAGGATGTGTTCTCATGCAACATGGGAAAGTCATAGCCTATGCCTCACGATAACTCAAAGAATATGAGAGGTATTATCCTACTCATGATCTAGAGTTGGCAGCAGTCGTTTTTGGGTTGAAAATCTGGAGAAACTACCTGTATGGGGAGAAAGTGGAGATCTATACGGATCATAAAAGCCTCAAATATTTCTTCACCCAAAAAGAACTCAATATGCGGCAACGACGTTGGCTGGAGCTGTTGAAAGATTACGATCATACTATTCAATATCATCCTGGAAAATCCAACGTAGTAGCTGACGCATTGAGTAGAAGATCATATGCGAGTACGAGTGCGATATTGTCAACGCAAAGGCCTATTTTGTATGACTTGCAAAGGATGGAGATAGAGTTAAAGACTCTAGGGACCCACATGATGATGGCGAATATACGAGTAGAACCAACTTTAATCGATAAAGTTAAAGCTGCTTAAGCTACGGACCTGGGGCTGATGCGTATGAAGAAGAAAGTGCAAGAAGGTGTTATTCCAGAAGCAAGAATCGATGAATAAGGAATACTTCGAGTCAACTCTAGACTTTGCGTTCCTAACGATTCTGACTTGAAGCATAAAATCATGATGGAGGCACACAACACCCCGTTTGCAATCCATCCTGGGAGTACCAAAATGTATCATGATCTTTGGAATACATTTTGGTGGAACAATATGAAGAGAGAGATCGCGGAGTTTATCTCGAGGTGTTTAACTTGTCAACGAGTAAAGGTGGAGCATCAAGTATCAAAAGGTCCATTGCAACCACTTGAGATTCTGGAATGGAAGTGGGAATACATTACCATGGATTTCGTTACAGGTCTTCCCAAAGTTTCTCAAGGCATAAATACGATTTGGGTTATTGTTGATAGATTAACCAAGTCTGCTCATTTATTGCCAATACGTGAGACTTATTCCCTTGAACTTCTTACTCGTATTACGTGAATGAGATTGTGAGATTGCATGGTATGCTAGTATCCATAGTTTCGGATCGTGACCCAAGATTCACTTCAAGATTTTGGGTTAGCTTGCGAGAAGCTATGAGCGCTAATTTGATTGATTCAAAGATACCATCCTCAAACGAATGGACAATCAGAGAGGACTATTCAAACTCTTGAAGATCTATTAAGACTCTGTGTTCTAGATTTCAAAGGAAGTTGGGATAAGTACTTTCCACTGGTGGAATTCTCCTACAACAATAGTTATCAGGCACGTATAGGCATGGCTCCATTCGAGGTGTTGTATGGACGAAAGTGTCGTTCTCCAGTATGCTGGGACGAGGTGGGAGAAGCAACATTGTTTGGACCAGAATTAGTACGCATGACTACAGAAAAGATCCAAATGATTCGACAACGTATTCAAACCTCACAAGATCGACAAAAGAGTTATGTTGATCTTCATCGAAAGGACGTGGAATTTAAAATTAGAGATCATGTACTGTTACGTATTGCTCCATGGAAGGGAGTTACAAGATTTGGAAAGAGAGAAAAGCTCAATCCATGATTTGTTGGTCCATTTGAGATTTTTGACCGAATAGAAAATGTGGCCTATAGACTTGCATTACCTCCAAGTATGTCTCGTGTTCATAATGTTTTTCACATATATATTCTTCGTAAATATATGAAAGACCCGAATCATATTATTGTGTTAGAACCAGATGAGATAGCAGAAGATTTAACGTACGAAGAGGTACCTATTAAGATCTTGGATAGGAAAGAGCATATCCTACGCACCAGGTTATACCACAAGTTAAGGTTTTGTGGAGGAACCATGCTATTGAGGAAATGACTTGGGAGTTGGAATCGGAAATGAAAGCGAGGTACCCTCACCTTTTCAAAACACCAGTACGTACGTCAATTTCGAGGACGAAATTTCATAAGGAGGAGAGGTTGTAAAACCCCAACTTATTATGAATAAAATTGAATTTTGTGACGCCCCCAAAATAGGTATACAACACCCATTCTGAGTCGCCAAATACATGGTACAGAAAGCAAACTACAACTTCAATAATACAATTGTCGTGCAAAATACGACAACACATATTGTGAGTTTAAATACAAATATTGTCTTCTAGACAATATCCACACTCAAATAAGTCCTCGTTATAATTATTCAAACACTATTTTACAGAAATAGTGAGGACTTCTAAAACATCTTTCTAGAACCATCACTCCGTACCCGACTAGTTTCCTGCTATGTTCTCACCTCCGAGAGAAAATGGAACAAAAGGAAAAGGGTGAGCTCAACTAGCCCAATAAAGAATATTATGACTAAGATAATATACAACAAATTATCGTTAGTCTTCAACAGGAAAAATACGATAAAATATAATAGCCAACAAGTTTTAGATCAACAATCTGGTGAAAACAACAATCCATTAGAAGAGTCAAGTAGAGAATGAGTTCTACTATCTTCTAATATTTAAAAGTCCATCATCACTATTTTATCCCTCAGAACAACAATCAATATACATCTTTAATCAAATATTCATCTTTGCACTTCTGTCAAAGATATTCATTTGTATCACCGGTTGGTCATGTTCATCTCAACACTGCTCATCTTTGCACTATAAGGCCAAAGATATTCATCGATTAATCATTTATCTTTGCACTACTTCTGGTAGAAAATATTTAGTAATATCATCATTTAAGACCGAGGATGATGAAAAATATTTTAAAGAAAGCGAATCCAATTGAAACGGAAGGACAAATAGTAGGGATTAGATAAGCAGTTTATCCAAGATCAATAATACTTCATAAATACCGGTTTTGAAGCGTAATTCAAAAATAAAGATCAAAACATGGATACAATCAAAGATAGTAACCATAATAGACATCTTGGACAAAAGAAGAAACTTTCATTTTCAAATTGAATATATGTCAGATATCGTGAATAGTAACTTGGGACATTAAAAAGTTTCAAATTTGATAAAATTGAGATCGATACTTAAGATAATGATATTGAAAAATAATATCATATATGAAGAAAATAACATCCCTTACCTCAAAATATCAAGATTTCGATCGGAATATCAATTATAAGGTTGAAGGAAACTTGCATCGATGAATAGAAACTCACAAAGTATCTAAATACTCACAAAATACACTCAATAATCTAGAGAGAAAGAGAAAATTTGTTTCTAGTGTGATTTTCAATTCTAACTTAGCCCTCTATTTATAGGAAAATGTTAGCAGACTTGACCTGCAACCTGATGGCTTTACCTGCTACTATTCCCACCCACCACATTTGAAATAAATTCAGCACATTTCTTCACCAACCACAAGTGGGGCCCACTCAATTCTAGAATTTTCCACCAAAATCATTTATAAACCTAATTTTCCGAATCAGTCACCTCTTAAAATTCATAACAAATCATACGTTCATTTTAGCGGTTCAAAATTTGTGGACATATACTCAACTTATATATGTATAACATATCCAAAATTACAACGATCCAATGGTCGGATTAAAAATTATAACTCACACAATATATCTCAAAAATATTTGGTTTAATTTTAATACCTTCATTCAAACAAAAATCTTGATAAAACACCTCAACATTAACTCCTTCATTTTAACCACAATAAATATATCCAACATTTATATCCACATAAAATAAATATTTCCTTATCATATGAATCGATAATTAATTATTCACAAATAATATTACAAAATCACATTTATAATGACGGTAGTTCGAGGAAGAGGGGAGTTTCAATAAAATTTCTCCTTATTGGCGTATGATTAGGTGACCAAACCTCTCCTTGTGAGAACTTTCTAGACATTGCAATAATCTTTATCTAATAATATTATTCAAATAATATGAATTATTGATCGATAATGGGAAATCTTTGTGCGATGACAATTATTGAAACAATGATAATATAAAATATCATGACAATTATTGAATCAATAAAATAAAATATTGAGCGGTAACTACACTGTAACAATTATTGAGTAGTGCCTTCTTACGTAAGGATCAATAATTCATCAATCTGTGCATCCACAGCGTATTCTTGTATTTTAACCACGGGTATTCAGCGATGTTACTTGGTAACAACTTCTGTAGTTATTTATAAAAACTCGAACTTGTCATTTTTTTCATAAATGAGTTATTACATTATGGGGCCCACAAATGATTGCGTATATGAATATTCCCAAATGATAAGAATATTCCACGACCAAGCGAATATTCTAACAATGATGATTATTTTATAACCACTTGCATATTTTGCAAAATTTTACATTTCACCCATAATAGCAGAGAATTATATCAAATTAATACCTTATTATTCACAAATATAATTAGAGGAAATTCAATTTCATTTATAATAAGTTGGGGTCTTAAAATTTCCTCTATTTATTATTGTAAATAATAAGGTGATAATTTGATATAATACTTTGTTATGGAGGAAATGCAAATTTCGCAAAATAAGCAAGTGGTTATAAAATATTCATTGTCATTTGAGAATATTCGCTTGGTCATGGAATATTCTTTTTGTTGGGAATATCCGCATTGACGGCGTAATTCAGGGCCCTATAACTAATAAATCATTTGTAAGAAAACGATAAAGTTTGAGTTTTTATAAATAACGTCAGAATTGTTATGCTAACACCGCTGAATATTCGTGGTTAAAATACAATAATACGCTGTGGTTGCACTTGCAGAGTAATACCAGATTGCACAAGATTGTTGAATTATTGATTCTTACGTAAGAAGGCACCACTAATAATTGTTGTAAAGAATTATCGCTCAATATTTTATTTTATCGATTCAATAATTGTCGCTATTGATATTTTATATTATTGTTGTTTCAATAATTGTCACCGCACAAGATTTCCCATTATCGATCAATAATTCATATTATTTGAATACTATTATTAGATAACATTATTGGCAATATCTAGAAAGTTTCACAAAGAGAGGTTTGGTCACCTAATCATAGGCCAAGAAGAAGAAATCCTTATCGAAAGCCCTCATTCCTGAACTACCGTTGTCATAATTATGATTTCGTAATATTATTTGTGAATAATTAATTATTGATTTATATGATAAGGAAATATTTATTTTATGTGGATATAAATGATGGATTTATTTATTTTATGTGGTTATAAATGAAGAAATTAATGCTGAGGTGTTTTATCAGTATTTTGTCTGAATGGAGGTATTAAAAATCATCCGTGATATTTTCTGTTTGGAATTTGGAAAAACTCAAAGCTACAAAGTTGTAGAGAATTCGATTTCGTATGGAATGGACATAAAATTTATATTTTTCTAATAAACGGGCTATTTTCTATGAATTACTGAAGTTTCGGAATATAAAATGATTTTTATTAAAATTGGGTGGGACCCACTTTTATTTTAAACATGTGGGCTGCTAAAAAATTTTAGAATTTAGGTGCTGGTCTTGGTTGGTGAGTGTGCATAGAATTGAGAAAAGAAATAATGATATCTTATTATTTTAGTCTCCTTTGGCGTTCTAGCATTTTCCTATAAATAGGCGCTTAGGTTAGAATTGAAAATCACACCAGAAACAAGTTTTCTTTCTCTCTAAATTATCGAGCGTATTTTTGTGAGTATTTAGATACTTTGAGAGTTGTTATTCGGTACAAGTTTCCTTCGACTTTCTATCCGATATTCCAGTCAGAAGTACTGTCTTTTTGAGGTAATGGATGTTATTTCTTCTTAAATGATATTATTTTCTTCAATATCATTATGCCGAAATATTGGTTTGAACTTTTTATCAAATTTGGAACTTTTTTGTGTGGGGGTTACTCTTCACGATACTCAAGACTATTCACGATACCAAGACTATTCACTTATCATATTACACTATTCATAGAAAAATGAAATTTTCTCCTTTTGTCCAAGATGTCTATTATGGTTACTATCTTTGATTGTATCCATGTTTTGATCTTTATTCTTGAATTTTGCTTCAAATTGGTTATTATGGAGTATTATTTATCTTCGATAAACCGTAATACTTAATCCCTAATATTTGTTCTTTTATCTCACCGGATTCATTTTCTTTAAGATATTTTTCATCATCCTCACCCTAAATGATAATATTATCGAATATCTTTGGCCTGCATCGCAAAGATGAATGATTAATCGATGAATATCTTTCGCCCCAAGTGCAAAGATGAACAAGTGTTGAGATGAATACGAGCAATCTGGTGATACAAATGAATATATTTGGCTCGTAGAGGCAAAAGATGAATATTTGATTCAAGATGTATATTGATTGATGTTACTGTGGATAAAATATTGATAATGGATTTTTAAATCTTAGAAGATAGTAGAATTCTTTCTACTACTGACTCTTCTAATGGATTGATGTTTCCGCTGGCAGCTTGTTGATCTAAAACTTGTTGTCTATTATATTTTATCGATTTTTTCCTGTTGAAGACTAATGATAATTTGTTGTATATTATCTTAGTCATAATATTCTTTACTGGGTTAGTTGAGCTCACCCTTTTCCTTTTTGTTCCATTGTTCTTCTCAGGAGGAGAGAATTAGGAGGAACTAGCCGGGGTATGGAGTGATGATTCAAGATAGTTGTTTTAGTAGTCCTCACTATTTTGTAAAATTGTGTATCAATAATTGTAATGAGGACTCCTTTTGAGTTTGTATACTGTCTATTAAACAATATTTGTATTCAAACTCACAATATAGGCGTTGTCGTATTCTGCACTACAATTGTATTACTGAAGTTGTATTTATTTCTGTACCATGTATTTGGCGACTCAGAATGGGCAATGTGTACCTATTTTGGGGGCGTCACATATCAAAAGAAAAAAAAATGAAGTTTTTGCAGGAAAAGACAATCTGATTAGTGGAAATAGACAGCTCAATCTGGACAGCCTAAGCCGTCTACATCAGAAGGAAAAAATAGATAAACCAGGAAAACATGCAGACACCTAAATCCAGACAATTCGACCCGTTTGTTTTAGAAGGCAGATCAGATGAATATTCTGATGCAAAATCTGATATTCCAGAAAGTGAGAAAGTTAATCAGATGAACAAATGACCAGTGGTAGTCTTCCAAGAATAACCAAAATAGTGAAAAATTATCCTCCTAACCTGAGCTTTAAAGACATCAACATTGGGATGACCAAAAGGAGTGCTAGTGAAGAGATTTTTGATTCTAAAAATACAAAAGTCAAATCTACACTAAGGAGCACAGCTATCAAGATTTCTACTGGAGATAAAATGTTAATACGTAGGTAACAAATCACAAATGTATGATTATATTGTTTACTTGCTATATGTGATTTTGTTATAACCTTGCTCCAATGTCATTCTTTGTGTTTAATTTTTTTCAATTTGAAAAATGGGGTGAGATAACTAATTATATGAATTATTTTTTGTTGATGACAAAGCGGGAGAGATATAACTTGATGATTTATTTATAATGAAAAAGGGGGAGAGATATTTGGGTATATTTGAATTGATATTGAGATACTATATTGTGTTGGAATATGCAATGATAAAGTCATTTTATTTTGCTCTTTGATATATAAATTTAAGGGGAGTCATATACTTAGGGTGAGCATGTTGATTAAAGTGGTGCATAAATTGTCATCATCAAAAAGGGGGAGACTGTTAGTTTTTGATTTTATGATGTTTTGAATGATGACTAATTTAAGTATATTAGACGTGTGCATGGTTTATGATTTGTTATAATATTATTAAATATGCTTGGATTATGGTTTATAAATGTTTTATAATATTATAATTAATATGCATGGATTATGGTTTATGATATTATATCTAATATGTATGGGTTATGGTTATTACATGAATTGGAGTTTATTAAGGAAGATTTGATTTGGAGTTTATTAAGGAGGATTTGATTTGGAGTTTATTAAGGAAGATTTGAATTAGAGTTTATTAAGGAATGTTGGTATTTATATTTTTTAATGTTGTAAAAAATTATTAGATGGGTTTATGTTATTAATTATTTTTCCATCTGGCCCAAACTTGGTTCATCTATTCTACAGAGTATTTCGTGGGTGCTAAAGTTATTTAAAGATATACTATTGTTTGGTAGGACCCATAACAGTTGGTGACATTTGGTATTGATATTCTATTTGGAAAAGGAGTCTTTCAGAAGCAATTTAGAGTTGGTAGGTCTCATCTTATCTTATCTCCTTGTTTCTCTGGTTTACAACAGTTGACTGGGTATAGAAGATTATGTCCTTTATTTTAGCTATTCCAAATTCAAATAATTGGCACAAGTTACTTCCTATCTTTTTTGGTTATACAAAGTTGTTGAAATCATGGATGGTTTCTAACGGGACTGAGTTTTCTTAGCTAACATTTTTTTAGCCATTGTGTGTCTTGTTATATATACTCCTTCCCTTTGGCAGAACAGGACACATCTCTAAAACCTGCAATCAAGTTGACATACTATATCAGAGCACTTCAATTACTTTATTCCAGCCATTTATTGTAATATGTTATATTCTTTTGTACTGGAAATTTGTTTTACCTTCCAAACTCATTCATTATAAACCGAAGTACTCAAGCATAGTTTTGGCTTGAGGTTTCCTGTTTTAGTTAGTCTGTTTAAAGAAGGCTTCAAGGGTCTCAGAGGTGAGAAGAGGTGCAGAGGTGTACAAGTTGTAGAGGTACAAAACGGGGGCATAAGTGTCCAACATCAGATTTGAGGCTTCTTTGTAACATGGAGTAATGTTTGTATTAAGGTTTAAATAGTAATAAAAATATTCTCCAATCCTAGTTGGGATTGGACGTGGATTACGCCACTAGGTAGAGGATAGGGGCTGAACCACGTAAAAAATCTTGGTGTGATTTTTACTTTTGTTTATCTCTTTAACTGCCATTCACGTTCTGCATATTTTTGTTCATTACGCTAATCCAGACACTAAAGCAAACAGGTCTAGCTGTCTGATAATATAATAAAAGAAGAACAGACACTGAAGCAAACAAATGTAGCTGTCTGATTTAAACCTGTAGCAGATAATTTCAAAATGTTTTCATTATTTATCACTTTTAGCACAAACACCTATTCCCCCCCCCCCCCCTCCTCTAAGTGTGCGTATTTACTGAATTATAGATTACATGTCAGACTACAATCTCCAACCAACAACATGACATAAACACTTAAACTCAGCGAGATCTAGAGCCTGCAATATCACTGTCAGAAATTTTTGGGCAATCTAGGTTACCCAAAAATGGATTCCGTGCACGGTTAACGAGGTTTGACTGCTCATACCTCTCAATCTATTCATGATCTGGGCTTGATTCAAGTTTCTGATCAAAGACCTTACAACAAAGAATAGATCTATAACATAAAACACAACTAAAACCTAACACAGAAAGATCTAGAGACTCTGATATATGACTGTCAGGCCACTTTTTTAACTTTTTCCAGATTTCTAAAAACTTCAAAATCGTGCATCTAGATGTTATAGATCCTTGATCTAACAACCCAGATCACTAAATGACATCCCCTAACACAACTTTAACCAACAAACAACAACAAATAACATAAGATTACATGATTTCTAAAATTTAGGATTTTATACCTTTTCTAGCTTATATCATGATTCTGATCAATTATGTTTGTTCTTGGTAAGCTGAGAACTGATATTGCTTTATCTTTTGGTCTTACTCTCTCTCAACTTTTTGAAAATATAGAGAGAGAAGGTCTAGGTTCATATGCTAAGTAAAGTAAGTATTTTACTTAACTTTTATCTTTGATTTTTGGATTCAATGAATGTAATGTTGCAAGGTGGCACCAAAGATCAGATATACACACATGGGATAAACATAGAGTAGTGAGTCACCAAGATTTGGTATATCTTTTACTTAAATTTTAAGTAAAAGGGCATTTTGGTCATTTTGCACTTAATTTTAATGGCATACTAGTCATTTGCCCTAACCCTTAGAGTTTAGGGTTTAACCCTTAGATTTTTACAATTTAATTTCTAAGATTTCCACATTTCGGTTTTAAAAATAAAATATTAATATTTCTAAATTATAATTAGGATTCTATAATTATATTAAAATTTCATAATCATAATTCAAGCTTGCTAATTAGGATTAATATTTCCTAATTAAAATTGTTAATTTAGCAATTAGAGTCATAATTGTACATTAGGGTTTCTAACTTAACAATTAGGGTGTCAAACTTTAAAATTTAAGCTTTCTAATTTATAATTAGGGTTTCCTAATTAGATTAGGGTTTCCTAATTACTTTGATTGGATCATTAGGATTAATTGTGACATCCCCAAATTTGGGTACTTCAATTCCACGGGATTTGGTGTTCACTGCACAAATATCATCTATCTATCTACCCATAATAAATGCAAACCATGCAATAGATAGAAATAAAATTCTCCCCTTATGGGGTTACAACATCCGAATAGTAAATACAATCCCAGGTCAAACTAACCTTAAACATATGTGCGGAAACATAAACAATTAATAAGTCTTAACAACATTAAGTCTTAACACATAAATTCAACATCTCATAAATACAAGTCTTCAACATTTGTTAACCTTGCCCTTGCCTTTACTAGTAGAAGGCTCATCGTATTTTTTGTTCTTAACTGAAATGTTATTATTAAGCAAGAGGGAGCATGATTGCCCATAAATAAAATAATGAAATAACAATGTATAATAACATGCGAGGGAATCAAAGACTTCTGAAATAAAAGCTCAACTTTTGAATCAAGAATGAATAACAATAAACAAAAGATTTCTGAGGGTCATAAGACCTTGAACTATGTCCTAGGTTAGCAAGGGTTATACTTGAAACCTTTAACAGTCATACGACTATGGACCTTTCTACTCGTACTTAGGGGGGTCAGCCCTTAGTACCATACTGTGCACAATATCTTAACGCTAACGCATAAGTAAATCCCTTTGCAGGGTTGTTCATCTCAGTTTGACATTAGAGTCTGCACCAAAGGAATTTTGGTTTGGATAAATCATTAAGGATTCTGAATTTAGAACGTTCATCAACTATGGACTAGTTGAATCATTAAGGATTCGCTAGTCTAACAAGGTTCAACAATAAATGATATTTATAATGAATAACAATCTCAATAGGTATACAATAGAACAATTATTATATAACAGAATCATACTTTGAAAAGATAGTAAATCTTTAACATAACAAATGAACTTGATTTATAAACTTGAATAATGATAACAAGTAGGGTTAGGAAACTTGCCACGTGCGTAGATTACACGTTAATTAAACTCGTTCCTTGATTTAAATCCTACATATCATTTATGTTCACAATACCAGTCAATTATAACGTAATTAATCATAGAAACTTCATTCTTTTTGTCTAACTTTGGTTATGACTATACTTAGTCAAATTATCACATTTATTATCACATAATAAGCACTTCACGAATAATAAGCTAACTATGCATTTAATAATTCAGTCCACATTCAATTATGTTATTTGCATGTTAAGAATCTATTTTAACATCTCATTATATTTCTAACATATCTCTATGTTCTTTAATTTAAGTTGCTATCACATTACTAGACATGAACATTTAAAAAATAATTCATTTCTGAACATTCGGAGAGTTATATTTGCATGCACATGATTGTTGTACTTGGTCTTCGTGATGCATGGCTTGAGACATGGCAATTTGCAAGACAGGAATTAAGGGGTAAATGGCATCGCATATGCAATGCAAGTTAATGGGTCTTGGCGATACCGATTGTGAGAATTTGCGATTCATGAAAAATCGCAGAACATGCCAATTTCTACCAATTTCTTATTTTCTACACGAATTTAGACATACCCACATGATATAATTCATACATAATCATTACCCAACATTTATAAAATGACTTTAACCTATTAAAACACATAATTACAGAATTAAAATATGTAAATTTCACTGCTCTTGATGTTCTTGAAGGTTTTGAACATAAATCATGAAAATTAATATTACGGATTCGTTATAACACCGAATCCGTTCATTTAAGGTTTGGTCTCTTTGTATCAACATGCACAATCAAATAAGAGTGGGAAATTTTACAAAACATTTATGTTTGACATATTAAAATCACGTATAAAGCCATATGGCCATATTCCATACTCTGTAAATTTTGTGGCCATATATACGTTAATATTATGAAACTGATGATATGGTCTACATAATATATATATATATATATATATATAATCAAATACGATATGGTAACATTTAACACATACATAAACTCATAATCATACCCTTTCCCAATTACAGAGACTTTACAAAAGCTTTGAAAGCCATTTTCATGAAAACTAAATGACGTAAAAAGAGAATTTGGGTTTGGAGAATTTACCCAGAGTATAAATTGTAGAGTATAAAGATAACAACTCTTTTTCAATAGCTTCTTCAATCACAGAGTTTCTCACAACTCCTCTGAATTCTCTCTTGAATTTCTCAATTTGTCTCTAACTAGTTTTATCAGACTTAGTAAAATGAAGAAATAAAGAAGACGTCGTATATCAATTAAACTGACGCGTTATGGAGGTCAATTACCCAATCATGGGTTAACTGCCCTCAACCTCCACTGGTGCCATGTTTGGCTAGCCTTAAAAAGGCTTATACACAATTAATTTAATAAACTCTTTTATCATGTACTTTAAATAATGTCACACCCTTTATAAAATAACTAAATTAATTTATTTAATTTAAATTAAATAAAATATAATAAATTCTCATTAATTCAAATAGTCACATAATTAATTTTCTCAATAATTAATTATATCAAATTATTAAATCTCTAATTAATTATTATATTAATTAAAATAACATTAGGTTTATTAAATATTTCTTTTAATTTAATAAACTCACATAATTACAAACTTTGAATAATAAACTTTCTACATTAATTTAATAAATATAATACATATCACTAAATTAATCTATCACAATTGTATCAATTAATTATTTAATCTAATAATTAAATCATCGAAAATATTTATTTACTTCGATAAATATTAAGAATTAAATTAAAAAAAATCTTGTTCGTCACATCTTTCCCCCCTTAAAAGGATTCTGTCCCCAGAATCACGACTCAATAAATTCGACCCGTTACATTCTCCCCCCCCTTACAAAGATTCTGTCCCCAGAATCGCTTACACATAAATTAAGTAAATAAATGAGGGTAATTCTTCATCATATTCTCTTTGAGTTCCCACGTAGCTTCTTGAAAGATTGTGGTTCCTCCAAATTACCTTAACAGAAGGTATTACTTTATTTCTGAGAACTTGTTCTTTTCTGTCGACAATTTGAACAGGAATTTTTTTCGTAAGATAAGTCTTTTTCAAAATGTAGGGGTTCATATTCAATTACATGCTTGTAATCGGTTTTGTAGGGTCGTAACACAAAAACATGGAAGACGTTGTGGACATTCTCGAGTGATGGAGGTAAGGCTACCTCATACGCGACTTCTCCGATTCTCCGTAGTACTTCAAATGGTCCAATGAATCTTGGTCTTAATTTCCCTTTCTTTCCGAACCTGATCTTTTCCTTCCAAGGAGAGACCTTTAAGAACACATAACTACCAGATTCAAACTCAACGTTTTTACGATGTGGATCAGTGTATTTCTTACGCTTTATCTTGAAATGCTACTACCGGTCGTGTTTCGGATCACTTTGACTATTTCTCTTTGTCATTGTACTCAATTTCGCCCTAGCAATTGTCTTTCGCCAACTTCATCCCAATAAAGTGGAGTTCTGCACTTTCTGCCGTATAACGCTTCATAAGGCGGCATGCCTATACTAGCGTGGTAACTGTTGTTGTAGCCAAACTCTACTAATGGTAGGTGATCATCTCAATTTCCTTTAAAGTCCATCACACATGCTCTTAACATATCTTCTAATGTCTGAATTGTTCTTTCGCTCTGTCCGTCTGTTTGAGGGTGGTATGTTGTACTCATTCGCAATTGCGTACCCATGCATTTCTGTAGACGTTTCCAGAAATTCGATGTAAAGCGCGGGTCTGTATCAGAAACAATTGGCATCGGCACTCCGTGCCTCAAAACAATCACTTTTACATATAGCCTCACCAACTGATCTAAGTTGAATCTTATTTTGATTGGAAGGAAGTGTGCGGATTTCGTTAGTCGGTAAACGATAACCCATACTGCGTCGTAGCCTTTCTAAGTCGTCGGAAGGCCAACCACGAAGTTCATTGTAATATGTTCCCATTTCCATTCTGGGATTTCCAATGGTTGAAGCAATCCACTTGGTCTCTGATGTTCTGCTTTCACTTTCTGATAGGTAAGACACTTGGCAACACATTCTGCAACATCTCGTTTTAAATTCGGCCACCAGAAGTGTTGTCGAAGATCTTGGTACTACCAGAGTGAATCGAATATCGTGAGCTATGAGCCTCACTCAAAATTTCTTCCTTAATCTCTTGTACTGGCGGTACCCAAATTCTGCTCTCCAATCTCAGTATTCCTTCCTTATCCATCTTAAATCTTTGTTCGGTTCCTTCAGATATCACCTTTTTGCATTCCTCGTCTTGAAGTTGAGCCTCCTTAACTTTATCCAGTAGGGTTGTACCAGATTGCATCGGAAATAGCTTCTCATCAATTTCCATAGGATACTTCACTTCCAACTCCAGTTTCTCCATTTCTGAAATTAGCTCCTCCTGAGCGGTCAACATCATCAACTTCTCCCGACCCTTTCTACTTAAGGCATCGGCAACGACATTCGCCTTACCCGGATGGTATAAAATCTCACAGTCGTAGTCCTTAATTAACTCCAACCACCTTCTTTGACGCATATTCAAGTCCTTCTGTGTAAAAATATATTTCAGACTCTTGTGGTCTGTATATATTTCACACTTCTCCCAATAGAGATAGTGCCTCCAAATTTTTAAAGCAAAAACTACTACAGCTAACTCCAAGTCGTGGGTTGGATATCCCTTCTCGTAATTCTTCAATTGTCGTGATGCATACGTAATGACTCTGTCGTTTTACATAAGCACACAACCAAGTCCTTTATGCGACGCATCACTAAAAACAACAAAGTTTCCGGTATCATCCGGGAGAGATAACACATGTGCCGTACTCAACCTCTTCTTCAATTCTTGAAAACTTTCCTCATACTTATCCGTCCAAACAAATTTCACAGCTTTTCGAGTTAAATTCATTAGCGAAGTTGCGATCTTGGAAAAGTCTTGAATGAATCTTCTATAAGATCCTGCCAATCAAAGAAAACTTCTTATTTTCGACGGCATTCTCGGCTGATCCCAATTAATCACGACTTCGACTTTTGATGGATCTATCGAAATTCCGTTTTTATCGATCACGTGACCAAGATATTGTACCCACTCAATCCAAAATTCACATTTCGAAAACTTAGCATATAACTTCTCCCTTCTCAATACCTCCAACATTAATCTCAAATGCTCTTCGTATTCTTCTTTAGTTTTCGAATATACCAAAATGTCGTCTATAAATACCACTACAAATTTGTCCAAAAACGGCTTGAACACGCCATTCATTAGTCCCATAAATGCTGCAGGAGCATTCGTTAGACCAAATGATATTACCAAAAATTCGTAGTGACCATATCGCGTTCTGAACGCTGTCTTCGGTACATCCTCTGGCCTCACCATCAGTTGATGATAACCGCTTCTCAAGTCTATCTTGGAAAAGTATCTCTCTCCCTTCAATTGATCAAACAGGTCGTCGATCCTCGGTAATGGATATCTATTCTTAATCATGACCTTATTCAGTTCTCTATAGTCAATGTAGAGCTGCATCGATCCATCCTTCTTTTTCACAAACAACACCGGCGCTCCCCACGGTGATACGTTTTGTTGAATGTACTTCTTGTCCAGTAATTCTTGTAGTTATACCATTAGTTCTTTTATCTCTACTGGTGCCATTCGGTATGGTGCCTTCGATATTGGAGCAGTTCCGGGTGCCAAATCGATCACGAAATCTACCTCTCTATCTGGTGGAAGTCCTGGAAAATCGTCTGGAAATACGTCAACGAAGTCTCTCACAATCGGTATCTCCTCTACTTTAGGATTCTCTTTACGACTGTCGACTATGTAAGCTAAATATCCTACACAGCCTTGTCTTAACAACTTTCGGCTCGCCTCAAGATCATCGATCTGGCAACTCGACATCTCAAAGGCGACTTGCTACCATAAAACACAACCTTTGACGGAGTCATAAGGTTAATACGCTTCTTTTGGTAATCAATTACAGCCCCATAATTGAATAACCAGTCCATTCCTAAGATAACGTCAAATTCCCCAAGTCGAATATGGATAAGATCTACGTTCATGATATTACCCTTAATATCCACTCTACAGTTCTTATGCACGTACTTAACAGGGATTATTTCTCTATTCGCAATTTTTATGTTCATGGGGTAATCCAATTCATCCTTAGGCAAATCTAAATTCTTAGCAAAGTCATCGGATATAAAGAAACAAGTAGCATCCGAATCAAATAAAACATAAGCATTAATTTTATTGATCGGAATAATACCTGACAACACATCACGAGACTGAACTGCATCCTGCACCGTCATATTGAAAGTCCTGGCGGTCGGTCGGTTTATTGCGGTTGGTTCGGTGATAGTCAAGGCGTTTCCACTGCTATTTCCCCGATTTCCTCTTGGTCCTTCCCCTCCCGATCCCTTCTTAGGACAGTCTCTTGCCAGATGGTCCTTTAAACCACAAGTGAAGCAAGCACCCTTCTTTGGGTTAGGACAGTTAGGTGTTATGTTACCTTCCTGACCACAATTATAGCACACTCTTTTTCCCTTCATACAAACTCCCAGATGAGCTTTCCCGCCAGTCGGGCATGCTTCAATTCTTTTCTTCTGACTTCCTTGTTGATTCCCCGATGATGAGTTGTCATTCCACCTTTTCTTCTGATTAAAATTTCCACTTCCTGTGCCACTTCCACTAGCCTTGTTATTTCCTTCACTTTCATTCTTCTTCTTCTTCTGATCTTGATTGTACTTGGTCACTGCATCGCTTCCACCTTTAGCGAGGATGGCCTTTTTCAGTACTCTGGCAAATGTGTTTATCTGAAACATTGATACTTTACTATATACCCAGTGCTTTAGTCCTTGTTCAAATCTTCTAGCTTTTCTCTCATCCGTGTTTACTTGGTATGGGGCAAACCTCGCCAACTCGTTGAATCTAGCCGCATAATCAGGTATGCTCATATTCCCCTGCTTCAACTCCAGAAACTGAGCCTCCATTTGGATCTACGAGCTTTTCGAGAAATACATCTTGAAAAACATCTCTTTGAATCTCTCCCAAGTAATCACACCTTCATCTCCCCGGACTTTGTTTGCTTGCCACCAGTAACTGGCTTCGGACTTCAGCATAAACGTTGCGAATGCGGTCTTCTGGTCTTCTCTAACTCTAGCAACATCGAAAACCTTCTCCATCTCCATAACCCACGTTTGAGCCTCGATCGGGTTCATGGAACCTTTAAAATCTGGCGGTCCCACCTCCTTAAAATCTTTAAACGTAGTATTTGGTGGAGCTTGAGGTTGATTATTCATTACTCCAGCTAGCAAGTTAACCAATTGCTGAACAGGATTAGTATTGGCGTTATTGTTGTTATTCGTAGACTCTTCCTGAGCTGGTTGACGTTGTTGTCTTCTTCTTAGCGGCATAATTCTATTAAAATATATGCTTATTAAATCTCTATTAAATTCTCTAAATAGTTAAGACTTAACTTAATAATTTAATATAATTATTAACACATTATCTCAAACAACTTGATATATATTCATTCAAATCAAAAGTTTTAACATCAGACGATAGCATCACACCTATTTACATCAACTATCCTGAGATAAAGAATCCACAGGATTTAAATATTAAATATTCCTTTGTTCATAACTACATCGGAATTTACATCTAAATAATAGACAAGTTTATCACATAAGTAAACAAATTCTATCACTGTTTGTTAAGGCGTTGAATAGCCTTTCTACGCTCCTCTTCCATGATGCGAGACATCATCCTGCGATCCAACAAGTACGATGGAAGTCCTTCAAACTGGATGGGGTACCTTAAAACTCGATCCTGGGCCTCATCCATTGCATAATTAAGTGTAGAGTATGTCTCCCAAGCTTTCGCTTCTTCAGACGACCATCCTCTTCCGCAAGATCAGCACGACGTGACTCTCTTACCCAGTCTTCCTCTGCTATGATCAGCCTTTCAGAGCTTTCCTTCAGTTCCTTCTTTAACTTTTCTATCTTTGCAGTCTTATCTTCGGTTTGACCCTTCTCATGGACCAAATCTCATTCTACATTTCTCAGTCGTGAGTGAAGAGTCGAAATCTCCCTCTCCTTCTGCTCGAGAGTAATCTGCTGAATAATCGCCCGCTCAGTCAGATCCTTCACCTCATCTCGTAACTCCACGTTACGGTCTTATAATGTGTCGTACATCTCAGCATCAATGGAGTGTTGTGGAAACTCCTCTTCTTCCTCTTCCTCTTTAAATTCCTCCTCAGGATCAGTCTCAAGTTCATGATCATGACCAACAACGGTGATCAACGGAGATGACTCCCTCTATACCAACTATTCCCTAACGACATGAATGTCTCGGGGTTCCTCCTCTGTAGGTACTGTAGGTACTCGGGGTTCCTCCTCCCCTGTAAAGCCCCCAAACTCGGGTACTTGAAACCCGAACTCGGTGCTTCACGATACCATTTCTATGAGCGGAATAATACTAATAATAATAACAATAATATAAAAATCCAACTTAACTTACATTTATCAGAGTCTAATCCCAATTACGCAACCTTTACTATAATTCTTTACATGATATATAATACATATCATTGTCTATATATTGTCTAACTATTACAAAAGATACCATTAAATATGTTTTGTTTGCTTTCCTTTTAACTTGTTCTTGTCTGAACCTTCGGGTTGATCATGTCTAGCTGAAAATATTTAATTTAAAGCAAGAATGAGCATTTGGGTGCCCAGCAAGTAATAATAATTATAAATATAATTAGCTGAAATAAATAAATGTTTTCTTTGTACATCACTTCTACAACGAATTTATAGTTATGAAGTAAACTAAACCGATAATAATAACATAACAATTCTATCTCAAATTTTTGAAACTACGCATAGACTAACTATATATATATATAGGGTAGTCGACATACTATGAACATTATTTTAAATTTTCGATAAGGTTTAGCAGAACTTCATCTGCAAACCGTCATAACTTACGGGCGCGAGGGTGATCATCCCAATGAGTCATGTATTGATCAATACTACATTACAAGAATGATAGGATCGTTCACTCTGTCCGCCTTGGGCGCATAAAAGTTTTCCCGTGATCGGGATGTTCATACTTAGATTGGAATCGGAATCAAAACAATTTGATTGGATACAAAAAGGTTTTAACTTATTCAACGATATTTCTGAATATGTTTCTAGTGGGTCAAATAGCTTAGACGGCTTTATATATATATATATATATATATATATATATATATATCAACATGTGATTAAATACAATGATTATCCAAGTGGGGGGACACTTGTATAACCATATATAGAAATTAACGAACAGAATATATAAGCTGAATTACCATATACTAACATGTTGATAAACAATGATCGGATATAGAATATATCACAATAGGGTTAATAATATAGCATAATAATAATATAATTCGAAACTTCTTACTCATGTCCATTCGATAAAGGAAATGCAAAGGTAAGATACTTCATCGATGCTACCGCTACAGGTTAAGTAACTTAGTTCTATCTTTATATCGAAACCTATCATTAATAAGATCATTTGATCGATTAGAATAGCATACTATAATACATACAAGACCGCTTATTGCAAATCAAGACATAACCTAATCACATTGTCACATATGTTCCACAACCATGAATCACAAATAAACACATATTTAATCAAATTATCTAAGTCCAGATCAATTTCTGAAACATGTCGGTGTACCGACGGTTTTATCGAGCATTTATCAAGTCTAAGACTCTATCCTGTAGTTCAATATCTGTAAGTATCATTCATATTATTTTTAAATGACTTATAATAATTTTTAAACATTTATTATAATTTATCGCTTAATTTTCAAATACTAGGAATTATTATTAAATGATTTAAATATTAAACAATTATATTATCATTAATATTTAATTAATATTAAACCATTAATGAAACCATTTCCAAAATATCAATGTTATTTATAATAACTTAAAATACTTTTAAAGTATTAATATTACCCTTAAATGATTTTTAAAACATTTAAAATTATTTTTAAATAATTATCATTAATATTAACATATTATTGCATTATCTATCAAAATATTAAAATTCATTAATTATAAGTTAAAATATTTTTAATTCATTTATTTCCTTTTTAAATAGATAAAACCATTTTTTAACTATTTATTTAATATAATTATTAAATAAACTTAATATCATTTATTATTAAATTAATATCATTAATATTAAATTATTAATGAAATAATCCTTTAAATATTAAAAGTTATATTTTATAACTTAAAATATCTTTAAACACTTTATTTTCATTTTAAATGATTTTTATAATATTAAAATTATTTTTAAACTAATTTATTTAATATAATTATTAAATAATTCTAATATCATTAATAGTAAATAATTAATAAAATTTACCTTTTAACTATGGAAAGTTATATTTTATAACTTCAAATATTTTTAAACTATTTATTTTCATTTAAAATGATTTTTCTATAATTTTAAATCATTAATTCTATTTTTTATAATTTATTTAATATATTAAATAAATAACTTAATTATCATTAATATTAATTAATTAATGAAATTCATCACAAAATATTAAAAGTTATCAAAAATAACTTAAATTATTTTATTATACCATAATATAATTTTAAATGATTTTTCACGTATTAAAATCATTTTTAAATAATTTATTTAATATTTTAATTAAATAAATTAAATACTTTTAATATTCCAAAAATATTAAATATTTATGAAATATATTTAAAATAATTAAAATATAATTTTCGGACCTTAAAATAATTTTTAATAATTTATTTTGTATTTTTTATAATTTAAAACTATTTTTTTTATTTAATTAAAATAATTAATTTCCCAAAATAAGTGTCGCTAAAGACTGCCTATAGCGACATAACTGTCGCTATAGGTGTTCTTCATGTTCTTGGACAAAACCCAGAACACCATAGACAGTTTCGAGTGGTTGGGTTTGACCACGTGTAGATCTTAGCTCGTTACGTTTTTGGGAATTCTACTAGTCATACCTTGTAGTACTAGTAACAAATCACACACTCCAACAATAAACATGATCACAAAGCAACTAACAAAGGAGATCTAAGCCTCCAAAGTTCCTGTCAGAGCTATTCTTCATTTCTGGGTTGCCCAGAAATGAATAACAGTTCGACTTCCTTACTTTGAGCTTCTACAACTTGCAATCCTATTACTGATTATGTGATTTAATACTTTCAAGTTATAGAACACGTGTAGTACTACAGATGTATCACACAACAACATCATAACAACAATAAATCAGGCAGTTACAATCCGATCAAACCATGTCAGAAATAAGGTTCAACCGATTTCTGGAAATTCCAGAAATGCCATTTGTGATCGACAGGCTTAGTTTGACCATTTACTATGCTCGATATAATGACTATTTATGGAAGTTAAAGTCATTTACATAGAGTCCATATGACAGACTACAACCTAGATGCAATAACATCAACCAATCAATTAACATCCAATAGATCAAAACGATCAAAAACGTTGCCAGTCACTGAAATACGATTTCTAGGTTACCTAGAAATCATTTGGTCATGCCCAGTCAACGGGTTTTGACCGTGAATAACTTACAATCGGTTCATGGTCTGACTTTGATTCTTGTACCAGATGAAAGATCTCATACCAGACTACAACTATAAACTTTTAAACAACAAAAAGACTTAACAACCAAAGATCTATGGGGTCTGACATTTGACTGTCAGACACAAAAACAAAATTTTCCAGATTTTTGAAATCTTCAAATTCGAGCCTCTTGATGTTATGGATCTAACATCAAGCAACCCAGATCACTTATAGACACTACATAGAACATATATATATATATATAAGCAGTAAAAGGCCACGTAGTGAACTCCGGGCTAAACTGGAAATGTAAATATATATATATATATAAGAACGAAAAATCCACAAATCGACGATCTGGGCGAAACTACTCGATGAGATTCTCGATATATATATATATATATATATATATATATATATATATATAAGTAAGAGAAAGTTTAAAAATCTTAAAAATCTTATAGTGGGCTGCCAAAAAGACTTCAGATAGCTTTTGAGGCTTGAAAACTCGGTTTCCATCGGTTAAATTTCAGTATGTTGACGAGCTTACAAGTGTTTAGAAAGAAAAATCACAAAGTTTGGAGCACTCTAGAAGAGGTTAAGAGCTAAAATGAACAAAGTTTTCTCTCTCTTTTTTTTTAAATGAGCTAATGGAGGCTCATATTTATAGACTAGATGGCTGTGGGTCTACCTGTGGTTTCCCGGGAAATCCTGGGCTTTGCGGGTCCCGTCGTCTCGAAGTACGATCACTCGGGCGACGTGTTGTCCGCTCGAACCTTCATAACATTCAATCTGGGCATCCGATGGAGGCGTGTTGTACCTTTTCGGAAAGCCGTTGATGAGAGTTACACAATGACATGGGATTAGATATTGTTTCAAGCCGTGAAGATGGGTCCATGACCAGATCTCCAAGTCTTTGCAATCTATCCGTTGAGATATCTTGTGCAATTGTCACTCAAGATTTAAGCTATGGTTCTTATGGGACATCTATTGACATAGTTTGAGTTAAAATGTGTTGATATGATGTTGAGGTGGAAAAATGACCTTTTTCCCACTCCAGGGGTTGTCTCCGACTTTGGTGCAATTGTAGTAGTCTTTTCCCAGGGTTGTCTAAGAGATTGGCCTGCTGTTGACTCTGATAATCCTCAGGGTTGTTACTGAGGTTGGTTTGACCTCTCGGGGTTGACTTCGGGCTTTGAACTTGATCCTCCGAGGTTGTCTCCTGGGTGGGAAACTGATCTCCTAGGGTTATCTTCGGGATTGGAACTGAATCTCTCGGGGTTATCTTTGGGGTTGGGACTGGATCTCCCAGAGTTATATCCGGGGTTAAAAACTCGATCTTTCGAGGTTACTCTGGGGTTGGAACTGAATCTCCCAGGGTTATCTCTGGGGTTGGAAACTAGATCTCCCGGTGCTATCTCCGGGGCTAGAATTGAATCTCCCAGGGTTATCTTTGGGGTTGGAATTGAATCTCACGGGGTTGGGGTGGAAACTGATGTGACTTCCATGGTTATCTCTGGAAGACGATTTTGCCCTCCTACATGGTTAGTAACAGGAGTGTAAAATTTTGATTGTCTGCAGATGCCCCTCTTTATCATATCCATGCAATATAATGGCATGGATATGATAAAGACTACTAGACACTTGAAATATGAAAAGATTGAGATGATGCAATGCAATGCAGCATGATGCATTGGTATGCTGAATTTTTGTTGTTGTTGGAATGATTTCCAATGGGATGTGATAACTGCCTGCTCCCGCCGCTTCTGTTGAGATGGAGTTGTCAATGAGGGCTCCACTGAACTTCTTTGATATCTACTCGAACGGTAGTCTATAAAGCTTTGATCACCGGATCTCTCGATGCTATGCTGGGGTTGTTTCCAATGGTTTAAAATGTCCATCAGTACTATCTGAGTATGATTTGTCAATAAGTCGCAGAGATGTTTTCAAGATCCCTACAATGGAGGTTTTCCACTGGTTAAGATCATTGGATGTTGACTTATGGTTTTCACCAACGGTCTTATGCTTTTGGAAATGCTTTCCACCGAAGATGTTCTTCTCTTTTACGAGTGACTCTTAGGGATCGTTGATGTTTTATCTGGATGATGGATTGGCTGGGTTGCCACCATTGTAAGTTTCTTGCCATTACGCTAGCATTATCACCATCGTTCTAACTTTCTACCAGGTCAATGGCGATTGTTCCTCTGGGGATAAAATCTTGATTGCTGGCTTTGACAACATCTTCACAATACTCACTCGCATGGCAGTGTTGTGAAGGTTAACCATCATCGACTTTCCTCAGTGCCTACTTACACAGTAGTTTACAATGGTCTGGAAATCACTGAGCCTTCGCAGTGTCTCGGCTGAGGATCTGTATAACATATTCTATCATCAGTCTTCCCCGATGAAGATGGTTTTCCACGGTTTACATCATCAGACTCCTCTAATGCTTCATTGGAGTTGTCACCAATGGGTTGCCATATCAGATACTCTGATCTTCGTTGAGCTAGCTTTCAACGTCTTATATCACCGGACCATTTTCGATGTCACACTGGAGTTATCGCCAATGGTTTTCAGTGTCAGGGATGCCTGACCCTCGCTGAAGTAACATTCAATGACTTACATTTTCAAGGGATGTCTCCGCTGGGGATGTCTTTCTGGTGAGTTACACCCTTTGATGAGTTCGGATACTATTGATTGCTATCACAACCCCCAGTTCATGGTATCAGAGCTTCGCGATGCATTGACAAGGGCCGCTTTCAATAAATTGTATCATCGGTTTTCTGAAAACCCCATCTGGGTGAATAACAATGATTTACATGTAGACCCGCAGTTTGGTGTCGGAATTCAGGGTTTCAGGCCCCTTCCGCTCAATCGCGTAGCACCTTTTTCCCTGATTTAACTTTTCAGCTTTTGGGACCTCCGTTGCAACTCAAATTTGATTGAGTCGGAGGGGTTGTGGACCACCCTGGGTAGCCGCAGGTAGACCCGCCGCTGTCGCGGGTTAACCCGCGGCCACCCGTGGGTTATATACTCCATCCCATCTCTTTCGCACGTCATTTTCAAGTTGAAGCCACACAAAAAATCTGAGATTTCTTCTTTAGATCTACTGAGTTCGGGCTATTTTCCACAAAATCTGTCACCGTACAATCGTTCTGCACTATCCTGATAATGTTTACATGTTTTCTTTTCCATTTTTGACTGTTGGAATGTGAGATATCATGCATAATGCTTCTAAACACATAGTAGTGAATATGAATGCTCATATGACTTGATAAAAATTATTCAACGCAATAAGTGTTAGTCTTTTACCATGCGAAACGTATTGATGTGAAAAAATTAACTTTTGAAACAATCAATTGACACCCTTTTCTGCTATTTTTTCATCCTATTTGAGGACAAATGAGCAAAGGTTTTGAAGTAAAGCATGCCTGGTAATTAGGCTACCATGATGGAATTGATTTTAATAAATTTTTTCATGCATATAAGATGTTCATGACTTTGAGTTGGTGTGCTAATGAATGGCCACCTAGTCATGCCTATGTGCACATGGACAGTCCATTTTACAAAGGAGACTCTGGTGAAATTTTTTCACGAGTCTAGGCATTTAATGAACATGCAAGCTTAACTCTACTATAGATGTATGTTAAAGAAAGGCATGCATGCATGAAGCTATGATTTGAATTTAATGAGCTTCAGTTCAGAATTTAGCTCACCCTTTCTAAGGTGATTTGGAGACTTTTGTCCAAATATATGGATCCAGACCAGCTGAGTAGCTCTCGTAGGGCCTTTTCAGGTGTGAGGAGGAGAGCTTTAGATGTTCCTTAGCCTTGCCTAGCCTGACAGCCTCGCCGATTGACTGAGTTAGTGATTCACCCTATCTTGGTTGAGAGACGGGATGTTGAGGACGATGAGGAGGACATACCCATTACGGATCCTGCTTCTTCTTCAATTCCCCGCAGGGAGCTTCTAGCTATAAATGTGACAATTCTGGATCTCCTAGATGATTTGAGTCATTAACCCTCGACCTATCTTCATGCGAACGAGGTACTATCCGTTTCCATCTTCCTTTTCCCATTTATGGAGGCAAGGATTCTGATCTTGATTTGTAATTTGGTGCAGGTTCCCGACTTTACGCAGCCTAGAGGGAATTGGTTTAGCATACATTCTCTATACCAGAATCTTCATCCAAAGTACCAAAAGATTGTTCATGCATGGGGCTTCGAGGCTTTCTTCTCCATCCCCCCCACCTCGTCGTTGTCCTTAGGGTTATCTTTGGCTTTGTCTGAGCGCTGGTTTAACTAGACCTAATCTCTCCACTTGCTGGATTATGAGGTGATGATGACACCGATGGATTGGCGATTCATCACTGAGTGTAGATGCCATAAGTGGAGCTCTGACTGAGCCATTATCTAATGATCTGAGGGTTAAAGATCTTATCCTTTGGCAATTATTCCTGATCATCATCTGGGGTTATTTCTGCGCATAACCTCGACTCAGATTATTCATTCGTAGTCGATTGCCACTCGGGAGGTGGACTGTGACACCCCCAAATCACGGTACTTCATTACCTCAAGATTTGATGTTCACTTTATAAAAACATTCACATCTAACTACACAATCATAATAAAACCTTCACATTAAAGGATTACATTAATAAAAATCTCCCAGGTTATCTAACCTTTAAATACAATCATTCAAATGCGGAAATTAAATAACTTCATTACAATCATTAACATAAAGTCTGATAATAAAATATCACATTTTACAAGTCTGCAATACTTGTTCATCTTTCCCTTTCCCTTACTGGTGCTAGGTACATCAACCTTCTCAACTTTAGCTGTAATGTTTATATAAGCAAGAGTGAGAAAACAAAGCTCACTTGAAATAATAATGAATAAAATCTTTACAACAACTTGTTAGTTCCCAGAGGGCACAATAGATCTAGAAGGGGGGGGTTGAATAGATCCTTTTTATTTCAAATACTTTTCTGGTTTATTTTGTATAGCTATTAAATTAGCATCGACAAACATAAGAATCTTTTCAAGCACAATGAGAATAAGTAAAAGATCCCTTCATTGATATATTCATAATCATACATACATTGTTAAGTAGAGTAAGTTTAGTTATAGCGGTTAAAACATACATATGATTATAATGCTTATAGTATATAATGTAAATGACATAATGTAAAAAACACAAGGGGTTTTAAGTGGTTCAGAGACTCAAGCTCCTAATCCACTCTTCTACTTTCAACTAGCAGGATTTCCAATAAGGAAGGCGAACCACGAATCATTAAGATTCTTTGAGGCCGTGACCTTGGGACTTCAGTTCACTAAGAACTCTTCAAGGCCAGTAGCCTTGAAACTTCGTTTAGTCCCTCTAGACAAGGACCCTTCTAGCCCTGCTTTGTTTAGTCCCTTCAGACAAGGACCCTTCTGGCCCTGCTTCATTTAGTCCCTCTGGACAAGGACACCTCAGGCCCTGAAGATCATTCTCCTTGGTACTTGATGTCTGCACATGAGAGGCTTCCAAGCTGACAGTAGGCTCTTCTATTAGGTACTTAGAAGCTTTCTCATGCTTGACATCAAGATGGCTTTTGTAATCTCCCTTCTGCTACTTGATGCCTTCTCATGATGGACTTGCTAAGATGATTGTAGGCTCTTCTCTATTGTACTTAAAGTCTTCCCATGATGAACACCAAGATGACATAATGCTCTTCTTTCTCTCGGCAGTTCTGAACACTCTTCATGTAGTAGAACTCTAACTTCTACATAGTAGAACTCACACTTCTTCTTCTTTCTTTATCTGACTTCTGAATGTTCTTGGTGGATCATAAAGTGAGCCTTCTGACTCACTATTTCACATGTTTTAGATCAGTCCACTTTCTCTCCAAACTCGGCAACTCCAGCAACCTTTAATCTATGAAGCTTTTTCTCATTTATACTTCTTCCCAATCCTTCCGTTGGAAAGTAGCCGTTGAAGGCTATTCAAATATCTTCACAGATCTCAAGTTATTTGATGTAGACTGCTTGATGTGACTTGTCATACTTTTTCTGACGCTGCAGTTGTGACGCCCCCAAAATAGGTATACACAACACCCATTCTGAGTCGCCAAATACATGGTACAAGAAGCAAACTACAACTTGATAATACAAATGTCGTGTGAAATACGATAATATATCTGTGAGTTTAAATACAAATATTATCTTCTAGACAATATCTATACTCAAATAAATCCTCATCACATTTATTGATACATTATTTTACAAAATGGTGAGGACTACTAAACACTCTCTCTAGAACCTTCATTCCATACCCGACTAGTACTTTCGCTACATTCTCGCCTCCCGAGAAGAAAAATGGAACAACAAAGGAAAAGGGTGAGCTCAACTAGCCCGATAAAGAATATTATGACTAAGATAATATACAACAAATTATCGTTAGTCTCCAACAGGAAAAATCGATAGAATACAATAGACAACAAGTTTGAGATCAATATTCGCGCAATGAAATAATAATTCATGAAGAGTTACGTAGAGAATGAAATCTACTATAATCTATGAATTTAACGGTCCATCATCAATATTTTATCCTCAGTAACATCAATCAATATTCATCTCAAATCAAATATTCATCTTTGCACTACAGGCCAAAGATATTCATCAATCGGTCATGTTCATCTCAACACCTGTTCATCTTTGCACTAAAGGCCAAAGATATTCATCAGTCGGTCATGTTCATTTAAACACCTGTTCATCTTTGCACTACAGGCCAAAGATATTCTTCAGAAATCATTCATCTTTGCACTACAGGCCAAAGATATTCATCAATCGGTCATGTTCATTTAAACACCTGTTCATCTTTGCACTACTGGTGCCAAAGATATTCTTCAGAAATCATTCATCTTTGCACTACAGGCCAAAGATATTCAATAATATCATCATTTAAGACTGAGGATGATGAAAAATATTTTTAAAGAAAACGAATCCAGTGAAACAAAAGAACAAGTATTATGGATTCGTACTTTAAACAATCCGAGTTCACAAATACTTCATAAATAATCATACTGAAGTAAAATTCAAGAATGATCAAAACATGGATACAATCAAAGCTAGTATCCAGAATAGATATTTTGGACGAAAAGAAGAAATTTTATTTTTCGATGAATAGTGCCGAGTATCGTGAATAGTGTCAGTATACGTGAATAGTGCCGATATATCGTGAATAGTAACTTCACACCAAAAGATAGAAATTCCACAAAAACATCTTCACGCTTCATGAATAGTACTCGTGAATAGTAACTCGTGAATAGTAACTCATGAATAGTAACTCGTGAATAGTAACTCATGAATAGTAACCCGAGCATGAAAAAGTTCCAAATTTGATAAAAGTTCCAACCAATATTTCAAAGATAATGATATTGAAGAAATAATATCATTTGAGAAGAAAATAACATCCCTTACCTCAAAGAATCGAAGACTTTGAAGGAAGGAAAGGTCGGAAGTGATTTGAATGAAACTTGTCTTGAACAAAGAACTCTCAAAGTATATAAATACTCACAAAATACGCTCAATAATATAGAGAGAAAGAGAGAAAACTTTGTTTACGGTGTGATTTTCAATTCTAACTTAGCCCTCTATTTATAGGAAAATGTTAGTTCGCCAAGGCGAGACTTGACTGCCACTACGATGGCTTTACCGCTACTATTGCCACCCACCACATTTGAAATAAAATTCAGCACATTTCTTCACCAACCACAAGTGGGGCCCACTCAATTCTAGAATTTTCCACCAAAATCAATTATAACCCTAATTTCCGAATCAGACACCTCTTAAAATTCATAACAAATCATTCGTGAATTTTAACGGTTCAAAATTTGTGGACATATACTCAACTTATGTATGTATAACATACCCAAAAATTACCACAATCCAGCATTCGGATTAAAAATTATAACTCACACAATAAAGTGTAATAATAACCGATTTGATCTTTTAATACCTCAATCCGACAAAATAAAACATCTCAAAGATTAATTCCTTCATTAATAACCACATAAATAAATCCATCATTTATATTCATATAAAATAAATATTTCTTTATCGTATGAATCAATAATTAATTATTCACAAATAATATTACGTAATCACAATTATGACAACCAGTAGCTCCTCAGGAAAGAGGGCTTTCCGATAAGGATTTCTCTCATCTGGCGCCGCAATTAGGTGACCAAACCTCTCCTTGATGAGAACTTTCTAGACATTGCCAATAATGCTATCTAATAATATTATTTAAATAATATGAATTATTGATCCGATAATGGAGATAATGTGCAAAATGACAATTATTGAACAACAATAATATAAAATATCAACGCAAAGAATTATTGAATCAATAAAATAAAATATTGAGCAATAACTCATCGTAAAAATTATTGAGTAGTGCTTCTTTACGTAAGGATCAATAATTCAACAACATCATGCGTAATACCGTAGTGCCATCAATGCGACCACAGCGTATTCGTATTTTAACCACCGGGTATTCCAACGATCTTAATTCAGTGAATAACTACGCCGTTATTTTTAACCAACTTATATTTGTCGTTTTCTTCATCCAATCGCTTTAGTTATGGGGCCCACATACACGGTCGCTACCGTCGCACGAATATTCCTACGAGCGATTTAATATTCCACGACCAAACGAATATTCCCCAACAAAATGAATATTTTATAACCACTTGCTTATTTTGAAATATTTGCGTATTTAACCCTTAACTATCCACATTAATCAAATCAACCCTTACTATTTCAAAATAATAAATAAAGGAAATTCTTTTTTATTTAAAAAAATTTCTGGTCTTCTGATGATCTCAATTATTTTACCTACCTCGGATGTATCACTTTAATGTCTTGGGCATGTCGAAGACTTTATAAACTCTTTCTGATTTCTCGATCAGAGGTTGTCCTATTGTATCGATGCTCTCAATAAGCACTTGTCCAAATATTATCCTTCAGATTGAACCTTTGCAATGCTTGGTCTTGATTATTCGGACTCTACAATTTCGATGACGCCTCTCAAGGACTTGATCGTAGTGTCTTGTTGAGTGTTGCTTTCATCGGTGGTAGAGTTAACACTACGATCTTGAAGAGTGTTGATTGGATCTTCAATGTAGAACACCTCTTCCTTGTATTGTGCGGTGCTTCATATACTTGTTTGCCTCAATCGTTTTCGTAGGACCGATGGCCTAATTCCTTTTTCTCTGGTCCCTTACGAATATCAAGACACTTGATTTGTGGCACGCCAAATTTTGCTTTTTCCTTGTGATCGTCGCGTCACTTATCATCAATGAACTCGACCACGCGACTTAATCACTTTAGCCTTGCTCTTGGTGACCAAAGATATCTCGGTTCACCTTCCATCGGTTCCTTCTCTATTTGGCAAACACTACGATCTTGGTTGCTTCCAAGATCGTTGTCTTCTCGCTCACTTGATAGCTCTTTGCATAAGTCGACTTTCCTTAGTCGACTTCAAGTCTTCTTTGGATCTCCTTGTGGAAGACTTCATCACAAATGGCCTTACACCTCAATCTTAATGCTGATTGGGTTGGTACTGAGATCTTCTGTTAGCCTGCATGTCATTCGTTGAGTGCTCTCTGGTTTCCTTGGATGTAGCTTGCAGCTTGAACCAGAGGCTTCGTTCCTTGGCACTGTGAGCACTTCTGTTGAGGTCGTAGTTCTGCACTCTATGATTCAGCTTCGGGTGGTGCAGACACTACGATCACGAGATCATATCTTGACACTCTATGATTTCTGCTTTGTGCTTGTTGTCTTCATCTGATCTTGCTTGACTACGATCTCTGCATGTAATCAATAGATTCTACGAACTCGGAGTGTGATCTACGATCATTGACTTGGCTTTGGCATCAGTAGACTCTACGACTCTGAGTGTAGTCTACGTTTCTGTCTTGGCTTCGGCAGATGACCGGTCGGCTCGTAGGCAGGCCATCTCTACGATTCTGAACATGACTTCCTCAGCACATTACGATCCCGAGGAATCTCTACTCGATACACTACAATCTTTCTTCGTTTCCCCGGCAGTCTACGAACTCCGAGATCTACTATCTTGCATACTCATATTCTACCTCGATAGCTCTCGAGTTAACCTTGACTCATCTGGCAGACTTTGACTTCTGGTGCAGTGCTCGACGATCAGACTAGCATATCTATTACATCATACGATCAAACTAACAAGCTTGATTTTTCTATCTTTATAGTCCTTGTACATCTTTTCTTTTTAAGGACTTTACAAAGCTGTCTTTCTTGTGATTAGGTTTTATACCTTTATGCATCGATTCTTGAATCTGAGCTTTAGATGTGTTATGGTTATTGGTGGGGCTTGAATTCTGGCTGATCTATCACTAAAATTTCGTGGGTTTTGGGAGAGAGAGAGTTGGTTGAGAGCTTGGTGTACAAATGAACAAATAAATGAATTCTTTCTCTCTCCAATCTATTTATAATACATGGGTGCAATGGATTTGGCTGGAATGCTGATGATTTGCTGAGATTTAAGGCACATGGGGTGGTTGGATTTGGTCACCAACTTCCCATAATGTCAAAACCTATATATTAGCCTCAATAATGCAAGGGTATAATGGTCATTTGGCTCACAAATTTAATGGCAAAATTATAATCTTGGCAAACCCTTAGGGTTTAGGGTTTGGGTTAGGGTTTCAACCATTTTAGGGTTTAAAAATAATTTTTAGAATTTCCAATTTAGGGTTTGTAAAAAAAAAAAATAATAATAAAATTTTAGTTTCTAAAATACAAAATTAAGGTTTCTTAATTAATTAGGTTTCCTAATCACGTAGACTTGATAATTAGGTTTATGTTTTACTAATTATCATTACGCGTGCCTAATTAGCAATTAGGGTTTACAATTAGCAAATTTAGGGTTTATAATTTAGAAAAATTAATAATAAGGATTTATACCCTTTAAAAATTAGGGTTTTGAAAATAATTAAGATTTTCCCTAACTAGGGTTAATATCTTTAATACCGGTCATTAAAAACATTATCATGATTACATATGTAAGACCCCAAATTATTAATAAATAAAATTTATTTTCCTCTATTTATTATTTTGAAATAGTAAGGGTTGATTTGATTAATGTGGTTAGTTATGGGTAAAATGCGTAAATATTTTAAATAAGCAGGTGGTTATAAAATATTCATTTTTGTCGGGGAATATTCGTTTGGTCGTTGAAAATTCTTCTTTGCCGTGGGGAATATTAAATGCGGCCGCTTAGCGATTTTATGGGCCCCATAACTGAAAGCTTATTGGATGAAGAAAACGACAAATATAAGTTGTTTATAAATAACTGGTAGTAGCAGTTTTATTCAATTATCATTGTTGGAATACCCAAATGATTAAAACACGATGAATGGCGTTGTTGACGCGATAAGACGATATTGCACCAATTATTGATTCTTACGTAAGAAGGCGCTACTCAATAATTATTACATGAGTTATCGTTCAGGTATTTTATTTTATTGATTCAATAATTGATGCGTTGATATTTTATATTATCGTTGTTTCAATAATTGTCACTACACAAAGTATTTTCCATTATCGAAGCAATAATTCATATTATCCGAATAATATTATTAGAAAATATTATTGGCAATGTCTAGAATGTTACGCTACAAGGAGAGGTTTGGTCACCTAATTGCACTCCAAAGAAGGAGAAATTCTTATTAGAAAGCCCCCTCTTTCACAAGAGCTACACAGTTTGTTAAATCTTGTGATTACGTAATATTATTTATGAATAATTAATTATTGATTTATATGATGAGAAAAATATTAATTTTATGTGGATATAGATGGAGAAAATTTTTAAAGTGACAATTGTTGAAAAATGATATTTTATCTTTTCCGATAAAATAATTTATTATTATAATATAATAATGGTGATAGTTTTACAATGAATGTGGGATATATGAGTATATGAGGAGGAAGAGTATTTTTGTTGCATTAAATGATTAACACATATTTTGTGTGTCGGTGGACCCCATTTCTTGATCGAAATTTGATTATAAATTGTAAAATCGTCTGTTTATGGATTTGATTCGATTTACATTTTGGAATTTGGAAAACTTTCTTCCGCAAAGTTGTAGAGAATTGAATTTCCTATAAAAATTCGCGAGATTCAAATTTTCCGATAAAAAAAGGGCTATTTATTATGAATTATCAAGTTCAAGTCCAAATAATTGATTTTTAGAAGTTTTAATTATTTTAATATAAAAAAACGTTTTTGTCATTAATAGGTCCATCCATTTTTTAGTAATTTACATTTAAAATAAGTGATAAACAATTTCTTAACACTAAATACCTTTTACTTTTGTAATAGTTTAACTACTTTTTCATTACCAAACATAATCTACTTATATAAATAAAAGCAATAATAGACTAAATTATAGTTTGCACTATAAACTTTAACTCTAAAATTAATGTGCACATACATTTTGTTTTAAATTAAATACACCCTATATTTTGAGCGAGAAAACAAAGTCCACCCCGCATCATTTTATGGCCAAACATTCACCTAAAAATACATACCCCATCTCTCGATTTCTCAGATTAACTATCTATAGTGTGAAAATCTTTTAGGAATATCCCTAATAATATTCCTTTAGCTTGTGTTTTTTTGTCAAAAAATTGGCCTAAAAAAATGCGAAGTGTTCATTTTGTTCCTTTGCTAAAAGTATAAGGGTAAATAATTTAAAATAAAGTGTAGGGTTCAAATTGATTTTATGGTTAAAGTTTAGGGATCGAATTAAAATTTAGTTGCAATAATAAGAATTAAGTTAATCGCATTAGTTAAAAAATCTACTGGTTAGGGGAGCCAAACAAATGGCTAAAGCCACTTGCACCGTCCACACACACAGCCTAATTGGGAACAGTTGGCCATATTTATTTTACGTGGGCTTACTTCCGTTCTCAATTAATCAGTCCTTATTTTCTTACAGACATTTTATCAAACAGTTCGTGCTCAACTGAAGTTAGAGATAATCAACATAAATTGTTCTTCAGGTAGGGTTTGTCAAACTCCATTGTTGAGAGAAAATCTCACTCAGAAACGAACCCGTCGAACCGGTAAGATTTTCACTTTCCAATGCATAAACGGCTCTTTATTTTGAGTCATCAGTTGCTCACAAAGTCTACTTATCCTCTAAGCAGCACCAATATATTTAACTCTCAGTCACATATTTCAATTCCTAGAAATAATGGGCTCAAATTATTTAGAGTGTTTATGTTCACTTCGACGCATAATCGAAGGGTTTTGGACCCTGATGACCCATCCACCTTAATGAAGGAGGATGGTGTCGCGGTTTGTTCTCAAATGTGGATTGAAAATTTTCGAGACCCAGAAAAAACTGCAACTAATTTGGCTAGTTATCTTAGAAGATTTGAATTGTGGGTATTAGCATATCAGAAAGTATGTGCTGATGAAATGGGTGCGTATATGCCACGTAGCTCTGTGCAAAGATCAGCACTTGAGGACTTGTTGGCTCTTCGAAATGCTGTTCTTGATAATAGGTTTAAGTGGGGAGCTAGGTTAGAGTTCTTTATTAAGTCTCCAAAGGATAAGACTGAATATGAATCGTTGTCGAAGAGGAAAATTAGGGCTATTTTGACTACTACGCAACCAGCCCCATTTCAAGATAAGATTGTTCAGGACGTGTTATTTATGATATTGGAGCCAATTTATGAAGCCCGGTTTTCACAGAAGTCTTTTGCTTTTAGGCCAGGGCGGACTGCTCATACTGTATTAAGGGTTGTACGGAGGAGTTTTGCAGGTTATTTGTGGTATATAAAAGGGGATGTTAGTACAGTATTGGATGGGATGAAAGTTGGAATGGTTATAAATGCTTTAATGAGGGATGTTAGAGATAAGATGGTGATTGATTTGGTGAAATCTGCATTGGTTACTCCTGTGATCACTAGTCGGGTTGATGAAGGAGAGAAGAAGAAAAAGGTTAAGAGGAAGTATCAGAAGAAGAGAGTATTAGCGGAAGATGAACCGAAGCCTGACCCATATTGGCTAGAGTCATTTTTTGGGTTTGCACCTGAGGAGGCTGAAAAAGTTCCTTCTTGGGGGCATTGTGGAATCCTGAGTCCCCTCTTGGCTAATGTTTGCCTTGATGAACTGGACCGTTGGATGGAGGGTAAGATCAAAGAGTTCTATCGGCCTTCTAAGAGTGACGTCATATGGAACAGTTCAGATGGTGAAGTTGAACAGGGAAATACGTCTTGGCCGGAATTTGTTCCCACCAGTGGACCTGATAAAAGCCGTAAGATTGATTATGTACGTTTTGGAGGTCACGTTTTGATTGGAGTTAGGGGACCTAGGGCAGATGCAGCAACATTGAGGAAGCAGTTGATTGAGTTTTGTGATCAGAAATATATGCTCAAGCTAGATAATGAGAGCTTACCTATTGAACACATAACTAAGGGTATAATGTTTCTTGACCACGTATTGTGCCGTAGAGTTGTATATCCCACTCTTCGGTATACTGCTACTGGTGGGAAGATCATCAGTGAGAAGGGTGTGGGGACACTACTGTCAGTTACGGCTAGCCTGAAACAGTGCATTAAACAATTTAGGAAGTTGAGTTATGTCAAGGGGGATAGAGATCCAGATCCACAGCCCTGTTTTAGAATGTTCCATGCCACTCAAGCTCACACAAATGCACAAATGAATAAATTTCTCTCTACAATGGTTGAGTGGTATAGATATGCTGACAACAGGAAGAAAATTGTTAACTTCTGTTCTTATATCATCAGGGGTTCACTTGCCAAGCTCTATGCGGCAAAGTACAAGCTTCGTTCACGAGCAAAGGTGTACAAGATTGGTGCCAGGAATCTAAGTCGTCCAATAAAAGAGAAGAAAGGGCAATCACCGGAATACCATAATTTGCTGAGGATGGGTCTTGCGGAGTCAATTGACGGTCTTCAGTTTACGCGAATGTCTCTTGTGCCAGAAACTGACTACACTCCATTTTCGACTGGTTGGAGGCCAGATCATGAGAAGGCCTTGCTTGAATACATAAGGCTCGATGATCCAAAAACTCTAAAGGAGCAACGACAATGCCTTAATGAACAAGGTCTAATATCGCCTCAGGATTACACTTCAATGCTTGTTTGGAAATACAAAAGGAGTGCTATTCCAAAACTGGATCATTATTCTACAAGTGAAAGGGGAGAAAAGTTGTTGGGCACAAATGATAAAAATGATGACCAGATAACCAGGGATGAGGAAGAGAGTGAAGAAAGATTTCATGCAGCACAAATGTAAGGTAAGTTATATTTTTTGTGGTTTTGAAGGCTGCCCAAACCAATCCCCCCCCCCCCTCCCCCCCTCCCCCCCCTACCCTTCAACACCCAAATTTCTGTTAACTAAAACTTAAATCCAGAGAATTTTCTTATGCTATCTGCAAATTGTAATTGCTAGATTCAACTGGCCTATTGTGTCCAGCTATGTCCATAAGTTACATCTTATATCCTTAAGATCCCACTGTAAAGGAGTAAAGGTTGCATTTCAGGTGGTGAAATATTCCTGAATGATTATACATTTAGGCTTTAACAACATATTGCATGAACATGTGAAATCCTTGCCATTTATATTGGTCTACTTGCAATCTCCCGCTAGGAGTTGCATTGTTTTGCTCGAGTATCATGAAAAACCAAGATTGCCTATAATCTCATTATTGCATCCAACTTTCCTTATTATTATGAATATGGGGAGGGAGATCCATAATACTCAGAAAATGTAAAGGGAGATAATCCATAATACTCAGTTCTCTAATGTTGACTCTGATCTAATTGAGTATCTAATGTAGACTGCAAGCTCCCACCCAGTCCGGCCTTCTCCTGCTGGGTAGAAAAACAAAAAACAAGTATATATTCCTTGAAAAGTTCCATTTGCTGTAAGCCAGTACCTTTGTCATCAATATCGACTATTACACTGGAAAACACATAGAAAGAGCAGTTGACACAAACTATAATGTTACATTTTTGTGACGAACTAGAAATTGATGGCAAGTTCTGCTACCAAATTATGAAGTGATGCTTCCATAGTGCCATTACAGAATACGAATTTTCCATTGTATATGAATAAGCCGGAAAAGGTATATCTTAGTCCAGATATTATCTGAAATCATGTCTCAACTAAAGTCGTGGGTACTTGAATACCTTACAACTTAAATCTTTCTGTGCCTTCTCATCTTTTGTTGTCCTCCATATTCCTAGTTTGATTTAGGCTAGCACCTATTGTTTTACCTTATATATGGTCTGGTCTTTAAGATTCCCCTGTTGAGAAACTAATTTCAATATTTGCATAGTTGAAGTTCAATCTGTTTGCTACTTTTGAGCAAATTTTCAATGTAATTGCTCAATTGCTTTATTGAGAACTAAATGTTACGTGTTTAAGATTTGTTAATGTAGTTGGATTTATTTCTTTTGGTCACTTGTTTAAAATTTGTTACAGATTGACAATCAAGGACTTGTATAATGATATGCTAATGAAACACCAATTAAAGTTTGAAACACAGAAAATAATGGTGCTTTAGTATGTATTTACTGATGGAGATACCCTTGTTAATTTTACATGCTTGGAGGCCATAACCAAGTTGTTTTTTCTTTGTAAAACTGTTCCGACCATCTTTATCTTTTCAATTAAGTTATCCACTTGTTGGCGAACAACTTCATCTGGAAAGAAAAAGATAATGGTAACTGAAGAATATCTACACCTTAATTTAATAATTTTTGCTACATTCCTTCTCTGCCTATTGAAGTGTTATGTTGAGGATAATTGGAGTCATCCTCTATCGATTCCCATATATTCTTGCACCATTTTCAGTTGCTTGGATTCCCTTTATTTTTTCTTTGATGACATTGAACTACCCAAAAATGTGTCAAACTTGACTTATGGCTACAATGCGACCCCTGGATACATGCACTCACAAATTATCATTTTAGTTGAGAGTGTACCAGGTTAAGATTGGGCTGGGAAAGATTCATGAACTCATATTTACTTTGGTAGATTCATGAACTGATATTTACTTTAGTTTCAGCAGATGAGGTTAAATTCTTAGAGGAATGATTTACATGTGGCAGAACTTCCTAATCGATATGAATTAATGGCTCCAAAATCTCAGAAGCAGAAGATAATGCGACGTGCTCTTCCAGCTTCAAATTTGGACACAAATGGAATACACTAATTTTCATTAGGTAATTTGAAAATACAATTTATGCATTGTATCCCCAAACGAGAGGCTTTGGCTAGTCGTTCACTCACTCCTCTAGTCCCTTGGTCGGCCATTTAGTTCATTTGTTGTAGCAGAACTGAAGTAGGTCTATGTCTTCTCATCCAAGATGACTCCAGTTGTTCAAGTCAAAAATCAGGAAATATTCATTATAAGATGACTATTTTCCGTTTAAATGGCTCCATGATGCAACAGTAGAGTTTGTACTATTATTAACGTTTCCCATAATTAATGGGGTTCTAACCATACATAAAGCAACTTTTACCCAGATTTACTTCAGTCTTCTTTTAATTAGAATTTCGTGCAATAGGTGACACAAAAAGCAATAACTGCTACTTTTTCTCCCTACATAATATAGAAATGGTTAGGACTGCATGCTTTGGAGAGAGTATTATCTCAGTAAACGTGCTACAATTTCCGAAGTTCTTACAAAAAGTTGTGGTGGTTCTAAAATCTTCGGCAACTCTTTTTTGCAGCTCTTTCCCTCATCCTGCGAGCAATCTGTCCTTGACTCGAGAGAAAGCCATAAAAGATGGATATGATGAAGAGAGCATGTATTATTAATTGGTTTAAGCTACGTGGGTGTTAGAGTTGGGGGAAGGTGATGTGTTTGTAAGTTTTTATTTGAGGGGAGGGGAGGGGAAAATAATTAAAATTCTTTTAAATTTTATGTTTGTCCAAATTTTATGTTTGTGAGTTTTTTTTAGGGAGAAATGGAAGGGATTTGAAAGAGAGGATTTGGAGGGATGGAAAAATGAGATATTTTACATTATCAAAAATAACCTTGTAAAATAAATAATATGATAATTTTGTCCCTCACTAAACATAACTGATAACTCTTAATTTTGGAAACTCCAATGTTGCATATATTATTACATGTACAATGAAATATATATATATATATATATATATATATATATATATATATATATATATATATATATATTGGTTTTAATCCATGACAAGCGTTTGTTATGGTACATTAAACAACAAGAGTTGATTCGTTAGTTGATGCAGATGATAGAAAATTTGTGATTGGTCAATTATTCCCCATGTCGCTACACTACAAGCTGTAGTGGTAGTCCCTTATCCTTTTTGTCCGTTAGCTTATTACATTACTGCCCCTAACAATTTAATGCATACATGCCGCTACAGGCTGTGGCGGCAGTGTTGGTCTTACCCATATGGCTATGGTTCATTTGATAAAGTATACATGATGTAAAAATAAAAGATAATGTAAAGATGAGTTTATTTATGTATACATAATGTAAAATTAAAAGATAATGTAAAGATACATAATGTAAAAATAAAAGATAATGATAAGATAAGTCTGAATAAAAGATATTATCTTATCAAAAGATATTATCTTATCATTATCTTTTATTTTTACATTATGCATATTTACATTATCTTTTAAATTTACATTATGTATACATAAAAATAAACTCATCTTTACATTATCTTTTATTTTTACATAATGTATACTTTATCAAATAAATCATAGCCATATGAGTGAGACTCCACATCGCCATTACATACTCAGAAAGAAAAGATGTATGTATTAAATTGTTAGGGCGCTATAATAAGCCAATGCATAAAAAGGATATGGATCATCGCTACAACTTGTAGCGACAAGGAATAATCGACCAATCTCAAATTTTCTATTGTTCAGATCAACTCAGATCAACTCTCAATTTAATAAACGTGCCCATAACAAACGTTTTCCATGAATTAAAACCCTATATATATATATAGAGAGAGAGAGAGAGAGGAAGGATCAATAACACTCTCTTTATCTAGCACTCATTAAATAACACTTTTTTTTTTATTATTAAAACTACGTCATTTTAGAGATTCTTAAAAGAGAGTGATCCCACTTGCTTTTTTTTATTTACAAAATTGCCACCAGCGGGCCCACTTATTTTTTAAAAGAATCTCCAAAACGACATAGTTTTATAAAGGAGTGATATTTAAGGAGGAGTGTTAGATAAGGGGAATGATTCCGATAGATGGGATTATCCAGAGTTCCAGTTCATGATGGAACGAGAGTTAAAGGCTCTAGGCGAACAAGTTAATCAATTGGCAGAACTGGTGATTCATCAACACCAAGTCACACGTCAATTGTTCAGTCAGGAGCATGCTAGCCTCATTTCTCTTATCACAAGTACTCCACCACTTAATCCAGAAAGTGAAACATTGGAGGAAAAGCTTGCTAGAAAAGAAAAAGCTAAAGCTTGTCGGGACTTCGCTAACAAAAGGGAATTCACCTCTTTAGGCCAACCGATTGAAGAAATATTGCAGATGCTGATCAATGAGGGAAAAATCACAGCACTGCTACCTCCAGTCAACCCCCGCTCAAAAAGGTTTGATGCTACTGGAGTATGTTAATACAACTCCCACTCTCGCGGTCATAACACTGAGGAATGTTGGGCACTCCGCCATCTTATTCAAAACATGATTGACAGCGGTTGTTACACCCCCAAATTCGGCACCTCAATCCCACAAATTTGGTGTTCACTGTCCAATTATATCATAACTAACTACCCATAAACAAAGGATATAATTAAACTCAAAAGTTTAAACAATCGATCTCCCATTAAAGGGTTATATAATCTAAAATAAATCCCAGGTCATCTAACCTTTATTACAATCATCAGCGGAAAATTAAAACATGATCATAATTAAATCTATTACATAAGCTTCATAAATAAAAGATAAATTAAACGTTGTCGTCTAATCAAGCACTTTGTCTTTGCCCTTGCTAGTAGAAAGCCCTTCAAACTTCTTAACTTCATCTGCATTATTTTGTGCAAGAGTGAGCAAACAATTGCCCACAAGAAGGATAATATATAATAACGTTTTATGAATGACAATTAACTGAGCTTTCAATGGTAAAGTGTTCTTACCGGAAAAATAAACTTTAATTCAACAACTATGAGTTCAAATGAATAATGAACGTTTAAGTTAACAATAGACATCAACATCAAAGAATACATTGAGGGTCACAAGACCACGAACTATACTCTAGATTTTCAAGTATTTCTACTTTAACCTTTAACAGTTTAAAAGACTATAATAATCATCTATGTCCTAGGTTAACAGGTGTTTCTACTGTAACCTTTAACAGTCTAAACGACTATATGGATCATCATCCCGTACTCCAGGTGATCAACCCTTTGTACTATGTATTGCACAAACATTTTAATGTTATTGCGTAGCTCTAAAATAATCCCCTAATATAGGGTTGTTCATCTCAGCTTAGATTATCAGGTTCCAAACCAAAGAAAGTTTGGTTGAGAATTAACTTCAAAGAAATTCTAGATATTTAGAATGCTCATCAACCAAATACTGGTTGAATCAGATAGGGACCAATAACTATTCAAGAGTTTGATTATAATAATTTTATGAACAAGGTATATCGATGAATCAATTAGAGCTAGAGTATTAACAATTTCTAAATTGAACAAATGTTATCATCGACAACATGCTTTCAAAATTGTGTGAGTACATAAGCAAACCAAAGGAAGTTTGGTTTGGGTTGACTTCAAGGGTAATTTAGAGTTTAGAACATTCATCAACTAAGGATTAGTTGAATTGGTAAAGAATCACTAGGCAACTTAGAGTTCGGTAAAATAATGTAAGATAGTACAATGACATTGGAGAACGAAGATCAAATAACAGTTATTAGTAGCTGAATAAACACATTTCTTACAACAAAATTACAGACTTTGAATAACCAAAGTAATCTCGTTTGGAATAAAGAAATAAAGATTAATTAACTTTCTCAACAGTAAATGAGGATTAAAGAACTTCCATAACAATAAATTGCTCAACAAGAGATTAGAAATAGAGAACTGGCAAAAGTATATCATGACAGTGAAAAGTAACCTTGCTGAATAATAAAGTAGCAAAGGTTAGTGAACTTGCCTCTTGCGTAAGCTATACAATTACAACTCACGTACTCTAATATCCTACACATACTATTAGGATTATCACATCAATTAGCTAAATACACATTAATCTCATAGATTCATTTCTCATCTTAGTTAAGTTATAACCTTTAGTTTAAGGTCTAACCATATTAATAAAACACATAACACGAATCTGAAAACTCACTAACACATACATAAGACTTTTAGCATCCACATCACATTTTCAACTCTTATTAATCAATACTACATTTCTCCTTAATCAAACTTGAAGTTCAATCAAGTGTTTAAGTCTCCCTAGGACTACTTATTGATTTTATATTAACCACATTCCATATCTTATAATGTTCATCTCAGAATCACAAGTGTTAGCTTCATAACACCCATCCATTATTCATTGTGTACTTTAAATCATAACATAACGCGTTCGTAACTTACTAATCATTTTTACAAAGTTGAAATTATCAATGACATGACACGATTCTGTTTTAACCTCCTTGTCACATGTTTGACACATTAACATAACCTTAGAACAAGTTATAGTGGTATCCAGTGTCCGCAGAAGATAATAAAAGCCACGCCTCGGATCGATGTATGTATGGTAGCAATTGCCGCTATACATAAGCTTGGGACCGGTAAATAACAAGGCTTATTTTTGGCCTTAACTTGCAAACACGATTGTCTTAGATGCACAAATGTAACTGTAAACGCCATGAACAGTAGTCGATTTTAGCCCAATTAACACGAATTTCACCCACAAAACAGTGAATTTAACACATACAATTGATATAGAACTATTACAAACCCGTTTCCTCACATATTCCTCAATATAGAACAATTTAACAACTTTAACTAGTTTAATTCCTCAAATTCTATGTTTTCATACAAAAATTCTATTTTTGAGTTCCTTTACAAAAATCATCACTGTGATTACAATTCTTCACCAAATCACTTCGTTCAAACTACGTTTTCTTCGTTTCTTAATGAAATAGCATAAACAATACTCAATTTGCATATTAACATACAAACTAGCCACTAAATTTGGTACTTTCATAAGCCATATGCAAAATACTCACTGTAACTTAATTTTCCTTCTTTTAAACGAAATTAGCATACAATTTCTTATTTACATACAAACTCAAACATAATCAACACATATAATCACCACAATTCAGTTGTATAACAACAATTCAACAGAAAAATGAATTCACAGAACATATAAATTATGCCGTAAACTCATATATATATATATATATATATATATATATATACACACACACACACACACACACACTAAGGTTATGTAAAAATACCTTTAAATTGCTTGCAATCCTTGCTATCACCACTGAATTTGCTTTGGAAATCCTTAGGTTCTCTCTCAATTCTCTCTCAAGTTCCTTTCTGAATTCTCAGTTTTCTTCCTAGGCTTAGTAACAAAGTTATGCGTAGAAACCAAACTGATAACCAATAATAATACACATACTTATATTGTATCGATTATGTGCTAATAAACATTATAGGTTATAAATATATTATATTTATTATTTAATTTAATTTATTTATTTTATTTATAATTTAAAATTCAAAAATCCAAAAGCCATAAGGCTTTGTTTGGCAAAACTCTTTAAAATTTAAAGACTTTAATATTTTAAACCTTGTTTGGCAAAAACTAAATTAAACTCCCTTAAATTTATTTTAAGAAACAATTTAGTTTATAAATATCACATATTGTTTATTTGGATTTTCATATCCAACATTAATTAAATAAATTAATTTACATACTATATTTAAATAAATATTCCACTTAAACAAATATCACAAAATTATATTCTCATTATAATTTTATTTAATAATTTAACATACCATCTTAAATTATTAAATCAAGACACCAATATAACATATCTCATCTTATCTTACAACTCTCTAACTATAAATTAAAATAATTTATAATATTATCTAATAAATTTAATTCATAAATATTTAGTAACAACAATCACATCAAAATAAATATTTACTAACAACAATCACAACAATAAAATATTTATTTAATTTAATAAATATTTTAAATTATATATAATAAAATCTTGGATTGTTACATCGGTGACCTACAAATAGCAGACAATGACGATGTATCATCTGAGAGTGGGGTCACATTTCCTCCAGGATGGAAGAAAGTTGTAGCAGTTATATCCTTTGAAGAAGATTTGGCATCCACGCCACATACAATTCAACCAATTCATCTTAAAGGAGTTGAAAACCCTTTGAAAGTGGCTGCACTAAAGCCAATCATATTGCCATTTAGGCCACAATATCCTGTCATCAGCCTTAAGAAAGTCCCATGGAATTATGGAGAGGCTGAAGGATCAACATCAAACACAACTGCTGCAGTGTCTAAAGAAAATCCACTGTATCTCCCACAACGAGTGATGAAGCCTATCATCAGATCTAAGGGAAAAGCGCCCATGGAGAAGATTGAAGAATTTCTCTAGCAGATGGGACATAATGAAGCCAAGGTGGTTCAAAGGTCGAAAGAAGCTCCATAACAGATCTCTATTATGGACTTAGTTTTTGCTTCAGAAGATCACCGGAAGGTTTTACTAAAAATATTAAAAGAAGCCCACTTGCCAAAGACAGTGGATGTTGAAAAATTCCATTATCTAGTTGATCACATCTTCAATAGCAATGTGATATCCTTCACCGATGATGACATACCTCCCGAAGGGACGTGTCATTGCAAACCATTGCACATAGAGGTTATATCTTCCGGATATGTGGCCGGAGGAGTGCTAATAGATGGAGGATCATCCCTAAACATATGCCCCTATGCCACATTGGAAAAAATGAACATCAATCTCAACAGGATTCGAATCAGCCATATAATCATCAAAGCTTTTGATGGATCTCGGCAAAATGCTATCGGAGAGATTGAACTACCCGTGGAAATCGGTCCATATACATTCTACATATCCTTCCAAGTGCTCAAGATCACAACATGATATAATTTACTGTTGGGAAGACCTTGGATTCATATGGCGGGAGCCGTCCCATCCACTCTTCATCAACAGCTCAAGTATATCATCAACAATAATCTAGTCACTGTCAATGCCGAGCCAGAATGTCTTGTTCAAAGTGATATACCTCTTATCAGTTTCAATGAAGAAGTTGAGCCTGTCAGCTTCCAGGACCTTGAGGTTAGCAACACTCACTATCATCCCATTGGGGCTTCACCTCTGAAACCTAGAGTTTCTACCGAGGTAATGTCGGCAAGTCAAGATATGATATCCTTGGGTTTTCAACCTGGACAAGGGTTAGGAAAGAATCAACAAGGAATCAAATGCTCAATTCAAGTTCCCAGCCAGACAGGGACAGCCGGACTGGGCTACTCCTTTGGGTCCAGTTATAGGAACCCTCACAAGCATAAACCGGTTCCTCCATCTACAAGGATGTTGCCTAAACCTATATATGATAATCCTGTACGGTCTTTATTAAAGGTTCCTGCCCCTGTGGTAGCCATGTTGTTTCCTAAGCCGATACCAGTTAAAGGAAAGGAAGTCCTGATTCTAGACCCGGAGGTGGAAGAAAGGAATCAAAGGCGCAAATAAGACATCAAGAGGCGATTATCAAAGATGTATTTCCTGGCATATACCAAGTGTATGAATAAGGATATCTTAGATGATGACTGTCCAGACATCATGATCATCACTCAAGAGAAAGAGGACGATAAAAGCACCTTCATCACAGCTATCCACCAGGACTTGACCCTTGACAATTAGAGCAGCACTCCTTGCATTTGCCGACAAGGGCAAAATGGGCAGAAACTCCATCTGCCTTATACATAGCAATAACTGCTTCCTTTTGTTGTATAGTATTAGCAGTTGTTTTGTCATTTCATGCAAACACTTTGTATGATTGAACAGTTTCATATATTAAGTGAAAGCATTTTGTTTCAGGACTCTAAAGTTAGATGTGCCTAAACTTGCTGATGAGGTGCCTATTCTTCACGAGGATTGCAACTTGGATGTAAAGTTGGACTTTTACTTGATGGAGATTGAACAAGAGGACTATGGGATACCTTAGGAGATCAAAGAATGGGTCGATGACAAGCCCAAGCCAAATCTTGATCAAACCACGTCTTTTAAACTCAGAACGTCAGAAAACCCCAAACAAATCCAGATTGGTATGAATCTTACTCCAAGCCAAAGGAATGACATGGTTACTCTATGTACCTAATTCCAGGATGTATTTGTATGGTCTCATGAAGACATGGTCGGTTTGTCAACTGACATCGTCATTCATCGCCTTCCCATCAAAGAGGGATTCAAGCCAGTCAAGCAGAAACTCAGGCGATTAAAACCTGAATGGAGTTTAAAAGTCAAAGAAGATATTGTGAAACAATTTCAAGCCGACATCATTATGGTGTCAACATACCCTGAGTGGCTATCTAACATAGTCCCCGTGCCTAAACCCAGAGGGAAGGTGCGAGTTTGCGTGGATTAAAGGGATCTGAACAAAGCTTATCTCAAAGATAGCTTTCCCGTACCATTCATCCACATACTCATTGACAATAAAGCTCAGTATGATATGTACTCCTTTGCTGACTACTTTTCTGGGTACCATCAAATCATGGTTGCTGAAGAGGATCGTCAGAAAACTATATATCACTCCTTGGGGAACCTTTTACTACAGACGGTTATCATTCGACCTCATCAATGCTAGAGCTACCTATCAGCGAGCCATGATGCCTCTTTTTCATGATCTAATGCACACAGAGATAGAAATCTATATGAATGATATCATTATCAAGTCCCGAAGGGAGGAAGACCACCTAGATCATCTCAAGAAGCTTTTCAGCCGGTTGCGTAAGTACAATTTGAAGTTGAACCTAGCCAAATGCTCCTTTGGCGTTAAATCAGGCAAGTTGCTAGGATTACTAGTGAGCCACAAAGGCATTGAACTGGATCCTGCAAAAATCCAAGCCATCACGGAAATGCCCATACCCTAGATAGAGTGGGAAATACGGGGATTTTTGGGAAGAATCAACTTTATCAGTCGGTTCATCTCACAACTCATAGCAACCTGTGAGCCTATCTTCAAGTTGCTAAGGAAGAACACCTCCATGAAATGGAATGATGAGTGTCAGAAAGCCTTCCTTCTCATCAAAGAGCAGCTAATCAAAGCTCCTATTTTGGTACCTCACAGGGATGGTGTTCCCCTGTTTATGTACCTATCAATCAATGGCAATGCCATGGGCTGCATGTTGGGGCAGAAAGACGATAGAGGCCAAGAAATAGCTATCTATTACCTCAGCAAAAGATTCAGTAGCACTGAACACAAGTACACTCTGATTGATAAAACTTGTTGTGCTTTAGCATGTGCTTCCATGAGATTACAACATTATCTCCATGGTCACACAACCCATCTCATATCTCGCGTGGATCCTCTCAAGTACGTGTTCATCAAACCCATATTGAATTATCGACTGTCCAAATGGAAGTTGATCCAACAACAATTTGACATCATTTACGTGACTCAAAAGTCTATCACAGGTCAAGGAATTTTGGATCAACTGGCCTCCGCACCTTCAGGGGATTTCAAACCCTTGGAAATATACTTCCCTGATGAAGGGGTAATGATAGTTCAACAACACCATCAGGACAATACACACCAACCATGAAAAATATATTTTGATGGAGCTGTAAACATGGAAGGGTGCTGGTGGAGCAGCGATTCGGTATCCATTTCGGGGAGCAGATCTCGTTCTTCGTCAAATTGCGATTTTCAAACACCAATAACACAACTGAGTATGAAGGCTGTATCATGGGGTTAAAACTAGCCCAATCCATGGGCGTCAAATGGATAACTGTCTTTGGAGATTCCGAGCTGGTAATCAGACAAACCACTGGGATCTATCACACCAAAGAACTACATTTGTTACCTTACCATCAGTAGGTTATCCAGATAGCTTTGGAGTTTGAAGAAATATCCTTCCTCCACATTCCTCGGAATATGAATGACTTTGCGGATGCACTAGCAACTTTGGCCTCCTTAACCAACATACTTGATAAGGAAGACATGCTAAATATCACATTTGCCCTGCAAAAGGCTCCAACCTATGGGAACTACATTGGAGAAGTATCAGATGAACTGCCTCCCATCCAACACCCTTGGTATCAGTATATCAAGGAGTATCTACGAGATGGATCTACACCCGCTGAGGTGAGTCAAGCTGAAAGAAAGCGGATTCATCGAATGGCTATGAAATTCTACCTGAGCGGAGACACACTCTACAAAAGAGATGCATGCTTAGGCCTTCTCAGATGCGTATACAAAGACCAAGCTTAGAGGCTCGTGGATGAAATCCATGGTGTAGTATGCGACCCACACAAGAGCAGCCATTTACTTGTCAAGAAAATCCTAAGAACATGGCATTACTGGCCCTCTCTCAAGGCCGATTGTGATAATCACGTCAAAAGATGTTACCAATGCCAAATTCATGGAAATGCTATCCATGCCCCTCCAAGGGATCTCCACAATATGAGTTCACCTTGGCCCTTCTCAATGTGGGGAATGGACGTGATCGGGCCCATCGAGTCTAAAGCTACCAATGGTCATCGATTTATCTTCACCATGATCGACTACTTCACCAAGTGGGTACAAACATCTTCTTCCCCCAGGGTTACTAAAGAGGTGATCATTGGTTTCATCGGAAACAATGTCATTTGTCGATATGGACAACCAGAGGTGATTGTATCAAACAATGCCAAAAACCTCAACAACCAAATGATGGAGGAGTTATGCAATAAATTCCACATCAAACACCTCAACTCTGTCATCTATCATCCAAAGATGAAGGATGATGTTGAAGCGGCTAATAAGAATATCAAAAAGATCATGAAAAAGATGTCTGCCAATCACAAAGGATGGCCTGATTTGTTGCCTCTGACTCTATTAGCCTACAGAACGTCAATGTGCACTTCCACTTGGGCAACCCCTTATTCATTAACCTATGGAATGGAAGCAGTGCTCCCTATAGAGGTGGAAATGGAATCCCTCAGAGTGTTGATAGACGTTCAGCTGGATGAAGACCAATGGTTACAAGATCAGTACCACTAGTTGTCTCTAAAAGATGAAAGGCGGGCTGCAGCCATCTTCCGTGGTCAGTTATACCAACAGAGGATTGCTCGATCCTACAACAAGAAAGTCCGGCTACGACTCTTGAAGAAGGTTCTTGATAACCAAGATCAATCCAAAGGAAAATTTGCCCCAAACAGGGAAGGCCCGTTTGTTGTCAATGAGGTATTGACAGGAGGAACCCTCAGGTTACAAGAGATGGATGGCGAGGAATTTCCCTAACTCATCAACTTGAACATCGTGAAACGGTACTATGTCTGAAGTTACCTGCAAACCAGCATCCTGGTTCTGGATCATCAGATCCATCAATCAATTCAGGTTTTCAAAACCTTTCTCACTACATACAAAACCTTTCAGCACTTTAGTTTGTCCCACTAGGGATAAAAACTTTCACACCTTCAGTTTGTCCCACTAGGGATCAAACATTTCACACCCTCAGTTTGTCCCACCAGGGATCAAACATTTCACACCTTTAGTTTGTCCCACCAGGGATAACACTTCCTCGCAACTTCAGTTTGTCCCATCAGGGACAAAACTTTTCACAATTTCTGTTTATCTCACTAGGGGCGAACTACGCAGACCTAATCTCCCCAATACATGGGAGTATGTAGGCAGCCATTTCTATGGTCCGATCTAACTACAGAAAAAACAAAAAAAAATCTCTACACCCTTTTTACCACTTAAAACTTTCAACCTTTTCACGCTAGGTTGGAAATACGCAGACCTGATCTCCCGTCATCAATGGGAGTACATAGGCAGCCATTCATGGTTTGGTCTCACCCCCTACCAAAACACAAAAGCTTTTCAATGGTACTGGGATCATCCTTCAAACCTTCAAACTTTCAAACAACACCTCATCAGCTTAGACCAAAGGGATGGAACTACTTTGTCTCCCCGCATAAATGGGAGAACCAGCGACCATCTAAGCCGTGGTTGAGTCCTCAAAGAGAAACACCATTCCATAAGAGATGGAACTAACTGACCTCCCCAATACAAAGGAATACAGTCGACCATCTGTGGTGCGGTCAACCTCAGAGAGGAAAGCCACAATCCTCTCCATAACCACATACAAGAAACCAGTCCCAAGACACCAAAGGGTAGGGAATACACAGATCAATGATCCATTCTGAAAGATCCTAAGACATCTCAATGTCCATCCATTAAGGGGGAGTTCAGAATATATCAAGATCACAAGCCCTGGAAAGTAGGCAAATATCAAGCAAGTAACAAGGCATAACTAAAAGGGAAGTGAGTCAAAATATATTTCCTTGCCATATAATACTGTTTGATACATACAATGTGTCCTATTCATGACAAAAATGGCTAAGCTAGTCTGTGCAGGAAAATCCAAGCTAATCTATAAACCCGTGGATAAGCGCGCTATCAAGTCTAACATGGCATCCTATTGGGGTAAAATCTATATACGCAAAACACGCAAGTATACGTGGTCAACAAGTAATATAGTAATGAATAAAGTATCGTTCCCACGGAGACAAATTAGCAAGAAATTTAACTTCACAATTATCAATTTCCTATTAATCCTAAGTCTATTAAACTATTCAATTCAATGGTTTAAAATTATAGAAACTAAATTAATAAATAATAAACTATCACAAAACAACCACAAATATCAAAATCCTGCATTTCAAACAATTGATGGAGAATTAGACTTATGATTTCACCCTAAGCTTCACTCTGATTTCTACACCTTTATTCCAATTCAATTCACTATCCCAGTTTATTAATCAAGAACACGAATGTAGTACTAGCCACCTCTCGATGCACTAATACCGTATTAACTTAAATCCACAATTTAGATAGAAACAAGTTAAACACCTTAATCAACCAACTCACTATATCTCTATGTGAACTGAAATGAAAGAAGATTTAAGATTAAGTTCTCTATCCGATTACATGCGATGTCAAGCATATCTCTACCTTAACATTACTCAAGAATCTGCTTTTCACAAAATTCATGAACATATGCTATATTAACTAAGTCTATATTTGAATATCCTCTCTCGATTCCATACAAATCTACAAAGAACTGTTGATCATGCAATCCATAAATTCATGCTCAAATTAACATAGATAAATTGGAAATACTTTATTGAACTGGAAATCAAAGCTACAAAATCATTGTTTCACCTAAGGATCCATCATAAGCCTAAAAAGCGAATTAGTTCATAATGAATGAAATAAAAACTGAATAATTCCAAGGAAACATCCTTCTAATTATAAATATAAAACTAAGATGAAGAATAATGCGAAACCACCCTTCACGTAGCCTTAATTTGCAATCGTCAGGAAATTCTCTTCAAAATACTCCTCCAAAGCTTGCTATCAATTTCTGGAAATAATCTTCGTAATATGCCTTCTGTCTCTTTAATTTGTTGTTAGTTGAGTAATATATCCATCCCACAGTGTCCCAGCCGAAAACCTTTATCAAACAGAGTCCCTACGCCACCCCAAGTCTCAAATCCATGTGGCAGCAGAGTTCAACAAGTAGTAGGAGACTCCAGAATTAAGACTACCAGCCCAAATGGGGTACTAAGGCAAAACATGCCCGCCCCGATGGGCTAGTACACTGCTAAAGATTTTTTGCCATTTCATGTATTTTTCCAAACTTGCTCCAAAAGACCTCCTTTCTTCACCACTTGCCATGATAACCACCTTGCACATAAAAGAACATGAAACGAGTGAAAACGAACACGAAAACAAGGAAGTAACAACGAATTAAGCTTGAAATGAACATCGATTCGTGGATATAAAATCCATTTATCAAAATCCCCCAAACTTAAACCGTGCTAGTCCTCTAGCACAAAACAACTACATGTTATGCAATGCAATGATATGAGATAGAATGAATATGATCTAACTTATATGCTTTCGAATCAAACAGTATCGCAGAATCAAAATTATCTTATTAGCCTCAGAGAAAACAAGAAACTCTACAATATGAATTACCAAAACCAATCCATAATTCTGTATTAATTCTCAAATCTTAAACCGTCATCATTGGTATAATGTGCGTGTGTGTTCAACATCCATGATAACTGATACATACTCAAATTCAATACATACTCAACTTCTTAGAAGGAGTCATATAGTGCAAACTTAAAAATTCCAAACATAGGCACATTCCAACTAAAACTAAGCAATACCAAATTCAAGGGTTCATGCAGGGTACTTATACTTCTTTTATCTTATTTTTTTTTTCACAGAGGCTTTTTGCTCTTTTCTCATTTTTTTAGATAGATGGTTGGTGAGTGCGTTTTATGCTCCATCTCACACTTGTGTTTATGGGGAGTATTTCTCCTCAACCCACCACAAGGCTCAACTTGTTTCATTTTTTTATAACAAGCTTATATCCCCCACATATAATCCCCCAAACTTAGGATCTTGCCTAATCTTCACCTTAACTGCCTATCCTTGTCGTTCTCTCATTTACCCTAGCATTATCCTTTAGAAACTATTTATGTATCAATTTGAACTGACCAGTCAACAAAGATGTTATTAGGTGTTAACCATTTTATAACAGTTTCAAACAAGCGCAAGATTCGATTCAGAATAGAAATTATATTACAGTTCTAATAATCAATATTGTATTGGTTAACTTATTCACAATCTCATCATTGGCCCACAAATAACATGAAATGCAACACTGTTGGACATATGCAAACACAATATCTATCTATTTTTTATTAAATTTTTTTATAATAAAATGTGATAATAACAGAAATGAAAACAATGCAATAACAAAAATAACCTAAGCTACTATGCAATAACCTAAGCTACTATGCAAACTAGAATGCAAACAAAAATAACCCTAACTACTACATATGCATGCAAACAAGAATTTAAATCCCCCAAACTTAAGTAATACAATTCCCTCATTGGAAAAAAAAATCAAAATTAAGTGCATGAGGACTTCCCTGCAATCGCCTAAGTCTGGGGAGGTGGTGGTTGATCTTCTTCGTCTGAGTCGCTAGGAGGAAACCTCGGCAGTGGCATCGGCTACTGATATGGAAATTGGGCTGATGGATTGAAACTCTGAAATGTCGTGTTGAGTGAAGCAAACGACGCGTTCATAGCATCAAACATGTGGTCTTGCCTCAATGCGAGTCGCCGTATCTCCCGACGTGCCGCGTTGTTGTGGGCATCCATTTAACGTTGAAAGTCAAGGAACTGAGGACTGGATAGTGCCTCGGTCTGCGGCACCTGCTCGGTTCCTTGATTTTCCATAGCCTCATCCTCATCCTCCGAGGTATCTTCAGCGTCAACTTCGTCCTCCGAAGCTGATGGAAAAATAAATCCTAAACCTCTAGGATGCGATTCGCCCCCGGCCCACACTGAATACCGTGCTATCATTCTATTATCTAGTAGCTGCAGTGACATCTGAGTGGGTTTATCATCGGACCATCGAACTCCGGCTTGACGACACAACCCACATATAAGAGATGGGTGTGGCAAGCCGCCCGAAAAGTTGCCCTGTAGACATCGACGAATTGAAAAACTGATTATGGCTCCGATGTCTGTAATGAAGTCTTGCACAATGGCATACATGAGTAGTGCCTTCTCCTTAGTCACGTCGGAGGTATACGTGGATGGCAACAGTTTCGCGCATAAGAATGTATACCAAATTTTCTCGTACTGATTGAGGTCTTTGCTGTGAAAAAGCGTGCCTTCCTTCCGACCCTTTATCTATGTTGTACCCGACTTGGTCATGTTCTTGATAACCTCCTCAAAGTCAGGGTCAAAATCCCTCAAATGGGCGTCTTCGACATCGTCGAGGCACCTCAATCGATAATATGTATTGATTGCATCAGCACTGAACGGGACCATGCGACCCCGCACAAAGGCATTGAATAGTGCCTTGTCCTCGGCATTCGCATAAAATTCCTTGACCACATTCACAGCGGCGGGCTCGGGATCCTCCGTGAACTTGACCCACCCTTGCTGATAAATTTGTTGCATCATCTCACCGTCGTGGGCATCGAGAGCCAACCCCCGCTCTGGTGTAAGAGCCTTGGTGACCATATAATCGTACCTGTCGACGGCGGTGGCACTTTTGAATTTTCGGCGGTCGAATATGCGGGATGGTGGAGTTGGCCTTGAACTCTCTCCCCTTTGGCGTTTTGGTGTAGGTTGCGAAGCCATTGATTGCTGTAGACACAATAATTCCACCCAAACTGTCGAATACGTGGCGTGCACAATACATTTTTCCCCCCAAACTAGGTGTTTTCTATGGCAATTCTGGTAAGAGAAGATGAAGATGAAATGGAATTGTGCTCTAAAATCACCCCAATATCTTGCGGAATTCGTAGCCTTGTGTAGAGGGAGTGGAGTGTATGAGGTGATTATGGGGATTGATTGACAGGGTCTATATAGAGGTGGTGTGGTGGAGAGGAATGGGAGTAATTGATGGAGGTAGTGTGTTTATGTGTAGTAATGGGGTAAGTGGATGGAGTAATCGTGGTTAGAAGGGATGGGGTAAGAGTGATTGTGGGTATTGTATAAGAGAATGGGTAGTTTACGTGAGGAAGAAGGAAGGAGAAGTGGGCGTGTAGTTGGGAAGTAGAGGGGTCAACGTGTGTAACTGCTTAATCGTGTCTGCCCAGAATCAAGGACCCGCCCGTACGGGGTGCAGTTAAAATAGTTTCACCTTGCCGTGAGCTAGTCCCCGACTCAGATTTTTGACTTCAAATGTGGCAGTGCAAAATGAGCTCTAATTTCTTCTTTTCTTGCCTGTTGTTACTATTATGCACTTTTGACACCTCCGACAACCATAAAACATGAAAGTTATTAGATTGGTGATCAATATGAGTATGATTTAGAGATTACTAAATATAAACTTATTACTAATTATACTAAACTATAATCTAACAGTTAAAATTGAAATTAAGAAAACTGAAAATATGATTGGGTTGCCTCCCAATTAGTGCTAGTTTTAACGTCGTGAGCCCGACGGTGCCTCTTGTATCACTGTGTATTAGCGAGGGTAATGTTGATGACATCCCAATTTTAATCGCCACCCCAGTAATGCTTTATCCGTTGACCATTGACCTTGAATGTTTTTAATGGATTACGATTGTAGAGTTCGATGGCTCCATGTGGGAAAACAGTTTTGATAGTGAATGGTCCCGACCATCTCGACTTAAGCTTTCCTGGGAACAACCTCAATCGTGAGTTGAATAACAAGATCGATTGCCCGGCTCGAACGTCATTTGCATGATCTTCTTTGTCGTGCCATTTCTTGACTTTTTTCCTTGTATAATTTAGCGTTCTTGTATGCATGAAGTCGGAATTCATCGAGCTCATTTAGTTGGAGTAGTCTCTTTTCTCCCACAACAGCTTGATCAAAGTTCAATTTCTGAATTGCCCAGTAGGCCTTGTGCTATAGCTCCATAGGTAGGTGACACGCTTTTCGGTATAGTAATTGGTATGATGACATACCAATCGGAGTTTTATACGATGTCCGGTAAGCCCATAGTGCATCATCCAACCCGAGAGACCAATCCTTTCGATTCGGATTCACTACTTTTTTCCAGAATTCTTTTCACCTCCATGTTCGAAACCTCTGCTTGCCCACTTGTTTGGGGATGATATGGTTGACCCCATACTTTGCCAAGAGAGCTGTAAACGATTTTTTGTAGAAGTGACTACCTTCATCACTTATAATGGCTCTCGGCGTGCTGAACCTCATAAAAAATTTTTTCTGCAAGAATTTGAGAATCACCTTGGCATCGTTAGTCGGTAGTGCTACTGCTTCAACCCACTTCGACATATAGTCCACCGCAAGCAGAATGTACTGATTGGAAAATGAGGAGGGAAATGGCCCCATGAAATCAATGCCCCATACATTGAAAATTTCAACTTCTAAAATTGTTTGCAGGGGCATCTCATTCCTTTACGATATGTTACCCAGCCTTTGACATCTATCACATGTTTTCACAAATTGGTGGGCGTCTTTGAACATTGTCGGCCAATAAAACCCGACTTGAAGCACTTTTGCCATCGTACGCTCACTCCCATAATGTCCCCCATATGCCGATGAGTGGCATTCCTGCAGTATGTTATGCACTTCACTGTAGGGGATACACCTTCTAATCATCTTGTCGGCACACTGTTTGAATAAATAAGGCTCATCCCACATATACCACTTGACGTCATTAAGAAACTTCTTTTTTTGTTGTCGTGTAAGATCAGGGGGAAGCATGTTGCTCACTAGATAATTCGCGAAATCAGCATACCATGGAAATTCTTCATTTAACCCAAACAGTTGCTCATCCAGGAATGACTCGTTGATTACACATCTATCTTCTTCCTTTTTATCTGGATTTTCCAGCCTCGATAAATGGTCGGCAACTTGATTCTCCGTACCCTTCCTATCTTTTATTTCCAAATTAAATTCTTGAAGAAGGAGAATCCATTGGATAAGGCATGGTTTAACATCTTTTTTCGCAATTAGATACCGAATAGCCGAATGATCCGTGTAGACTATCACCTTAGTCCCGATCAAGTATGCCCGGAACTTGTCAAACGCAGACACCACTGTAAGCAACTCCTTTTCCGTAGTTGTGTAGTTCATTTGAGTCTCCGTGAGCGTTTTGTTTGCATAATATATGGCGTGAAATACCTTCTCTCGGCGTTGTCCCAAAACAGCCCCAACCACGTAGTCGCTGGCATCACACATCAGCTCGAACGACATATTCCAATCCGGTGCAATGATCACGGGTGTTGTAGTTAACTTCTTCTTCAACAACTCAAAAGCCGACTTACAATCCTCATCAAAAAGAAACACAGAGTCCTTCTCTAAAAGACTGCACAAAGGTTTTGCCACTTTAGAGAAGTCCTTTATGAATCTTCTGTAGAACCCAACATGTCCCAGAAAACTTCTAATTCCCTTCACTGATTAACATACATAAACTGGAAATACTTTATTGAATTAGAAATCAAAGCTATAAAATCATTGTTTCACCTAAGGATCCATCATAAGCCTAAAAAGTGAATTAGTTCATAATGAATGAAATAAAAACTGAATAATTCCAAGGAAACATCCTTCCAATTATAAATATAAAACTAAGATGAAGAATAATGCGAAACCACCCTTCACGTAGCCTTAATCTGCAATCGTCAGGAAATTCTCTTCAAAATACTCCTTTAAAGCTTGCTATCAATTTCTGGAAATAATCTTCGTAATATGCCTTCTGTCTCTTTGATTTGTTGTTAGTTAAGTAATATATCCATCCCATAGTGTCCCAGCCGAAAACCTTTATCAAACAGAGTCCCTACGCCACCCCAAGTCTCAAATCCATGTGGCAGCAGAGTTCAACAAGTAGTAGGAGACTCAGAATTTGACACTTAGCCTGAGAGAGGGGTACAAGGTAAAACATGCCCGCCCCGACGGGCTAGTACACTGCTAAATATTTTTTGCCATTTCATGTATTTTGCCAAACTTGCTCTAAAAGACCTCCTTTCTTCACCACTTTCCATGATAACCACCTTGCACATAAAAGAACATGAAACGAGTGAAAACGAACACGAAAACAAGGAAGTAACAACGAATTAAGCTTGAAATGAACATCGATTCGTGGATATAAAATCCATTTATCAAAATCCCCCAAACTTAAACCGTGCTAGTCCTCTAGCACAAAACAACTACATGTTATGCAATGCAATGATATGAGATAGAATGATTATGATCTAACTTATATGATTTCGAATCCAACAGTATCGCATAATCAAAATTATCTTATTAGCCTCAGAGAAAACAAGAAACTCTACAATATGAATTACCAAAACCAATCCATAATTCTGTATTAATTCTCAAATCTTAAACCGTCATCACTGGTATAATGTGCGTGTGTGTTCAACATCCATGATAACTGATACAGACTCAAATTCAATACATACTCAACTTCTTAGAAGGAATCATATTTTGCAAACTTAAAAATTCCAAACATAGGCACATTCCAACTAAAACTAAGCAATACCAAATTCAAGGGTTCATGCAGGGTAGTTATACTTCTTTTATCTCATTTTTTTTCATAGGGGCTTTTTGCTCTTTTCCCGTTTTTTAGATAGATGGTTGGTGAGTGCGTTTTATACTCCATCTCACACTTGTGTTTATGGGGAGTATTTCTCCTCAACCCACCACAAGACTCAACTTGTTTCATTTTTTTATAACAAGCTTATATACCCCACATATAATCCCCCAAACTTAGGATCTTGCCTAATCTTCACCTTAACTGCCTATCCTCGCCGTTCTCTCATTTACCCTAGCATTATCCTTTAGAAACTATTTATGTATCAATTTGAACTGACCAGTTAACAAAGATGTTATTAGGTACTAACCATTTTATAACAGTTTCAAACAAGCGCAAGATTCGATTCATAACAGAAATTATATTACAGTTCTAATAATCAATATTGTATTGGTTAACTTATTCACAATCTCATCATTGGCCCACAAATAACAGGAAATGCAACACTGTTGGACATATGCAAACACAATATCTAACTATTTTTTATTAATTTTTTTTATAACAAAATGTGATAATAACAGAAATGAAAACAATGCAATAACAAAAATAACCTAAGCTACTATGCAATAACCTAAGCTACTATGTAAACTAGAATGCAAACAAAAATAACCCTAACAACTACATATGCATGCAAACAAGAATTTAAATTCCCCAAACTTATGTAATACAATTCCTTTATTGGAAAAAAAAATCAAAATTAAGTGCATGAGGACTTCCCTGCAATCGCCTAAGTCTGGGGAGGTGGTGGTTGATCTTCTTCGTCTGAGTCGCTAGGAGGAAACCTCGGCAGTGGCATCGGCTACTGATATGGAAATTGGGCTGATGGATTGAAACTCTGAAATGTCATGTTGAGTGAAGCAAACGACGCGTTCATAGCATCAAACATGTGGTCTTGCCTCAATGCGAGTCGCCGTATCTCCCGACGTGCCGCGTTGTTGTGGGCATCCATTTGACGTTGAAAGTCAAGGAACTGAGGACTGGATAGTGCCTCGGTCTGCGGCACCTGCTCGGTTCCTTGATTTTCCATAGCCTCATCCTCATCCTCGGAGGTATCTTCAGCGTCAACTTCGTCCTCCGAAGCTGATGGAAAAATAAATCCTAAACCTCTAGGATGCGATTCGCCCTCGGCCCACACTGAATACCGTGCTATCATTCTATTATCTAGTAGCTGCAGCGGCATCTGAGTGGGTTTATCATCGGACCATCGAACTCCGGCTTGACGACACAACCCACATATGAGAGATGGGTGTGGCAAGCCGCCCGAAAAGTTACCCTGTAGACATCGACGAATTGAAAAACTAATTATGGCCCCGATGTCTATAATAAAGTCTTGCACAATGGCATACATGAGTAGTGCCTTCTCCTTAGTCACGTCGGAGGTATGCGTGGATGGCAACAGTTTCGCGCATAAGAATGTATACCAAATTTTCTCGTACTGACTGAGGTCTTTGCTGTGAAAAAGCGTGCCTTCCTTCCGACCCTTTATCTATGTTGTACCCGACTTGGTCATGTTCTTGATAACCTCCTCAAAGTCAGGGTCAAAATCCCTCAAATGGGCGTACTGACACTGTCGAGGCACCCTCAACTGATAATATGTATTGATTGCATCAGCACTGAACGGGACCATGCGACCCCGCACAAAGGCATTGAATAGTGCCTTGTCCTCGGCATTCGCATAAAATTCCTTGACCACATTCACAGCGGCGGGTTCGGGATCCTCCGTGAACTTGACCCACCCTTGCTGATAAATTTGTTGCATCATCTCACCGTCATGGGCATCGAGAGCCAACCCCCGCTCTGGTGTAAGAGCCTTGGTGACCATATAATCGTACCTGTCGACGGCGGTGGCACTTTTGAATTTTCGGCGGTCGAATATGCGGGATGGTGGAGTTGGCCTTGAACTCTCTCCCCTTTGGCGTTTTGGTGTAGGTTGCGAAGCCATTGATTGCTGTAGACACAATAATTCCACCCAAACTGTCGAATACGTGGCGTGCAAAATACGTTTTCCCCCCAAACTAGGTGTTTTCTATGGCAATTCTGGTAAGAGAAGATGAAGATGAAATGGAATTATGCTCTAAAATCACCCCAATATCTTGCGGAATTTGTAGCCTTGTGTAGAGGGAGTGGAGTGTATGAGGTGATTATGGGGATTGATTGACAGGGTTTATATAGAGGTGGTGTGGGGGAGAGGAATGGGAGTAATTGATGGAGGTAGTGTGTTTATGTGTAGTAATGGGGTAAGTGGATGGAGTAATCGTGGTTAGAAGGGATGGGGTAGGAGTGATTGTGGGTATTGTATAAGAGAATGGGTAGTTTACGTGAGGAAGAAGGAAGGAGAAGTGGGCGTGTAGTTGGGAAGTAGAGGGGTCAACGTGTAATCGCTAATCGTCGTTCCGCCAGAATCAAGGACCTCGCGCCATGCCGAGGGGTGCAGGTTAAAAAATAGCCCGCCCGTGGCTAGTCCCCGACTCGGATTTTGACTTCAAATGTGGCAGTGCAAAATGAGCTCTAATTTCTTCTTTTCTTGCTTGTTGTTACTATTATGCACTTTTGACACCTCCGACAACCATAAAACATGAAAGTTATTAGATTGGTGATCAATATGAGTATGATTTAGAGATTACTAAATATAAACTTATTACTAATTATACTAAACTATAATCTAACAGTTAAAATTGAAATTAAGAAAACTGAAAATATGATTGGGTTGCCTCCCAATTAGTGCTAGTTTTAACGTCGTGAGCCCGACGGTGCCTCTTGTATCACTGTGTATTGGCGAGGGTAATGTTGATGACATCCCAATTTTAATCGCCACCCCAGTAATGCTTTATCCGTTGAACATTGACCTTGAATGTTTTTAATGGATTACGATTGTAGAGTTCGATGGCGCCATGTGGGAAAACAGTTTTGATAGTGAATGGTCCCGACCATCTCGACTTAAGCTTTCCTGGGAACAACCTCAATCGTGAGTTGAATAACAGTACTGATTGCCCCGGCTCGAACGTTCGCTGCATGATCTTCTTGTCGTGCCATTTCTTGACTTTTTCCTTGTATAATTTAGCGTTCTTGTATGCATGAAGTCGGAATTCATCGAGCTCATTTAGTTGGAGTAGTCTCTTTTCTCCCACAACAGCTTGATCAAAGTTCAATTTCTGAATTGCCCAGTAGGCCTTGTGCTATAGCTCCATAGGTAGGTGACACGCTTTTCGGTATAGTAATTGGTATGATGACATACCAATCGGAGTTTTATACGATGTCCGGTAAGCCCATAGTGCATCATCCAACCGGAGAGACCAATCCTTTCGATTCGGATTCACTACTTTTTTCCAGAATTCTTTTCACCTCCATGTTCGAAACCTCTGCTTGCCCACTTGTTTGGGGATGATATGGTTGACCCCATACTTTGCCAAGAGAGCTGTAAACGATTTTTTGTAGAAGTGACTACCTTCATCACTTATAATGGCTCTCGGCGTGCGGAACCTCATAAAAATGTTTTTTTGCAAGAATTTGAGAACCACCTTGGCATCGTTAGTCGGTAGTGCTACTGCTTCAACCCACTTCGACATATAGTCCACCGCAAGCAGAATGTACTGATTGGAAAATGAGGAGGGAAATGGCCCCATGAAATCAATGCCCCATACATTGAAAATTTCAACTTCTAAAATTGTTTGCAGGGGCATCTCATTCCTTTACGATATGTTACCCAGCCTTTGACATCTATCACATGTTTTCACAAATTGGTGGGCGTCTTTGAACAATGTCGGCCAATAAAACCCGACTTGAAGCACTTTTGCCATCGTACGCTCACTCCCATAATGTCCCCCATATGCCGATGAGTGGCATTCCTTCAGTATGTTATGCACTTCACTGTAGGGGATACACCTTCTAATCATCTTGTCGGCACACTGTTTGAATAAATAAGGCTCATCCCACATATACCACTTGACGTCATTAAGAAACTTCTTTTTCTGTTGTCGTGTAAGATCAGGGGGAAGCATGTTGCTCACTAGATAATTCGCGAAATCAGCATACCATGGAAATTCTTCATTTAACCCAAACAGTTGCTCATCCAGGAATGAGTCGTTGATTACACATCTATCTTCTTCCTTTTTATCCGGATTTTCCAGCCTCGATAAATGGTTGGCAACTTGATTCTCCGTACCCTTCCTATCTTTTATTTCCAAATTAAATTCTTGAAGAAGGAGAATCCATCGGATAAGGCATGGTTTAACATCTTTTTTCGCAATTAGATACCGAATAGCCGAATGATCCGTGTAGACTATCACCTTAGTCCCGATCAAGTATGCCCGGAACTTGTCAAACGCAGACACCACTGTAAGCAATTCCTTTTCCGTAGTTGTGTAGTTCATTTGAGTCTCCGTGAGCGTTTTGTTTGCATAATATATGGCGTGAAATACCTTCTCTCGGCGTTGTCCCAAAATAGCCCCAACCACGTAGTCGCTGGCATCACACATCAGCTCGAACGACATATTCCAATCCGGTGCAATGATCACGGGTGTTGTAGTTAACTTCTTCTTCAACAACTCAAAAGCCGACTTACAATCCTCATCAAAAAGAAACACAGAGTCCTTCTCTAAAAGACTGCACAAAGGTTTTGCCACTTTAGAGAAGTCCTTTATGAATCTTCTGTAGAACCCAACATGTCCCAGAAAACTTCTAATTCCCTTCACTGAGTTTGGTGGAGGCAGTTTCTCGATTGTTTCCAGCTTAGCCTTGTCGACCTCCAGTCCGTGAGCTGATACCTTGTGTCCCAAAATTATGCCCTCCTCAACCATGAAGTGACATTTTTCCTAGTTAAGTACATGGTTCGTATCTTCGCAGTGTTGTAACACCATTACCAAATTCCATATGCAGGTATCAAAATTGTCTCCATAGACAGAAAAGTCGTCCATGAAGACTTCCACGTTTTTCTCCACCATATATGAGAAAATGGCCATCATACACCATTGAAAGGTAGCAGGTGCATTACACAAACCAAATGACATTCTCCTGAATGCGAATGTGCCGTAAGGGCACGTAAATGTAGTCTTCTCTTGATCCTCAAGAGCGATGGCGATCTGGTCATAACCTGAGTATCCATCCAATAAACAGTAGTAGTCATGTTCCGCCAATCTGTCAAACATTTGATTGATAAAGGGTAGCAAAAAATGATCTTTTCGGGTTGCCTTATTCAACTTCCTATAATTGATGCACACCCTCCAATCTGTCACTGTTCTTGTCAGAATTAACTCGTTATCATCATTTTGTACTACGGTCATTCCCCCTTTTTTCGGTACACAATGAACTGGACTAACCCACTTACTGTCGAAAATCGGGCAGATGATACTGTCATCCAACAATTTCAGAATTTCCTTTTTTACCACTTTCTTCATAATTGGGTTAAGTCATTGTTGTTGCTCCACCGTCGGTTTTGCATCATCTTCCATCAGAATCTTGTGCATACAAAACGAAGGGCTGATTTCCTTGATATCCGCGATCGTCCACCCTATCGCTGCTTTATGTTCCCTAAGCACCCTCAGCAAATTTTCTTCTTGTAAATCATTAAGTGCAGCAGAAATAATCACAGGTAATGAATTTGAATTGCCTAAATACGCATACCTGAGATGTTTAGGGAGTGGCTTGAGTTCCAGAGTTGGTGGCTCCACCAATGATGGTTTCAATTTTTTCGTGGCTATCTCCTCCGTGTGTAGTAGTTTAAATGGTGCTCTGAATCGGCTAACTCGTGGCAATGAATCTAACATCTGTAAGTAGTCCACAAATTTTGGGTCATCGAACTCTTCATCCCCCAATAATGTTGTCTCTAAAAGATCGTTGACCAGACTCTTTCCCATGTCTTCGTTGACTATTTGATCAATGATTTCCATCCGAAAACACACTTCTTCATCCGTGGGAAATTTCATTGCTTTGAAAACGTTAAACTTAACTTCTTGATCTTGGACCCTCATTATTAGTTCACCTTTTTGTATGTCGATGAGTGTCCTACCCGTCACCAAGAAAGGTCTCCCTAGGATAATCGGGATGTTCTTATCCTCCTCAAAATCCAGAATAATAAAGTCCGCGGGGAATATAAACTTATCAACTTTGACCAATATGTCTTCCACAATGCCTCTCGGATACGTGACTGACCTATCCGCCAATTGTAATGAGATGTTCGCGGGCTTTGGAGCTGGAAAACCCAATTCTGTGTAAACTGATAACGGCATAAGGTTCACACTCGCTCCCAAATCACATAAGCATTTATTGAAAGACATATTCCCGATCGTGCATGGAATAGTGAAACTCCCCGGATCTTTCAACTTGGGTGCCAACTTTCGTTGTAAAACCGCGCTACACTCCTCTATTAGTGCCACTGTCTCGAAATCTTCTAACTTCTTTTTCCTGGACAGAATCCCTTTTATGAATTTTGCATAACTCGACATTTGCTCTAGGGCTTCTGCGAACGGGATGTTAATCTACAGTTTCTTAAATACTTCCAAGAATTTTGCAAATTGCTTGTCTAATTTCTGCTTTTGAACTCTTTGCTGAAACGGCGGTGGAGGATACACAACTGGCTTGTCATCTAACTTTGTTTTCTCAAATTGCGTATTCTCACCCTGTTTTTCTGCAACCACCTTGTTGTCATTACTCTTATCATCTAAGACAGCTGAATTTTCTGCATCTTTCCCATCCAACTGTTTTCCACTCCTCAAGGTGACTGCCTGACACTGTTCATGATTTCCCTTTAGATTTATTTCGGTGTCACTTGGTAGGGCCCCTTGTGGTCTGTTGTTCAATGCTAAAATAATTTGTCCCATCTGGTTTTCTAAATTCTTGATGGCCATTTCTTGTGATTTCATTGCCATTTCTTGTGATTTCATTGCCATTGCTTGATTCTTCATAGCTACCTCATTACTCGTTATATACTTTGATATCAATTCCTCTAAATCTAATTTCCTCTCTTGACATTGAACTGTTTATTGTTGATTCTGAAACCCTAGGGGATACGATGGTCGTGGAGCTAGCTGATTCTGATTATTATTCCACGACTGATTCAGATTATTCCTATTCCCCTGATTATATGCATTCTGATATGTATTCAGAGGAATTCTGTTGTAGCACCTCATGAATTGTACCAATTCTGGGTTGATTGCGCATTGATCCATCGAATGTTCCCCCGCGCACAACTCACAAATAGCTGCAACTTGCTGTGTTTGTCCCCCTGACCAAACGTCAAACTTCTTGGAGAGTGCTGAAATCTGTGCCATTATTGCCATCACTCCATCTACCTCTAACACTCCAACGACTGTAGGTTATGTCATTCTTGCCGTGGGCCACTGGTAGTTGTTAGCAGCCATCGTCTCTATCAACTGGTATGCCTCCAAATAAGTATTTGCCATAAATGCTCCCCCCGATGCTGAATCAATACTCGTTCTGAGATTCCCATGTAGTCTGTTGTAAAATGTATTCATCTGCAACCACTTGGGCAATCCGTGATGTGGGCATTTTCTGAGCAATTCTTTGTATCTCTCCCATGCCTCATACAGTGACTCCCCATGTTGCTGATCAAACATGGTAATCTCGTTCCTCATCTTCGTAGTTTTCGCTGGCGGGAAGAATTTTGCTAGGAATTTCTGAGCCAGGTCCTCCCATGTCGTTATCGAACCCGCTGGTAGAGAGTGTAACCAACTCTTCGCCTTGTTCCACAGAGTGAATGGGTGTGACGCCCCCAAATTCAGGTACTTGAAACCCGAACTCGGTGCTTCACGATACCATTTCTATGAGCGGAATAATACTAATAATAATAACAATAATATAAAAATCAAACTTAGTTTACATTTATCAGAGTCTAATCCCAAGTACGTAACCTTTACTATAATTCCTTACATGATAGATAATATATATCATTGCCTTAATATAGTCTAACTATTACAAAAGATACCATTAAACATATTCTGTTTGCTTTCCTTTTCACTTGTTCTTGTCTGAACCTTCAGGTTGATCACTCTTAGCTGAAAACATTTAAATTAAGCAAGGATGAACATTTGAGTGCCCAGCAAGTAATAATAATTAGAAATATAATTAGCTGAAAGAAATAAATATTTTCTTTGTACATCACTTCTACAACGAATTTATAGTTGTGAAGTAAACTGAACCGATAATAACAACATAATAATTCTATCTCAAATTTTTGAAACTACGTATTGACTAGATATATAGGTATTAGTCGACAGATTATGAACATTGTTTTTAGTTTTTGCTAAGGTTTAGCAGAACTTCATCTGCAAACCATCATAACTTACAGGCACGAGGGTGATCTGCCCTGTATTGATCAATACTGCATTGCAAGAACGATGTTATCGTTCACTCTATCCGCCTTGGGCGCATAAAAGTTTTCCCGTGATCGGGATGTTCATACTTAGTCTGGAATCCGAACCAAAATAATTTGATTGGATACAAAAAGATTTTAACTTATTCAACGATATTTCTGAATTTGTGTCTAGCTGGGTCAAATAGCTTAGACGGCTTTATATATATATATCAACATGTGATTAAATACAATGATTATCCAACTGGGGACACTTGTGTAACCATGTTTAGAAATTAACGAACATAATATATTTCTTGATCTACAATAACAAAATTAAGAAACTTGTACAACAGATTATAATTTAATAACTTACTTATACAGAATCATTGCATAAGTATATACAAAGTTGAAATATTTGAACAATTGAAAAGAATAGTTTAGATATTATCTTACGCATGTCCATTGCATAAAGTAAATGCAAAGGGTTAGATACTTGCCTGATGCGCTGCTTACAATTCGTAACTCAGTTCTAGCTTTATATAACACCTATAAGTAATAAGATCATTTGATCGATTAAAATAACATACTATAACACATAGCACTGCTTATTGCAGTCAGCACAAAACCTAATCACATTGTCACATATGTTCCACAACCATTGAATCACAAATAAACACATATCTAATCAAATTATCTAAGTCCGGATCAATTTTCGAAAATACGTTTGCATTGCAAGCGGCTTTATCGGTTAATTATCGAGTCTAAGACTCTATCATGTTGTTCAATATTTGTAAGTATCAGTCATATTATTTTTAAATTACTTATAATATTTTTTAAACATTTATTATAATGTATCATGAATTTTCAAATACCGGAATCATTATTAAATGTTTTAAATATTAAACAATTCTATTATCATTAATATTTAATTAATACTAAACTATTAATGAAATCATTTCCAAAATGTCAAAGTTCTTTATAATAACTCAAAATACTTTTAAAGTATTAATATTATCCTTAAATGATTTTTAAAACATTTAAAATCATTCTTAAATAATTACCATTAATATTAAAGTATTAATGTTTTATTTATTAAAATATTAAAAGTCATAGTATAACTTAAAATATTTTTAATACATTTATATCATTTTAAATGATTTTTAAATTAATAAAACCATTTTTAAACTATTTATTCTTAAATAAATTTAATATCATTAATAATAAATTAATAATTATTAATATTAAATTATTAATTAAATTATCCTTTAAATATTAAAAGTTATATTTTATAACTTAAAATATCTTTAAACACTTTATTTTTATTTAAAATGATTTTCATAATATTAAAATCATTTTTAAACTAAATTATTTAATATAATTATCAAATAACTTTAATATCATTAATAATAATTAATTAATGAAATTTACCTTTAAATATTGAATGTTATATTTTATAACTTAGAATATTAATAAACTCTTTATTTTCATTTAAAATGATTTTTCTAATATTAAAATCATTTTTAAACTAATTTATTTAATATAATTATTCAATAACTTTAATATCATTAATAGTAAATAATTAATGAAATTTGCTTTAAAATATTAAAAGTTATATTTTATAACTTAAAATATTTTTAAATAACTTATTATCATTTAAAATGATATTTAATATAATAAAATCATTTTTAATTAATTTATTTAATATATTTAATAAATAAATTAATTATCAATAATATTTAAATAAATACTAATATTTATGAAAAATATTTCAAATTATTAAAAGTTAATTTTATAATTTAAAATAAATTTTAAAATAATTTTGTAATTTTCGTAAATTAATTACTATTTTAAAATAATTTTTAATTTAAATAATTAATTTTAATAAAAGTGTCGCTAAAGACTGCCTATAGCGACAGAACCGTCGCTATAGTTGTTCTTCGTGTTCTTCATGAAACCAAGATCTTTATAGCCAGTTTGCAAGGTATCGAGTTTGACCAAGCTTTCTGATCAGATCCTGATATTACTGGGCATGTTATTAGTCAGGTATTGTAGTACTAATTCACGACTACAAGATCCAACAACTAACATGGCCAAACAACACATAACAAAGTAGATCCGGAGCCATGAACAAGTTGTCGAGTCGTTTCTTCATTTTGGGTTACCAGAAATGAAGAAACGATTCAACTATTCACTTTTGGGCTTCCATAACTTATGATCCGTGTAATCTTTATGTGATGTAATGAATTACGATGTGCTTGAGATGACAAGGAAGGGTTCTATCACAATAGATCACTATAACAAAGAATCGATCGAAAGCAGATTCATCATTGGTCAAAACCATGTCAGACGACATGTTCAAGCATTTTCTGGGTTACCCAGAAAACAGCTTCCATAATCGTTTGGCCTGGTTTGACCGTCCTCAGTAATCATACAGTTTGATGATTAGGATATTCTAAGGCATAAACATGGAGTTCAGATACAAGACTACAATATAGATGCAACAAAAACAACAAAACAAAAATACACCGAAAGATCTAGCCGATTTAAAATGTTGTCGAAGTAGGCTGCAAGAACAAGCTGGGTTACCCAAAACACCCTTTACGCTTGGCGGTCAACGCACTTTGACCTTGAATAACTTACAATCGGTTCATGTTCTAAATTTGATTCAAGTTCTAGAATAAAGATCTCATGGCATACTACACGATTAAACATTAAAACAACACAAACACATATCATACCGAGATCTATGACCACTGACATTCATTGTCGGACCATATTTTTTTTTTTCAGTTTTCCAGATTTTGAAGAACATCAAATCCGAGCCTCTAGATGTTATGGATCTAACATCTAGCAACCTAGATCATCATTAGACACCTTATATAACATGTTTAACAAAAAAAAATCTAACATCTAACAACAGAATTTTAGACAGAAATCATGGCTAGGGTTTATACATTCTTTAATTAATTGATGATTCAAGGCTACTGATTTGGTTAAGGGATTTCGTGGGGCTGATCTTGGGGACTAATATACCTTAGAAATTCATGGGTTTAGGTTGAGAGAAAATGATGGAGTGTTGGAACAAAAATAGGCTAACTAATGCCATTTCTCTCTCCTCCAATCTATTTATATGTTGGATTAATGAATGGCTGATATCTAGAGGCTGATTGCTGGCATTATTAAGTCACAATTGTCAAATAAGTTGGTCACCAACTCCATTTTGCCTAGATTTGCAAGTAAGCTTAATAAAAAATGTGACAAAAGGCATTTTAGTCTTTTGGCAAACCCTTAGGGTTTACCCTTAGGGTTTCCAACAATTGCATTCTAGAATTACATTTTAGGGTTTGTATAAAAAATTTAAATAAATTTTAGTTTCTAAAATTTGTAAATTAGGGTTTTCTAAATTAGATTAAAGTTTTAATTAAATTATATAGGAACATTAGGGTTTAAAATTACTAATTATAATCAACCTTGCTAAATTAGCAATTAGGACTCCTAAATTAGAAATTAGGTTTACTAATTAAGAAATTAGGGTTTCTAGAAATTTGAATTTCTAAATATTAATTAGTGTTTCTCTGATTAAAATTAAATTCTATAATACGTAACATAATTCATTTACCACAATTGCATAACCGTTTCTAACTCATAATTGAGTTTCAAATTAGGGTTTTCCCACTTGACAATTAGGGTTAGTATAGAAAATTAGGGTTTATAACTATTATTTAGGGTTTTTTCAAAATTAGGGTTTTTAATTACTAATTAGGGTTTTTCATAATTAGCATTAATGCTTACAATAAATCATATACCACATAACACGTGACATTCATAACATAACGTAATTACTTAAAATATTACCGTCTTATTTGACTATCAAATTAGGGTTTATTAAAATAATACTAGAGTTTTGTAACACTGTATCATAATCGACCAACCATTATCAATACGAACTTACAGTACATATTTATGGCACTGAAATAAAATAATATTTATAATAAATATCATTAATCACATAACATAATTACTAGACAGATTTTAAAGTATCAATTGACTTCAAAACTAGGGTTTATAAAAATATTATTAGGGTTTGGTCATAGTACACCACCATTGACCAATCGTTAACAATGAGTACATATAGTAAATATTTATAACACTGAAAAATAATAATATAATATTATTATTCTCATTCCTTGATAAAATCCAAAATTAGGGTTTGGATTCCATATCTAATTTATCGGCATATATACCTTTATTAATTAAGTTAAAATATTTAACTTAATTAATATAAATTAAATTCATATAATAAAATAAAATAATTATTATAATTATTCAAAGAAAATCATTTCATATATTATTTAAATAATATATAACTATATTTTCATGGAAAATAATTAATAAAAACATTTCTACTATAAAATTAATTATTATAAGAATATACTTTATAATAATCAATAATTCTAAAATAAAATTATTTGTAAACATTCATGTAATAAATATATTTTTATTTATCACATAAATACACATACACCTTATCTTGTACAAATCTTCATCTTTAAAATAAAAAAAAATACGCAAAATTTCTGATTTAATTATATAAAAAATATCGGGTTATTATAAGTGAAGTCTAACTGCCTCATCCAACACCCCATTATACTTGAAAGTGTCGCAGATTTCCAGAAAACTGATTAAATGCTCGTTAGGATCGTCATTTGCCATTCCCCCAAACTGCACTGAATTCTGCATCATTTGAGTTGTCCCAGGCTTGATTTCGAAAGTATTCGCAGTGATTGCAGGCCTGATGATACTTGACTACAGCTCAGTCACCTTAGGTGTTGTAAAATCCCTCAACGCTTTTTGGTCTTCGACAACCATTGCTTCTTCCTTATCAGAGTTTTTGAATTCGTCCCTTGTTTCCTTGATCCACTTACTTAACTTCTGAAACCTTCTCGCAATATCGTCCTCAAAAGGAAGCAAGTCTGGATTTTTAGATCGAGTTTGCATAAACCAATGTCAAAAACCTGAAATAAGAAGAACAAAACAAAACAAAAAGTGTTTAAGTAAAATTGGACTAATTAAACTGATATTGTAAAAATAATAAAATCTAAACTAAATTATCCCCGGCAACGGCGCCAAAAACTTGTTTGGTAAAATCTATATATGCAAAACATGCAAGTATTCGTGGTCAACAAGTGATATAGTAATGAATAAAGTATCGTTCCCACGGAGACAAATTAGCAAGAAATTTAACTTCACAATTATCAATTTCCTATTAATCCTAATTCTGTTAAACTATTCAATTCAATGATTTAAAATTATAGAAACTAAATTAATAAATAATAAACTATCACAAAACAACCACAAATATCGAAATCCGAAATTTTAAACAATTGATGGAGAATTAGACTTATGATTTCACCCTAAGCTTCACTCTGATTTCTACACCTTTATTCCAATTCAATTCACTATCCCAGTTTATTAATCAAGAACACGAATGTAGTACTAGCCACCTCTCGATGCACTAATACCGTATTAACTTAAATTCATAATTTAGATAGAAACAAGTTAAACACCTTAATCAACCAACTCACCATATCTCTATGTGAACTGAAATTAAAGAAGATTTAAGATTAAGTTCTCTACCCGATTAAATGCGATGTCAAGCATATCTCTACCTTAACATTACTCAAGAATATGCTTTTCACAAAATTCATGAACATATGCTATATTAACTAAGTCTAGATTTGAATATCCTCTCTCGATTCCATACAAATCCACAAAGAACTGTTGATCATGCAATCCATAAATTCACGCTCAAATTAACATAGATAAACTGGAAATACTTTATTGAATTGGAAATCAAAGCTACAAAATCATTGTTTCACCTAAGGATCCATCATAAGCCTAAAAAGCGAATTAGTTCATAATGAATGAAATAAAAACTAAATAATTCCAAGGAAACATCCTTCCAATTACAAATATAAAACTAAGATGAAGAATAATGCGAAACCACCCTTCACGTAGCCTTAATCTGCAATCGTCAGGAAATTCTCTTCAAAATACTCCTCCAAAGCTTGCTATCAATTTTTGGAAATAATCTTCGTAATATGCCTTCTGTCTCTTTGATTTGTTGTTAGTTGAGTAATATATCCATCCCATAGTGTCCCAGCCGAAAACCTTTATCAAACAGAGTCCCTACGCCACACCAAGTCTCAAATCCATGTGGCAGTAGAGTTCAACAAGCGGTAGGAGACTCAAAATTTAAGAACCCAGGCCTTGAAGGGTACAAAAAAAAACATGCCATTACATACGGCTAGTACTAATCGCTAAAGAATTTTTACCATTTCATATATTTTTCCAAACTTGCTCCAAAAGACCTCCTTTCTTCACCACTTGCCATGATAACCACGTTGCACATAAAAGAACATGAAAGGAGTGAAAACGAACACGAAAACAAGGAAGAAACAACGAATTAAGCTTGAAATGAACATCGATTCATGGATATAAAATCCACTTATCACATCCCTCTCAGAAGAAGGGGGTAACTTTGTGAGCTCTTACCCTAGGTTATCAACGCGAGCCAAGAGATCCACAACCATTTGTATGGTGACACTATGTTCATCAATAAACGTGCTCATCTCTGCAATGATATCAACAATATGGGACCTTTATGCAGTACTATCTGTAATAGCACCATCTCGGGCAGATATAGCACCATCCCGCTCAATAACAACTGCATTCCTAGATGATCTAGCCTCGTCCCGCTCAGCAACAACGGTACTCTTTGAGCTAGAACATCATCTCTCTCAACTAGAGCGCCATCTTTACCAGAAAGAGTTATCGACATCAAGGCTCTAGCATGATCCCTCTCATATGTCATCAGATGTAGACTCTACTCTAAATACTCTGCAGAATATGGAGTTACAGCAGCAGTAATACTGGGGGAATCAACCAGAGCTGCTGTCAGCACAACAAACATCTCGTCCTTAGTGGGAATATCAAGATCCTCCATAGGCTCTCTACTGTCAAAATCAGCATCTAGCTCTGAGGATACAAACCTAGCCGATGCAATCTCTGCCTCAAACCATGAAAAATACTCTATAGAACGACATGGATAGCTAGTAGTAAAATTAGCCCTCTCACGCTGGGCCCAACATGCATAAACCCTGGACAAGTCCTCTGCTGACAAAAGTCGAGATGCCAACACTGACCCAATGCCCCATCAAAGGGATGAACATCATGAAACTGGTCAAACTGTGCCATCACAACCAATGGGTGATATGTGGTCACGCCCCTCAAACCAGCTAGAGGAAGATAATCCATGCCAAATGCATGAGTGATGAAGCTATATGGAGAACTAAGCCCTGAACACACCAGAATATCAAATGGATCCTCGATCCCTGATAAGAAAATCGATAAAGAAGCAACATCTGTACACTCCGCTGGCTGGAAGGAGTAAGACATGGCTATCTCATGGGAAAAACAATACCCATGGCGTCGAAATGTGCCAATCGGTCTCAAGCGTGTCATAAACCACACGTACAACAAGACAGAATTGTCTGTAAATACCCCCGCAAAATGGGACTGACAATACGTGGCCGACCTCAAGGTCTCTGCCAGAATCATCGGTAAAACGGTATGTCCCTCCCGGAGAGCTCGCACTGCCATAATCACGCCGATGTCTAAATGGTCCATATACAGATAACCACCAGACACATCAAGAGTACATCTACTCTAACAATACGCCAATCATCCTCCGAAGTGGTGAAATCCCCATAGTACTGTACATAACTGTCCAAGGAGTCAAATATGTCAATCAGAAAATGCATGGACACTACATGCCCTGAGGAGATCTCATCCAAGGCAACCCTACGCCTCAAGCCTTTGAGGGTCATAAATTGTCGGCTCATATCTCTTACAGCCATCCGAGCGCAAGGCCTGTCCAGCTGTTAGGTTTGTAATATTCATGGACGCAATCAAATTGCACAAAATAAGCGGAAGCATGGAAAAATAGAGTTTTAAAATTTTATAAACCATATACCCAGATCATCCTTTATGCACACTTATTAATTAAACGAAAATATGAAGAACAAGAATCATACCCTTGAAGATTCGAGGTTCCTCAAGTACAAGTTCACCTCCAATCTTTTTCGCGTTCAACTTGAATCCACCAGGTTTGGTTCCTTCCTTTGATTAACGTTAGCCACCCAAGTGTTTTGCCTCTAGAGGTGATCCACCAAGGAAGAAGAAAGATTCAGGAAGATGGGTATTATTTGGCAAAATCCTAGTTTTTCTATCTCTCATAGAAAAGGGTGTACTCTCCCAACTATTGGAATTACGTATTCACGTGTTTTTGTGAAAGTGTCAACCACCCTCACCCATAATAGGACTCATCTTATTTATAGATGTGGGCAACTCTTCTTAACAATTAAGGAATTGTGTTTTATTTTAATTAATTAAACTCCTTTAATTAATTATGCTCCCAATCTTATTAGGAATAATTAATTAAAATCTTTTAATTAATTAGCCTCCTAATCTTATTAGGAATAAATGAGAGTACTTATATTAAATTAATTTCCAACTCTTTAGAAATTAAAATAATAATAATTGTAATAATACTAATAAGACTCCTCTTATTAATTTATATATTTAATATTTTCAAAACATTAAATAATAAATATTAAGTTATTTAATTTATTCTATCACCATAGATTAAATTAAATACACTTAACATATTATTATGATTATGCCATTAACTTCTTAAATAATTATTCTTTCTTTTATGGTGTGACCCTTTAGGTTCTCCATATTAAGCCGGTTGTGAATAAATTAATTAGAACAGTTCTAATCTTATTTAAATAAATAAATTAAACTATTAATTTATTTAAATAAATAATATTTATTCTACAATAGGGATACGCCTCCCTAGCGATTAAAGACTTTCCAGATAATATAGATTTCAACATTAATCATAAAAGAACCTTTGGGTAAATAGTTACCGTACAATTCAGTCCTTCCACCATACACTGTCCCAATTAAATATAAGACATGAAATTAATATCAAGTCTTATTTTATTTAATTATATGTATTTCGACTCTTAAATGCACAACTCTAAATAATGCAAATTAGAAACTCCTTTCTAATTTCATTCTGCCTTGGCCAAGGACTACTAGGTTGTCATTTATCGAATCAAATATGACATTTCTCTTCTTTTACTAGAAGCAATAGATTCTTTATTGATCATACATTATCTCAATGTATAACTTATTATACCCAAGCATACCCTTTGATATACCCTAACGGTCTTAAGGAATAAGTCAAAGTATAACTCATCATACACAAGATACTATGATGAACTCAAGTCCAAGGATCACTTGTACTACTATCACTACAGGAATTCCTATTGACAGGCAAGTAAAACTCCATTAGGTATTCCTTAGCGAGCCACATTCAATGTACTTATTCTCCAATAAGTACCTACATACTTGCTTTAGTGTCTCCACATAAATGATCATGAGATCAATCATCCTCATCTAATGAGCAAGCAACATATATACCAATCTATCCGGATTCACCAATCCCTAATTTAGTAATCCAACTATTGGGAACTATTTTAGTTTTAAGCTTTCTAAGAATTTAGATCTCATTAGAATGATCATCATCATTATTCTAAAAGCATTGCTTAAAACTATGGGTTTATCACATATTATAAAGTAACATCATGTAGATAATTAAAAGCCTTTAATAAATTAATTCTTTTTATTAATAAATGAATAAGATTGTTACAAAGTATATGCTTTATCATCAAACATGATTGGCTTGTGTGCATACTACTTTCAATCTCCCACTTGCAGTAAAGCCAATTGCCATGGTATCTCATACCCGTCTTCTCTAAGTGACGATTATCCTGCTGTTGGATAAGCTTTAGTTAATGAATATGTAATGTTGTTCTTGAGAGTTCACTATCTCTATAGTGATTTCCCATCTTTCAATGATTCCTATAATCAAATGAAAGTTCAACAACACATGTTTAGATCCAAGATGAGACTTAGGAACTATTCTTAGTTCTGTAATGAACTTTCCATTCAAAAAATCAACTTACAACTTTATTTACAGCTATATACTTTGTCTTTATAACTAAACCAACAACTCTTTGCTGTTTGAAACCTTTCCAATTCACTGCATCACCGTTTAAGGTAACGCTTTACCTTAAAGTGGATTTTTTGTCGTCTTGGCCTGTCTGAAGAACTTGAGTCTGTTAAGCCCTCTAGTTTTAATCCAGACCCATCATAAATATGATCACATCCTTAGTGCCGATTAAGTACTTTAAGATGTTTTTCACTATCTTACAGTGATATTCTCTAGAATATGACCGATCAACATCAAGTCTCATATATTTCATTATATACATGATTGTCACTCATGCGATCTCTCTTTTCAGGAGTCTATGGGGACTATTAAGAGAGATACATTCAATGGCTCATCAAACTGAGACATCTCTTGGAGTTTTCCATGCTAAACGACTTTAGCATCAAATGAATATACGTTTCTTGGGTTAAGCCGAGCATCCTTTTAAATATATCTATATAGATTTTTATCCCTAATTACGATACTCTTCCCAAATCATTCATGGAGGAATGTTCAGACAAAGTTATCTTTACTGATTGTAGCATTAGTATGTCATTCTTTATCTATAATATATCAACATATAATACTAGAAATGTCACGACACTCCCATTGACCCTTTTGTACACACTATGTTCATTCTTGTTTTTGATAAAATCAAATTCTTTTGACTGTCTCATCAAAACGAATGTTCCATATTTGAGAAGCTTGCTTCAATCCATTTCTCTGAGTGTCTATTACTTTTACTGAAAGTAGTATACACACAAGCCAATCATGTTTGATGATAAAGCATATACTTTGTAACAATCTTATTCATTTATTAATAAAAAGTATTAATTTATTAAAGGCTTTTAATTATCTACATGATGCTGTTTTATAATATGTGATAAACCCATAGTTTTAAGCAATGCTTTTAGAATAATGATGATGATCATTCTAATGAGATCTAAATTCTTAGAAAGCTTAAAACTAAAATAGTTCCCAATCATTGGATTACTAAATTGAGGATTAGTGAATCCGGATAGATTGGTACATACGTTGTTTGCTTTCATTGGATGAGGATGATTGATCTCATGATCATTTGTGTGGAGACACTAAAGCAAGTATGTAGGTGCTTATTAGAGAATAAGTTCACCGAACGTGGCTCGCTAAGGAATACCTAATGGAGTTTTATTTGCCTCTGTCAATAGGAATTCTGTAGTGATAGTAGTACAAGTAATCCTTGGACTTGAGATCATCATAGTATCTTGTGTATGATGAGTTATACTTTGACTTATTCCTTAAGACCCTTAGGGTATATCAAAGGGTATGCTTGGGTATAATAAGTTGTACATGGAGATAATGTATGATCAATAAAGAATCTACCACTTCTAATAAAAGAAGAGAAATGTCCTATGTGATTCGATAAATGACAACCCAAGAGTCCTTGGTTAAGCGAGAATGAAATTAGAAAGGAGTTTCTAATTTGCATTATTTGGACTTGTGCATTTAAGGATCGAAATACATATAATTAAATAAAATAAGACTTGTGAAGTAATTCCATATCTTATATTTAATTGGGACATTGTATGGTGGAAGGATTGAATTAGCACGGTAACTATTTACTCAAAGGTTCTTTAATGATTAATGTTGAAATCTATATTATACGGAAAGTCGTTGATCGCTAGGGAGGCTTATCCATTATCAGAATAAATATTATTTATTTAAATAAATTAATTGTTTAATTTATTTATTTAAATAAGATTAGAATTGTTCTAATTGATTTATTCACAACCGATTTAATATGGAGAACCTAAAGGGTCACACCATAAAAAAGGAAGAATAATTATTTAAGAAGTTAATGGCATAATCGTAATAATGTGTTAAGTATATTTAATTTAATCTATGGTGATAGAATAAATTAAATAGCTTAATATTTATTATTTAATATTTTAAAAATATTAAATATAAATTAATAAGAGGAGTCTTATTAATATTATTACAATTATTATTATTTTAATTTCTAAAAAGAGTTTAGGAATTAATTTAATATAAGTACTCTCATTTATTCCTAATAGGATTAGGAGGGAAAATTAGTTAAAGGAGTTTAATTAATTATCCCTAATAAGATTAGGGAGCCCATTTAATTAAAAGAGTTTAATTAAATAATACCTTATTTTTATTAAATAAGGTTACCTGATATCTTTATAAGAGGAGTCTTATATCAGATATTATATATACGTAATAATTCTAATTTGTTGGAGTGTACGCCCTTTTTCTATACAGATAGGAAAAACTAGGGTTTGAGCCAATACCCCTTCTTCTTAAAAATTCTTTTTCCTTGGTGGATCACCTCTAGAGGCCAAACACATGGGTGGCTAACGTTGATCAAAGGAAGGAACCAAACCCGGTGGATTCAAGGAGATCATGAGAAGTAGGAGGTGAACTCGTACCTGAGGAAGCTCGTTTCTACAAGGGTATGATTTCATAATTTCTTATTCTTCGTTTAATTAATAATTGTGCATAAAGGGTGATCCGGGTATATGGTTTGTAATTTTTTTAAACTCTGATTTTACACGTTTCCGCACTTTTTATGCAATTTGATTGCGCACATGAATATTACAAATCTAACAGTGCATCAGAGCCAAACCTTTATGCGAATTATTAATTGTTTTAATTCGATATGTATATTGATATGTGTTTAGAATAATTTAATTGGGCATATTATTGTTGTATAAAATTTATTGCATGAAAATAAAAATAATAAAAAAAAGGGAGCCGGTTTTTGATAAAGATCAAATCTGCTAATCCGTAAATCATAAAAAAAAAAAGGCTGCGCCTGATATGTTTCCCACATGGCATCATGTTCCTTCCGTATAAATTTTTTTTTAGCTGCAACATGATAACAAGACAGTGGTTTTGTAATAAAAAAAAAAAAAGGGGCAGGAGCTTGCATGAATTTTAAGGCAGCGTGGGCAATCAAGGATTATGCAGGTTTGAAAAAAGTTCACATGCTGCACGGAAATCAAGGAAACAAAAATTATAAGGATGATTATTATATATATTATATATATAATATATATTACCGTAATATTTATTATATATATATATAATAATAATTTTAATAATTTTATAAGTAAAATAAATAATTTATTTTAATCTTAAAATAAAAAGTTTATTTTAATATTAAAATATAAAATTTATTTTAAATTTAAAATTAAATTTCATGCTAACTAATTAGAGTTGGAATTGGATTCCATGAAAACTAATTGGAGTTGAAATTAGATTCTATGTTTCCTTAAATAAAGGAGTTTATTTAGATATGAAATAAGATTTTATATTATTCAAAATAAAGGAGTTTATTTGTGAATAGGAAAGAAAATCCGTGTTTCCTTAAATAAAGGAGTTTATTTAGATATGAAATAAGATTTCATATTATTCAAAATAAAGGAGTTTATTTGTGAATAGGAAAGAAAATCCGTGTTTCCTTAAATAAAGGAGTTTATTTAGATATGAAATAAGATTTCATATTATTCAAAATAAAGGAGTTTATTTGTAAATAGGAAAGAAAATCCGTGTTTCCTTAAATAAAGGAGTTTATTTATATATGAAATTAGATTTCATATTATTGAAATAAAAGGTTTATTTGTGAATAGGAAAAGAATCGGTCTTTCCTTAAATAAAGGAGTTTATTTAGATATGAAATAAGATTTCATATTATTCAAAATAAAGGAGTTTATTTGTGAATAGGAAAGATAATCCGTGTTTCCTTTAATAATTTTTTTTTACATGGAATTGGATTCCATAATTAATTAAAATAAAAGAGTTTATTTTAATTAAAGATTTTTTTTATATGGAATTGGATTCCATAATTAATTAAAATAAAGGAGTTTATTTTGATTAATGATTTTGATTAAAATAAAATAGTTTATTTTATTCAAAATTGGATAAATTAAAATAAAATAGTTTTATTTTGATTTAAATTTGGATTAAAATAAAGGAGTTTATTTTGATTCAAAATTAGATTTTATACTAACTAAATTTGCCCATTAAATGATATCAATATATATATTAAATGTTTATTATTCATAAGATGAATGTTATTTATTGATGCATATGATGATGTGTATGATAATAAATGGGATTGATTATGGACTATTGACCCAATGCGATTGGATTTTATTTTAGTTGGATGCATGAATGTATGGGTTTTATTAAATGGGGTTCACTGCGTACCTCGTCTTCTCTAATTTTTCTTAATATAAATTCTATCTCCTCCTATGTACTTCCCTCGATCACGATCAAGGTTTCTATTTATTTTAAATAGTTTTGTAATAGGAATAGTTAGAATTAATTTTGAAGAATTAGAGATCAAGGAGCAAGGAGCAAGGAGAGCTTGAAGACCCGTTTGTAATGGAGCAGAGTTTAAATGTAATAGTTATATTTAAATATTATTTCTTGCACCCCTAGGGTTTGACCTTTTGGTTCACTTGGTGGCTCTAGTGAACCAAACTAGAATAAAAGTCCATAATCAATCAAGAGTAGAATATAGTATTCTATATGTGCATGCTTATACTCTATATATATTATATATTATGCAAACATGCTTTAGCATGTTCATTAATATAATAGCGTATCTTATATATATGTGTGTATGCAGCTTAACAAGATGAGACAAATTAATAACAAACCCCTCAATTTTTTGTATTAAGTCCTAAGCGTTCAAAGATATTTGGTATATCGAGCGTAAGCCTTCTAGTATGATAAAATTAATAGAGTATTAAATATTTAATATGAGTTTGTTGTATCACCACAAGGCAAGTATTAAGTATTTAAGATGTTAATTTATCACATTTGATGCTTATAAAGAAAATTGAACAATATTGTTTTTTGTTGTGTCACCACAAGGATGATATTTTTCTTTTTGAATATATGGAGTGCTAGGTCGGACTTAACTTGGATAATTTTGATTCGGATGTGCCACCACTTGATCAAAATAATCTAAGACTTAAAAAGAAAAGGAGTTGCATAGTTGATGTAATTGACAAAAGTTGTCTACCTATTTATTTATATATAGTTTGTTGTGTCACCACAAGGCTATATACATTTGAAATGGGATCCTTATTCTCACTAGCAAATCTTTAATTAGATTTTGCCGAACTATATAAGTGAGGTAATATAGTTTGAAGAAAATAGTGGGAGATACCAATTTAAAACAAGACCTAATTTATTTTGGTAATTAATAAAGAATGTATGCTAAAATGTTGTTAATTACAAATTAATTTACAAAATTTTACAATGTCTTAATTACTATCACTGCGAAACATATTAGATGTTATTTAACTGGGTAGTATTAAGCAGTTGGTTAAGGAATTTGAGAATAGTTCTCATATATTTGAAAAGCTATCTTATGTCCTTAATACGCTTATCCCCTCGCAATGGTTGCGATAATGCCTCGAGGAAGAGATTGCTACTTTTAGAAAGTGGCAAGATGATGCGATTGGCTCAATGCATCATGCTCGCATCCATGAGTAACGAGCTTGAGCGTCAAGATGAAACTATGGATGCTCCCTACTATATTCCCGCACATCAAGTAGTTGATGGTGAGGAAAGTGGGACCGATAGATATCGAGATATCTAAGGAGCTCTTAGATCTAGAATGAATGGATGACACTACAAAGATGAGATAAAAGTCCTTAACATTATCAATTTGATTGATCAATTAGGACAACGAGTTTTGTCATGGATGGAGAGTTGAGCCAAGATTTGATCTTGCACTCACTCCCGGACTCCTTTCACAATTGTTGTGAATTTTTCATAGGAACAAGCTAGATATCAGCCTCGCTGATTTGCTTAACATATTGAAAAATGTTGAGAGTCACTTTCCAACCAAGAAAGATCAAGTCTTACTGGTAGGGGCCAAAGGATCTTCTGAAAAGAAGAACGATTCAAAGAAGGTAAATAGAAAGGCATAAACAAAGGATAATAAGAACAAAACTGATACGGATAGCAAAGAAGCTTGCTTCCACTACAATAAGCCTGGACACTGGAAAGAAACTGCGAGAAGTATCTTGCAGAGGCTAACCAAAGAAGCTTAGTGAAGTTTCGGTTATAAATACAAATTTGTTCATGATTTAAAATAAAATTTTCTTCAAGTCAAGGTTCTACTTGGGTATTAGATACCGACTTTGGTTATCATAAATATAGATTTATGAAGGGACCAAGCAGAAGTAGAAAGCTAAACAAATATAAGTAATCCTATGTGCGGGAAATGTAGCAAAGGTTGCCATATTAGCCATAGAAACTTATAGTTTAGCAATGCCTACGGGCAAATCTATTAAGTCAATAAGTTGTTATTGTATTCCAGTACTTGTTAGAAACATAATTTCTATTTTATTGTTGGACAATAAAATCTTTGGTATTATAATTAAGAACAATTGTTGTTCTATTTATAATAATAATGTTTTGTATAGAACTGGAATATTACTTGATAAATTTTGTATACTTGACTTACGTGAAAATAATTTTGCATATTGAACAAATTAGTATAAGAAAAGGAGATGATCATTCAAAGAGTTGAATGTGTGTATTTGCTGAAATACAAGTATGAATTATTTGAAAGGTTCAAAGAATTCAGAAGTGAAACAAATTGGCAAAGTATTAAGATTCTTTGATTAGATCAATGAATAAATACTTGTGCAATAAGTTTTTAGATCATCTCAAATGGTTTTCTCACAATGGACGCCTCTTGATACACAATAATTGATTGATGTATCTGAAATGAAAAATCGTACCTTGTTGGACATGGTGCGGTCAAAAATGATTTTACCGACATTCCAGTATCTTTCTGGGATAATGTCCTAGAAATGGCTGCATATCTACGAAAAAGGTAACCTCAAAATCCAACCCCAAGACTCGATAGAAGTTATGGACAAGGAGGATTCCTAATCTTAAGTATGTTAAGATAAGGGGTTCCAACTTATGTGAAAAGGTTTCAAAAGGATAAGCTTGGGACAAGATTTGACATGTACAGATTTGTGGGACATCCTAAAGTAAGTTTAGGGTATATGTTCTATAATTCTACTTAGCAAAAGGTGTTTGTTCTGAAACACGCCGCTTCTAAGATAAAGGTGTTTATCATTAAAAGGGGCTAGTGGGAGGATAATAGATCTTGAAGAGTTCAAGAACCACAAAACACTATAAGTCAAATAAGAGGAACTTGTAGATAGACCTATTGTACCACAAACAAGAATCGTAAGTCCGGAATAAGCAAGAAGATACCTAGGAGGTATGGATTCATCATGGATGATGATGATGAGGTACGCATCATAGAAGATGATGATCCAGAGTTACATTCGATGAGGTAAGACTTCTAGTGTGTACAAAATGGTCAGTGGGAGCATCGTGAAATTTCTAGTATTATATGTTGATATACTACGGATAAGGAATGACATACCAATGCTACAATCAGTAAAGATATAGTTGTCTAAACATTCCTCCATGAATGGTTTGGGAAGAGTATCTTAATTGGGGATAAAACCTATATAGATAGATACAACAGGATGCTCGACTTAACCCAAGGAATGTATATTCATTTGATGCTAAAGTCGTTTAGCATGGCAAACTCCAAGAGATGTCTCATGTCGATGAGCTATGGAGTGCATCTCTCTTAATAGTCCCCGCAGACTCCTGAAAAGAGAGGTCGCATGAGTGACTATCATGTATGCAATGAAATATACGAGACCTGATGTTGATCAGTCATATTCTGGAGAAGTTCACTGTGAGTCAGTGAAAAACATCTTAAAGTTCTTAACCAGCACTAAGGATGTGATCATATTCATGGTGGGTCTTAATTAAAACTAAAGGGCTTAACAGACTCAAGTTTTTCAGACAGACCAAGATGACAGAAAAATCCACTTTAAGGTAAAGCGTTATCTTGAAGCAAGTGGTGCGTTGAATTGGAAAGGTTCCAAACAACAAAGAGTTCTTTGGTTTAGTGATAAAGACAAAGTATATAGCTATAAATGAAGTCGCAAGTTGATTGTTTGGATTAAAGTTCATTCTGAGAACTAGGAATAGTTCTTAAGTCTCATATTGGATCTAAACATGTGTTGTGGCACTTTCATTTGATTATTAGAATCATTGAAAGATGGGAAATCACTATAGAGATAGTGGAATCTCATGAACATCATTACATATCCATTAACTAAAGCTTATCCAATGTGCCAGGATAATCGTCACTTCAGAGAAGAAGAGTATAAGATACCATGACGATTGGCTTTAGTGCAAGTGGGAGATTGAAAGTAGTATGCACACAAGCCAATCATGTTTGATGATAAAGCATATACTTTGTAACAATCTTATTCATTTATTAATAAAAGTATTAATTTATTAAAGGCTTTTAATTATCTACATGATCTTTGTTTTATAATATGTGATAAACCCATAGTTTTAAGCAATGCTTTTAGAATAATGATGATGATCATTCTAATGAGATCTAAATTCTTAGAAAGCTTAAAACTAAAATAGTTCCCAATCATTGGATTACTAAATTAAGGATTAGTGAATCCGGATAGATTGGGTACATACGTTTGCTTGCTTCATTGGATGAGGATGATTGATCTCATGATCATTTGTGTGGAGACACTAAAGCAAGTATGTAGGTGCTTATTAGAGAATAAGTTCATTGAAGCATTGGCTCGCTAAGGAATACCTAATGGAGTTTTTATTTGCTGTCCAATAGGAATTCTGTAGTGATAGTAGTACAAGTAATCCTTGGACTTGAGATCATCATAGTATCTTGTGTATGATGAGTTATACTTTGACTTATTCCTTAAGACCCTTAGGGTATATCAAAAGGTATGCTTGGGTATAATAAGTTGTACATGGAGATAATGTATGATCAATAAAGAATCTACCACTTCTAATAAAAGAAGAGAAATGTCCTATGTGATTCGATAAATGACAACCCCAAAGAGTCATTGGCCAAGGCGAGAATGAAATTAGAAAGGAGTTTCTAATTTGCATTATTTGAGTTGTGCATTTAAGGATCGAAATACATATAATTAAATAAAATAAGACTTGGATAAAGAATTCCATGTCTTATATTTAATTGGGACATTGTATGGTGGAAGGATTGAATTATACGGTAACTATTTACTCAAAGGTTCTTTAATGATTAATGTTGAAATCTATATTATCCGGAAAGTCGTTGATCGTTAGGGAGGCTTATCCCTATTGTAGAATAAATATTATTTATTTAAATAAATTAATTGTTTAATTTATTTATTTAAATAAGATTAGAATTGTTTTAATTGATTTATTCTGTAGGTTTAATATGGAGAACCTAAAGGGTCACACCATAAAAGGAAGAATAATTATTTAAGAAGTTAATGGCATAATCGTAATAATGTGTTAAGTATATTTAATTTAATCTATGGTGATAGAATAAATTAAATAGCTTAATATTTATTATTTAATATTTTAGAAATATTAAATATAAATTAATAAGAGGAGTCTTATTAATATTATTACAATTATTATTATTTTAATTTTTAAAAGAGTTTAGGAATTAATTTAATATATAAGTACTCTCATTTATTCCTAATAGGATTAGGAGGAAAATTAGTTAAATGAGTTTAATTAATTATCCCTAATAAGATTAGGAGCCCATTTAATTAAAAGAGTTTAATTAAATAATACCTTATTTTATTAAATAAGGTTACGATATCTTTATAAGAGAGTCTTATATCGGATATTATATATACGTAATAATTCCAATTTGTTGGAGTGTACGCTCTTTTTTCTATCTGAGATAGGAAAAACTAGGGTTTGAGCAATACCCTTCTTCTTGAAAATTCTTTTTCCTTGGTGGATCACCTCTAGAGGCCAAACACATGGGTGGCTAACGTTGATCAAAGGAAGGAACCAAACCCGGTGGATTCAAGGAGATCGTGGAGAAGTAGGAGGTGAACTCGTACCTGAGGAAGCTCGTTTCTACAAGGGTATGATTTCATAATTTCTTATTCTTCATTTAATTAATAATTGTGCATAAAGGGTGATCCGGGTATATGGTTTGTAATTTTTTTTTAAACTCTGATTTTACACGTTTCCGCACTTTTTATGCAATTTGATTGCGCACATGAATATTACAAACCTAACATTTACCTCATCGTATGTAACTGGATCATCATCTTCTATGATGTGTACCTCATCATCATCATCTATGATGAATCCATACCTCCTAGGTATCTTCTGTACTAGTCTAGATTTGCGATTCAGTTGTGGTACAATAGGTCTATCTACATGTTCCTCTTATTTGACTTATAGTGTTTTGTGGTTCTTGAACTCTTCAAGATCTATTATCCTCCCACTAGAACCTTTAATGATAAACATATTTATCTTAGAAGGTAGCGTGTTTCGCAACAAACACCTTTTGCTTAGTAGGATTATAGAATATATACCCTAAACATACTTTAGGATGTCCCACAAATCTGTACTTGTCAAATCTTGTCCCAAGCTTATCCTTTGAAACCTTTTTCACATAAGCTGGACAACCCCTTATCTTAACATACTTAAGATTAGGAATCCTCAATGTCCATAACTCTTATAGAGTCTTGGGGCCGGATTTTGAGGTTAACAGCCATTTCGAGGACATGACCCTAGAGGGATACTGGAATGTCGGTAAAATCCTTATGGACCGCACCATGTCCGACAAGGTACGATTTTTCCTTTCAGATACATCAATCAATTGTTGTGTATCAGGAAACGTCCATTGTGAGAAAACCATTTGAGATGATCTAGAAACTTATTGCACAAGTATTTATTCCTTGATCTAATCAAAGAATCTTAATACTTTTCCAATTTGTTTCACTTCTGAATTCTTTGAACCTTTCAAATAATTCACACTTGTATTTCAGCAAATACACACATTTAACTCTTTATATGATCATCTCCTTTTCTTTTACTAATTTGTTTAATATTCAAAAATTTTTTCACGTAAGTCAAGTATACAAAATCCATTAAGTAATATTTCAGTTCTATACAAAACATTATTATTATAAATAGAACAACAATTGTTCATAAATAAAATATCAAAGATTTCATTGTCCAACAACAAAATGGAAATAATGTTTCTAATAAGAACTGTAATACAATAACAACTTATTGACTTAATTAATAGATTTGCACGTAGGCATTGCTAAACTATAAGTTTATATGGCTAATGTAGCAACCTTTGCTTCATTTCCCACACATAGGATTACTTATCTTTGTTTAGCTTTCTACTTCTGCTTGGTCCCTTCATAAATCTATATTTATTATAACCAAAGTCGGTATCCAATACCCAAGTACAACCTTGACTTAAAGAAAAATTTATTTTAAATCATGAACAAAATTGTATTTGTAACCGAAACTTCACTAAACTTCTTCTAGTTAGCTCTACAAGATATTTCTTGCAGTTTCTTTTCTAGTGTCCTGGCTTATTGCAGTGGAAGCAAACTCCTTTGCTATTCGTATAAGTTTAGTTCTTATTATCCTTTATTTTTGTCTTTCTATTTACCTTCTTTGAATCGTTCTTCTTTTTCAGAAGATCATTTGGCCCCTACCAGTAAGACTTGGTCTTTCTTGGTTGGAAAATGACTCTTAACATTTTTCAACATGTTAAGCAAATCAGCGAAATTGATATCTAGCTTGCTCATATGAAAAATTCACAACAATTGTGAAAGGAGTCTGGGAGTGAGTGCAAGATCAAATCTTAACTCAATTCTCCATCCATGAAAAAACTCGTTGTCCTAATTGATCAATCAAATTGATTATGTTAAGGACTTTTATCTGTACTGTAGTGTCATCGGTCATTCTAGATCGGAAGAGCTCCTTAGATATCTGATATCTATCAGTCCTACTTTCCTCACCATCAACTACTTGATGTGCATGAATATAGTAGGAGCATCCATAGTTTCATCTTGTATGTGAAGCTCGTTACTTATAGATGCGAGCATGATGCATTGAGCCAACTGTGCATCATCTTGCCACTTTCTAAAAGTAGCAATCTCTTCCTCAGAGGCATTGTCTGCAACCATTGTAGGGTTAGGCGTATTAAAGATATAAGATAACTTTTCAGTTGTGAGAACTATTCTCAAATTCCTTGACCAATCCGTTTAATTCGATCTGATTAATTTAGCATCTAATATGATACGCAGTGATAGTACTTTTAGACATTATAAAATTCTGTAAATGAATTTATAATTAACAACATTTTAGCATGCATTCTTTTATTAATTACCAAAATAATTTAGGTCTTATTTTAAATTGGTATCTCCCACTATTTTCATCAAACTATATTACCCTCAATTTATATAGTTTGCCGATATCTAATTAAAGATATGCTAGTGAGAATAAAGATCTCATTTCGAATGTATATAGCCTTGTGTATGCACAACAAACTATATATAAATAAATAGGTAGACAACTCTTGTCAATTACATCAACTATGCAACTCCTTGTATTTTGCCTCATAAATCATAATGGTCAAGTGTGTGCACATCCGAACTAAAATAATTTAAGTTAAGTCAGACCCAACATTTTCATATAAGTGAAGAGAAAACTACAACCCTTGTGTGTGCACAATAAAGCAGTAATGTTCAATTCCTTACAAACATCATATGTAATAAAAACAACATCTTAAATATTTAATACTTACCTTGTGTGTGCACAACAAACTCATATTAAATATTCAATACTCTATTGTTTCTATCATGCTAGAAGGCGATGTTCGATATTCCAAATATCTTTGAACGTTACAACTTAATATAAAATATTTGAGGGGTTTGTTATTAATTTGTCTCATCTTGTTTAGCGCGCGCGCACACACACACACACACACATATATATATATATATATAATATGTGTCATATTAATTAACATGTGAAACATGTTTGCATAATATATAATATATATAGTATAAGCATGCACATATAGAATACTATATTCTACCCGACTCCTAAATGCACAACTCCAAATAATACAAATTAGAAACTCCTTTCTAATTTCATTTTGCCTTGGCCAAGGACTACTGGGTTGTCATTTATCGAATTACATAAGATATTTTTCTTCTTTTACTAGAAGCGGTAGATTCTTTGTTGATCATACATTATCTCTATGTATAACTTATTATACCCAAGCATACCCTTTGATATACCCTAAGGGTCTTAAGGAATAAGTCAAAGTATAACTTATCATACACAAGATACTATGATGATATCAAGTCCAAGGATCTCTTGTACTACTATCACTACAGGAATTTCTATTGACATGCAAGTAAAACTCCATTAGGTATTCCTTAGCGAGCCACGTTCAGTTTAATTATTCTCTAATAAGTACCTACATACTTGCTTTAGTGTCTCAACACAAATGATCATGAGATCAATAATCCTCATCCAATGAGCAAGCAACGTATGTACCAATCTATCCGGATTTAGTAATCCAACGATTGGGAACTATTTTAGTTTTAAGCTTTCTAAGAATTTAGATCTCATTAGAATGATCATCATCATTATTCTAAAAGCATTGCTTAAAATTACGGGTTTATCACATATTACAAAGCAGCATCATGTAGATAATTAAAAGCCTTTAATAAATTAATACTTTTTATTAATAAATGAATAAGATTGTTACAAAGTATATGCTTTATCATCAAACATGATTGGCTTGTGTTCATACTACTTTCACCAGCGACAAATCTTTCAAACGCTCATATTCCTCCAAGGTACGAGTCAACTCTTGGGTCTTAAACCGGAAGACCTGCCTATCCGGTTCTAGCACGCCCTCTACAAAGCCTAATGGAACCTGGAACATCAAGAGGGTCATTGAGTGATGCATCAGCTGATCTACTGTCACCCGATCTAAGGAGGATAAGCTGTCATACCACGATCTCAAACAGGAGGCCACCAATACTGGTGGGGTATGATCTATCCTGCTAACTATCGATGAATACATCTGTAGGGCCGTGTCAAAAGACCATCCAGGGGTCAATGCTGAACTCATCTCTGGAAATACATATGCATAACATAATACATGCATGATAAATAATAGATGCCAATATGATGTAGGGAATGGAAAATAATATACATACATTCCTAAGTACATCATCATCTAATACATCATCTCTGTATACAGCTAAAAAATATAGGGAAATGGGGCACAACCGCCCAATAACTAATAGAGGCCTATCAAAAGATATAACGAGAATAGGGCACATCCGCCTAATATCTAACAGAGGCCTATCAAAAGATATAGCGAGAAATACATCAAAAGAAGTCGATAGTGTTGATATCACTGTATCTCCACTAGTAGGGATATCAGGTCGATACAACGGAGGATCTGCACTAACAAAACCATCTGAAAATGGGACACTTGAAGGGCCAACCCTTGAGTTGGAAGGATCAAAAGAATCCGCCTCGGAGGGATCTCTGCCCAAATGTCGGATGAAAAAAATGTGCCTGGTCCAACTGATGGGTCAAGCTATCAATCTGCGTCAAATGAGTAGGCTCTCAGACATAGGCAAACCAATCCACCATCATGATAGAGCCAGGAACCAAATCCCCCATAAACTGTGTGGCGGGGGTCTAAGCTCCGATGGTACGAGGGAACCACCAGCGGTAAAATGACTCCTGAGTGAACGGTCTCTCTAACAAAGCAAAGCCATCAACTCCCACCAATGGGATATCACTGATCCGCGTCTGCGACACAGGTTAATAATGCCTGGTAGTAGGACAGATCAGTATACGAATCTCTCTTGTGGTGCTCCTGATAGCACACTCTCCTAAATAGAGCTCCTATCCTCCATCTGTGAAAAGAGGATTTTGATGGGTGGACATCACATGCTCGTCACCAGTCGGGAAACCACCCTCAAAGCCAACTGTCAAGTGGTCCTCAGAGTAAGGAACCCACGTAATGACATCGGCTGTCAACAACTCCAACTGTAAGCATGAATGGGTGAAATCCTCAGCTATAGGAACCTCCACCAACGTGGAATGATGCCATCTCCGTCCCCTTGGATAGGTGTCTAAACCTAACACGCTAACGGGACGCAGACATGTAAGCCTCTCATAGGCCTAAAACTTCCAATACAAGATCAAACATATGCAGTCAGTCAACACTCTTAACCCGAACAAGGGAAATCAAAAGAGAAATACTCACCAGCAGGAATGGGTAAAATCCTAGCCAAGCCTCTGTCAAGCCTTGCAAGCGCATACACATTCCCCTGAGGAAATAGGCAAAGGTATAGGAGTCGCAGTCAAACTCTCCAATACGGTCCACCTCTCGTGTGGCACTGACTAAAGTGAATGACACCGTGGAAGAGTTATCCGCCAGGAAACAACCCCGGAGGATGATCAGGAATAATCGTCGAAGAATGGAATCCCTAACTCTCCTATCATCGGGTATTGGCTCCCTAAATGCTCTACTCATGGAGTCTACACTCAAAGGACCAGTGCGGACTTTCCTGCCTTTGAGCACCTCAGCCTGGACTCCTAGCAAGGATCTGACGGCAGTCGGGGAAATGTCAGCCACACAAGGCACTAACGACCCAAAAAACTCCATATCGGAGATAAACCGCCAATCCATCGACATCATCACCACCTCGTAATCTAACAAATGGAGAGACTGAGTCTGGTGAAACCAGCGCTCAGACAACACCCTGAGCTAACCCTAGGGACAATGGCGGGAGAGGATGGAAAAGAACACCTCAAAACCCAAAGCATGCATAATCTCTCGGTATTATGGATGAAGAGTCTGGTACAAAGAATGTATGTTGAACCGGTTTCCTTGAGGCTACATAAAGCCGGGAACTTACATCACAATGCAAATCAACATCAAAACCTTACTCCTCATCAATAGGAAAAAGGAGGATCAAACACAACTTTTACCTCGTTCGCATTCAAATAGATTGAGGGGTGACGACTCAAATAATCTAGAAGCTCTGGAATCGTCACATTAATGGCTAGAAGATCCCTGCGGGGAATAGAAGCAGTAGGAGAAGGCGCCGCAATCGGTATATCCTCCTCCTCATCCTCAACATCTGGTACGTCGGGTTGGGCGAGGCCGAGGCACATCAGAAGCTTTCCTCCTCACACCTGAAGAGGTCCTACGGGAGCTACTCGGCTGGTCTGGATCCATATATTTGGACATAAGTCTCCAAATCACCTCAGAAAGGGTGTGAAAACAGCCCGAACTCAGCAGATCTGAACAAGAACTCTCGAATTCTCTGTGCGGATTCAACTAAAAATGACTTGTGAAAAGGAAAGGCCAGGCAAGATAAACCCACGGATAGCCGCAGGTCTACATGCGACTGCCGCAAGTCCACCTGCGGCTATCCTGGGTGGTCCCCACCACCTTTGGCTCGATCCAATTTAAGTTACAAAAGAGGTCCCACAAGCTGAAAAGTCAAATCAGGAAAAAAGACGCTACGCGATTAAGCGGAAAAGTCTAAAATCCTAAAATCCTGATTTTCAGAGACCAAACTGTGGGTCTACATATCAATCATTGGTATTCGCCCAAACACAGGGTTTATAAAGTCGACGATCACAGTTGTTGTAAGCTTCCTTTGGCAATACCTCACAAAGGTCCAATGCCATCAACTTGGGGTGCTAACTCTAATCACAACCATACGTTTCGTCAAAAATCTTTCCCAGTGGGATTGAATACATCTTCAGTTGTTGAAGCACATTTCAATGAAGGTCAAGCATCCTTGACATGTTACAGCCATTGGCAAGTAAACCCAGCGAAGCATCAGAGTTGGTCCGATGATGTTCAGCTATTGAAGCACATTTCAACGAAGGTCAATCATCATTGACATGTTTCAGCCATTGGCAAGTAAACCCAGTGAAGTATCGGAGATGGTCCGATGATGTTCAGCCGTTAAAGCACATTTCAATGAAGGTCGAGCATCCTTGATATATTATAGCCATTGGCAAGTAAACCCAGCGAAGCATCGAAGATGGTCCGATGATGTTCAGCCGTTGAAGCACAATTCAACGAAGGTCAAGCATCCTTGACATGTTACAGCCGTTAGTAAGTAAATCCAATGAAGCGTCAAAGATGGTCCAATGATGTTTAGTCGTTGAAGCATATTTCAATGAAAGTCAAGCAGCCTTGACATTTTCAAACCATTGACAAGTAAATCCAACGAAGCATCGAAGTTGGTCCGATGATAGTAGCCATTGAAGGACATTTCAACGAAGGTCAGACAGCCCTGGTAACACAAACTGTTGGCAGTAACTCCAAAAGAGCGCTGGATATGTGACAACCCGAGAATTTGGACAATTTAATAAAATCTTAAAAGATTGAATAAAGGTTAAATAATAAACCTAGACAGAAAATAAGTGTATGAATTTGATATTTTTGGGAAGCAATTTTATGGATTTAAAATTTTGTGGTGAACTATTCAGGATTAAGTGTATAAGTGTATATATTTTGTATATGATCGCTTATGTTTACAGAATGTGGTTAAAAGGTCAAGGGTTGAACAGATAACCTATATTAGTGGCAAACCCTAAGATATATTAAGAACATCAACGTTCTGTTAGAAAACCATAACGTCTAAAAAGAAACCCTAATTTCGGTTCTAGAAACCCTAATTTCAATTTCGGGAATCCAATACCCTATTTCGGACTGTTAAAACCTTAATATAGGAACTTAAAGGATAATTATAATGCTTAAGTGCTATTAATTACAAACCTTATTAGGGAAAATCTAGCAAATTAGTTAGAAAACCCTAATTGAAAAAATTAGGAACCCTAATTGCTAATTAAGAGAGTTTTATGTTAATTAGGAAACATTAATCCTAATTACAAGCCCTAATATGATTAGGAAACCTTAATATAATTAGGAAATCATAATTATAATTTTTAAAGTTTAATTTTCTATTTTCAAAACCTAATTAGAAAATCCTAAAATTTTAATTTTTGTAAAACCTTAGGGTTAAACCCTAACCCTTAGGGTTGGAGCAAATGACATTTGTGCCATTAAAATGATGAGCAAAAAGACTAAAATGCCCTTTATGTATTTTTTATAAGTGGAGTGTAGATCTTGCCATATAATTGAGTTTGTGACCAAATAAGATACACCATGTGCTAATATATCACAGCAATCAGCCATTCATCAGCCATATACATTGTACTCATTAGATATATAGATTAAAAGTAAGCAAAATACTTACTTTATTTCTCTTATGAACCTAGATCATTCTCTCTCCAAAATTCGAAATTTTAGAGTGAGAGTGAGTTATAAGATAAGCTATGATCATACCTTAGCTTACCAATATCAGAATCCAAGGATCAGATTCAAGGATCAAGGTGTAAAAGAGGTATAAAACCCTAACTTGCTAAATCATGTGATTTGAGGTTAGATGTTGTGTTTAGATGTTTAAATTAGTGTTAGAGGGTGTCAATAAGTGATATGGGTTGCTAATAGTATATCTATAACATCTAGATGCACGAATTTGAAATTTTCAAAAAATCTGGAAAACTAGAAAATATTGTCTGACAACCATATATCAGGGCACATAGATCTTTACCTGTTAGTTATTTGTTGTGTTTTAAGTTATAAACTTTTAGAATGTTGTAAGGGCTTTGATCTGGATCTTGAATTAAGGTCAGATCATGTATATATTTTTATCTATTGATGGTTAAAGTCTGTTGATCGACCATGACCAACTGGAATACGGGCAACCCAGATTTCCCAGATGGCTCTGACAAGACTTTTAAGGTCTCGGATCTTACTGATCTTTGATAGTTTGGCCATTTTGTTGTTTTGAACTTGTAGACTGATATATATATATATATATATATATATATATATATATATATATCCACGCCTCTAGATTACCCAGATACTTAACAGAATCGAATTTAATTATGGTCAAACATAGGTTGACCAACTGCTCAAGAACATTTCTGGAAAACCCAAAAATGTTCAAGAACAATTTTTCTGACATACTTTCACCAACCTTAATCTCTCATATGTGATGTTACCAGACTGGTTTGGTGCATGATATTTGTACCTTGACATGAGGACTACACGATGGGACCTTTAAATCACATAAACAAAACCTAGAATTAAAGTTACAGAGCACCAAAGTAGGTACCCTGCAACTGTTCTTCATTTCTGAAAAACTCAGAAATGAAGAACAGCTCTGACAACCTTTTCTGAAACTTAGAATCTCACTGATTTGATATGTGTTGGCCACGAGAGTTGTTTAGGATTATAGTGTGACATTAATACTACAACATTAACACTTTAACAAGTCATAAATCTTAAAGACCAAAGATCTAGCCCTGGTCAAACTAGCTAACTTGTTAACTGCCTATGGAGTTCTGGGTTTGGCCCAAGAAAACCTATTGCGACGGTTTTGTCGCCTAAAGCCCCTTTAGCGACAGTTTAATTATAAAATGAATTATTTTATTTAATAAATAGAGAAAAATAGTTTTTAATTATTAAAAATTCATAATAAATTCCTAAAAATTATTTTAAAGCCTAAATATGGGTTTTTAATAATTTTGAATATATTTCATTAATATTTAATATTTTTGTAATATTATTGGTATTTAATTTATTTAATTAAATAAATTACTTAAAATTGATTTTAATACTTGAAAAATCATTTAAAATTATATTATGGTATAAGAAAATATTTGAAGTTATTTTAGTGACTTTTAATATTTTGTGATGAATTTCATTGATAAATTAATAGTAATGATAATTATTTATTTAAAAATGTATTAAATAAATTTTGGAAAAATTAGAATTAATGATTTAAAAATCATATAAAAATTATTTAAAGGTTTAGAAAATATTTTAAGTTATAAAATGTAATTTTGATATTTTGTCATAAAATATATTAATATTTAATGTTAATAACATTTATTTAATAATGATTTTAATTATTTTAAAATCGTTTTAAAAACAATATTAAAGTATTAAAGATACTTTGAGATATTATAAATAATTTATAATATTATGTCCTGCATTTTTCATTAATATTTGACATTAAATAAATATTAATGATAATAGAATATTAATGGTATTTAAATCATATAAATATGATAATTATGATTGAAAAATCATGATAAATGATATTAATTACTTAAAATTATTATGAGTTATGGAAAAATATTTCGATTGATAAATAAATTATCTAAGATAATTTTTAAGTGTTTAGGCAGAGTTTAATTGAACTTAAACTCGATATTTTGTCCGATTAGACAATCGGGACATCGAAATTGTACCGAACTCGACTCACACTGTAAAAGTTTGACTTGAAGTTAGGTCTTATGTGTTGTATAGGCTGATAGGATTATGTGTTAATGTGCTTATGTTATTTTATAATTGTGATGATATTATTCTAATTTGTATATCAGTATTATTTATATATTAGGTTTTCAGACAAGGCTAAATAAATTGTGTAACGGTAATGAACGGTACATGAAAGTTTTCTTTAACTCGACCTCGAGTTGATATTTTCGAAATATGTTTGTGGTTAATCACTACTGATTATACCATGTTAATGAATTATTGATTTGCACTATGTGCACATTGCATGTATTCATCAAGTATGAAAGGTTGATCACCTTCATTACCATTCAGTCCAGATATATTTATTCATGTTCAATGTTCGTTCAGGTATGAAAATTTTTTCATGCTAGTTCAAAATTATATTGTTGAATGATAGCCAACTTATTGTTCAATTCTTTCAATCATGAAATATCCTTAATTTATTGAACTTAAACTTGTTGGGCAAACTTGTTGCTCACCCTTGCTATATCATGATAAACATTGCATATTAAAGTGAATACGTCGGATATAGGAAAAGTTAAAGACAGTTCCAGCATTTGTTCATTGTACAGATAAAATTTGTAACAGTAATGTATGATAATGACATTTTATGTTGATTAGGTTATGAATTGTGTATAAGTTAAGGTTACTTGACCTTGGGGATAGTGTGTAAAGTTTAATGTATAAAAAATTTATGTTTATATCTTCCACATTAGTTATAGAATGATTGTACCAGATCCGCGGTGATTTGGGACCCGGATCTGGGGCCCTCACTGTTGGTATCGAAGCTGTAGGTTATAAACCTTAGGTAGGGTTACTTGAGACTAATAACTACAGTGATTAGGATACGTACTAACTCAAATAGAGTTAGTAAGTCGATAAGATTCAAAGACGAATCTCGGCGAGTTATAAAGATCCAGAGTTACTTAACTCTGATAGGTAGAGTCTAAAAGGCTAAAAGTTCAGGGACATGAGATCGTAAAACAAAATGATCATAGCATAAAAATGAATCATAATATACACGATGAGATCACCCCGTGATCTAATAATGTTATAGTAGGGAATAGAATCAATTGAATGAATGAAAAGTTTACAACAAGATTGTTGTGTGTCAGTTGTACTATGAATTGTTATGAGACAAATTCAGGAAATGATTATGAACACGGATTAAACAAAATTCGTATTAAGAATGGAGTTAAGTTAGGTGGGGATTTCAATTGAGGACTCATGTCAGCAGCTGAGTTGTATGATTCCTTGTTATGGGCGGGGAATTGTACTTGGTGTAAAAACCACTTAGTTTCTGGTACTTATAATCATTGAAATGTCTGTGTCGCGCTATTTGCTATATACCTATTGAGAATGTAATTCTTTTCTCAGGTGTATAAAAGATAGGTAGGGTATAGTTAGAGAATATAAGGTTAAGTACGAGTTCTTAAAACTTATACTTATGGTACATTCGTGACTCATAATTATATGAAATATTTATGAACCTCTTAACGAATGGACACCAAAGGTCTGACTAGGAAAAGTTCTTAAACTCATATGATTGTGGAAAGTTTCTGAACTCATAAGTGTTGTAAGTTTGACGAACTAGGTAGAATTAAGTGTGAAAGGAGTATTAAGGATTATAGGAATAGATAGATTACTCAGAAATTGATCATTAGTGGAGACATTAGGTTTTCCAAATCTGCTAGCTATGCTAGACTTCGAAATTTTGACGTCAAGCTAAATACGCTATATGTGCTTTTAAAAAAATTAATTTTTATTCTTAACTTCTGGTGACCATTGTGTATGTGTGGACTTCGGGCCACCGACACATCGTTACTTGTTGAGATGATAAAACTGAATTACAATGGTTTTTGAACGGTTTAAAGTATAATCTATGCTAATTATTTCGGCTAGACGATAATGATTTAAAATATCAAAATATATTTTTATTTATCACTTATGTATCATATAACCTGGTGCAGAGATGATAAAAAGTTGATGTAGTTGTAAATACAAGAATACTTAGTGTTGAATCTGATCTAAAAATCGTTGTTCCACTATTGTATGATGTGTTATGACAAAGTCACTCGATGACGACATCCTCATACGGGCTGTTAATACAGTACGACATCATGACGTCATTTTCAAACTATTTTTAAAATAATATTAATTTGCCAACGGGGTTTGGCTATACCTAAATATTTCGATTGAATTGATGTATTGGTATGAGTCTATGTTATTTGATTCAACTAGACCAACATTTATAAAACTCTAAGCGTTCTTTGAAAATTTTCCCGAACCAAATTGTTTTGGTGTGGAATTCTATGATAAGACTGATGTGAACTATGCAGATTGGATAAAATTATTCAATATCGAGAATATTCGAGAGACATGATTAATGTACGTACCAGCAACGGTAGTTTACCTTCTTCGTGATTGTAAGCATAATATAAACCTTTGTAAGGGGTAGAGTACCTTTTTCTTAATTGAAATAGGTCACATGTAGTAATACCTATAAACCTCAGAAGTTCATGGTCTATACGACTCCTCTGCACGATTTCAAAATTTTAAATCTTGTGAGTGATATTGTGGGTAGCATGTGGTGATGAGTAAGAAAGGTATAAGGTGTAAGTTGAATTTCGGGGACGAAATTCTTAGAAGAAGGGGTGAATGTGACAACCCAAGAATTTGGACAATTTAATAAAATCTTAAAATAATGAATAAAGATTAAATAGTAAACCTATACAGAAAATAAGTGTATGAATTTGATATTTTTGGGAAGGTATTTTATGGATTTAAAATTTTTTGTGGTGAACTTTTCAAGATTAAGTGTATAAGTGTATATGTTATGTATATGATCGTTTATGTGTACAGAATGTGGTTAAGGGTCAAGGGTTGATACGATAACCTATATTAGTGGCAAACCCTAAGTTATATTAAGAACATCGACGTTCAGTTAGAAAACCCTAGCGACTGATAAGAAACCCTAATTTCGGTTCTGGAAACCCTAATTTCAGTTCCAAGAATCTGAAACCCTAATTCGGACTGTTAAAATGTAAGACCCCAACTTTTTGAATAAAGATTAAATTTTCTCGAAATATATTTTTGAATATTATGGTGTGGATTTGATATAATGTTATAGTTGTGGGTAATATTTACAAATTTTGCAAAGTACGCAAGTTGTTATATAATATTCGATTGGTCGGGTAATATTCGTTTTAACAGGGAATATTCATACAACGACACAATCATTGGTGGACCCCCATAACGAAATTATTGTCGGATTGAAAAAACGACAAAAATACTTTATGAAAATAACGGCGGAAGTTTTACCGTTAACTGTTGAAACACCCGGTGTTAAAAGTACGATGTCTGGCGTGGTTGTATAGTAGCACACGGTATTGATTATTGATGCTTTACGTGAGAAGTCACTCGGTTATACTCAATTATTGATACGATAATTTGCCGCATCATATCTATCATATTATGGATTCAATTATGGTCAGTATCATCTGCATAAAATGTTTTTTTATTAAATCAATACTTGAGACGACAAAGTTATTCATATTATAAACTACAATATTTACAATGTCTAGAAGTTCTGTCAAGGAGAGGTTTGGTCACCTAATTGCGCGCCAATAGGGAGAAATCCTTATTGGAAAGCCCCCTCTTTCTTGGGAACGACCTGGTTGATAAATATTGTGAGTTATAATATTAATAATGAATGTTTTTCAGAGTTGAATTTGGAGACACAGACGTGATATTTGAGTCCGGAATGACGAAATTAGTAAAAATAGTCTATAAACACAAAATTTTCCGGGATTCACTATTTGGTCAAAAAGTCAATAGTTGACTTTTTTGGGAAAAGTCAAACTTTGAAATTTCAAAATTTATATTTTTGATAAAAATAGTTTCATTATGTTGGAATTGTTTGTGTTGGTGAAAATTGACATTTATTCCGATGATAATTGATGTCTAGTGGTTATATTGATAAATAGGATAATTTATCGGATAAATGAGCAATTAATTGCTACTAATTCACATGCTTATATAACTATTTGTTCACATATGTGTAGTATTAAATCACATTATTTACTATTAGGGGAGTTGGTGCAAGATTGATAATACTTGCATGACTAAGTTAAAAATTGAGGTATAGATGGAGGTACTATACTATAATTTGTATTTTTTACATGATTATACTATTGATTCACATGATTGAACTATTGATTCACATTATTTACTATTAGGGGAGTTGGTGCAAGATTGATAATACTTGCAGGACTAAATTAAAACTGAAAGAAAAGTTGGAGGTATTGTACTGTAATTTTCGAGCCCCAAAATGTGCAATTATCGAAACTATATTTTCCTATAAATAGAAGCTCATTCTTCCTTAATTTCTCACCAATTCACAAAAGCTTTAGAGCGATTATTATAGCGAAAAATTATAGAGAGAAAGAAGAAGAGAAATCTGCTACTCACAATTCCAGTATCCAGTTTTTCCAAGGTAGGGAATATTATTTCTTTCTTATCTATGAAGAGAACTTCTGTTATTCCATTCTTATTATTCTGTTGGAATAACCTGTATACGTGGGCTACCCTATACTTGGTGAAATTATTACATTGTTCCATTTTTATCATTACATTGGAATATCCTATCTCATGCGTTCTCACGCTTGGGACTGGTTAAAATCTTTATTATTACATTAGAATATCCGATTCTATGCGTTCTCACGCCGGACTTGATTCCGTCTTTATTATTACATTGGAATATCCTCGTCTGCGTTCTACACCCGGTCTGATTCCGTCTTTATTATTACATTTGGAATATCACATGCATGCGTTTTCTGTGGGACTGGATTCCGATTATTTATTATTACATTGGAATAAACTTTTGCTGTCTTGATCTATCGCATGCTTGATGATTTCTTTTGTTATTCCATTCCTTATTATACCCAGTTGGTTAAAGTTTTGACTTCTATACTCCATGAAATTAGTGGAATATCCTTGATATTTGTGCTTCATCCAGTATCTTTTCATGGAAATATTCTTCTGAGCATTCTTGAAATTTACTCTACAAAGCGATTATCATGTTGACAATTTGGGCGTTATTAGTTTCTGGATAAAATAATTCTTGAACTTGTTTTATTGAATTCTTATATCATTGTCATCATCTTCATGTTTATATTTTGTTGAAAGTCATCATGGCCTATATAGTGCATAGATGGACTTGGTATGATTATAACTGAGGATTATTCGGTGTAACCATGGTAGTAATGTTACAAATGATGTGGAAAAGTCCTCATTAGCCGTAGTGCATTGATGGGACGAGTTGTTGGCATGATCATGACCATTAATGAATACACAAATATTCTTGGCCCGTAGTACATGGATAATTGTGGTCGTGATACAAAAGAATATCCTCGGTAGTAGTGCGGGGTGATTCGATGATGTGGATTATTTATTGTCGAGTCCCAAATGATAAAAGTGATGAAAAACCTTTTAAATCATAAAAGATAGTAGATTTTATTCTCCACTTGACTCTTTTAATGGATTGCTTGTTCCGTTGCAGTTAAACATGATGGTTGTTATATTGTATCAGTTTAACACTGTTGAAGGCTAACGATAATATATTCCGCATTATCTTAGTCATAATATTTCCTCTCTTGGGCTAGTTGAGCTCACCCTTTTACTTTTATTATTCTCTTGTGAAATGAGAGCGTAGTAGGTGTAAGACCGAAAATTTTAAATAAAAAGGAATTTCCTTTATTTATTATTTTGAAATAGTAAGGGTTGATTTGATTAATGTGGATAGTTAAGGGTTAAATATGCAAATATTTCAAATTAAGCAAGTGGTTATAAAATATTCATTGTTGTTGGGAATATTCGTTTGGTCGTGGAATATTAAATATTTGTAGGGAATATTAAATGACGACCAGTATGCTTGACCATGTGTGGGCCCCATAACGGAAAGTGATTGGATGAAGAAAACGACAAATATAAGTTGTTTTTAAATAACGGCGTAGTTATTCTAATTATCTTTGTTAGAATACCGGTGGTTAAAACACACTAAATGGCGTTGTTGAGCGAAGTAGCACTTGGTATTGCACCAATTATTGATTCTTACGTAAGAAGGCACTACTCAATAATGGTTACGATAATTCTTATTCAAATTATTTTATTGAGTTAATAATTGCCGCATTGATATTTTATATTAACATTGTTTCAATAATTGTCATTACACAAGTATCTTTCATTATCGAAGCAATAATTCATATTATCTGAATAATATTATTAGATAACATTATTGGCAATGTCTAGAAAGTTACATCTAAGGAGAGGTTTGGTCACCTAATCATTTGCCATGAAGAAGAAATTCTTATTGGAAAGCCCTCTTTCTGAGGAAGCGCACGGTTGTCAATATTGTGATTACGTAATATTATTTGTGAATAATTAATTATTGATTTATATGATGAGGAAAATATTGATTTTATGTGGATATAGATGGAGAAAATTTTAAAATGACAATTGTTGAAAATTAATATTTTATCTTTTTACGATAAAATAATTCATTTAAATATATTATTTTAATAATATATTAACGGTGATATTTTTACAACGAATGTGGGATATATGAGTATACGAGGAGGAAGAGTATTTTGTTGCAATAAATGTTTAAAACATGTTAAACATGTCGGTGGACCCCATTTATTGACTGAAATTTGATTATAGCCTGTAAAATCGCCCGTTTGTGGATTTCGGTCAATTTCTATTTGGAATTTGGAAAAACTTTCTTCTGCAAAGTTGTAGAGAATTGAATTTCCTATAAAAACTCATGAGATTCGAATTTTCTGATGAAAGGGCTATTTATTATGAATTATTGAAGTTCTGAAGCTCCGAAATAATTAATTTTTGTAAGTTTTAATTATTTATTTTATGAAAAACGTTTTTATTATTTTTTCTAGAAGGTGGCATGTGTTTGATGGCTGAAATCAGATTCTAGACATGTGTAGAAAATAATATAATTATATTATTAATTTATTAAATTTTCTGCTTTGGTGTTCTAAGCAATTTCCTATAAATAGGGTGCTTAGGTTAGAATTGAAAATCACACCGAAGCTGAAGTTTTCTCTCTATATTATCGAGCTTATTCTTGTGAGTATTTTGAGTATACTTTGAGTATTGCTATACTGATCTGCAAGTCCAAGTCATAGCTTATATCCAGGTGTTTCAATTTAAATCTTGATCTTTCGAGGTAAGGGATATTATTTTTTTTGTAATGATATTATTTCTTCAATATCATTATCTTTGAAATGTTGATCTGAAGTTTTTATCAAATTTGGAACTTTTTCATGTGGGGTTCTTATTCATGGGTTACTATTCATGAGTTACTATTCACGAGTTACTATTAAGCGAGTTCTTATTCACGAGTTACTATTCACGAGTACTATTTCATGAAACGTGAAGATGTTTTTTTGTGGAATTTCTATCTTTTGGTGTGAGTTACTATTCACGATATCGGCACTATTCACGATATCTGACCTTATTCATAGAAAAATAAAATTTCTTCTTTTTGTCCAAAATATCTATTACGGATACTAACTCGATTGTATCCATGTTTTGATCATTCTTGAATTTTACACCACTATGATTATTTTGAGGTATTTTTGGGCGTGGATAAAACCAAGTACGAATCCTTAATCCTTAATCCTTGTCATTTTGTTTCTTTGGATTCGTTTCTTTAAAAATATTTTTCATCATCCTCGATCTTAAATGATGATATTATTGAATATCTTTGGCTTTTGTAGTGCAAAGATGAATGATTCTGAAGAATATCTTTTGGCTGAGTGCAAAAGATGAGCAGTGTTGAGATGAACATGACCGATTGATTAATATCTTTGGCTGTAGTGCAAAGATGAGCAGTGTTTAAATGAACATGACTAATGATGAATATCTTTGGCACGTAGCAGTGCAAAGATGAATATTTGATTCGATGATGTATATTGATTGATGTTACGAGGATAAAATATTGATGATGGATTTATTAAATTCATAGATTATAGTAGATTTCATTCTCTACGTAACTCTTCTATGAATTATTATTTCCGCTGCGAATATTGATCTGAAACTTGTTGTCTATTGTATTCTATCAGATTTTTCCCTGTTGAAGACTAACGATAATTTGTTGTATATTATCTTAGTCATAATATTCTTTACTGGGCTAGTTGAGCTCACCCTTTTCCTTGTTGTTCCATTTTTTCTTCTCAGGAGGCGAGAATGTAGCGAGTACTAGTCGGGGTATGGAATGAAGGTTCTAGAGAGAGTTGTTTAGTAGTCCTCACCATTTTTGTAAAATAATGAATCAATAATTATGATGGGGATTTATTTGCATGTGGATATTGTCTAGAAGACAATATTATATTTTAACTCACAGTATATATTGTCGTATTTCACACGACATTTGTATTATTGAAGTTGTAGTTTGCTTTTTGTACCATGTATTTGGCGACTCAGAATGGGTGTTGTGTATACCTATTTTGGGGGCGTCACAGTAGGGACTAGTCGGGGAATGGAGTGACGGACTAGATGATAGCATTAGTAGTCCTCACTATTCTGTGAAATAGTGTAATAATAATTGTAATAAGGACTCCTTTTGAGTTTGTATAATCTCTAGTAGACAATATTTGTATTCAAACTCACAGTTTATGTTTTGTCGTATTATACAACGGCATGGTTGTATTATTAAGTTGTATTTGAATTTATGTACCATGTAAGTGGCGACCCAAGATGGGTGACGTATACCTAATTTTGGGGGCGTCACATAAAACCCTAATCTGGGAACTTAAAGGATAATTATAATACTTAAGTGCTATTAATTACAAACCTAATTAGGGAAAATCTAGCAAATTAGTTAAAAAAACCCTAATTGCAAAAAATAGGAACCCTAATTGCAAAATTAGGAACCCTAATTGCTAATTAAGAGAGTTTTATGTGAATTAAGAAACATTAATCCTAATTACAAGCCCTAATAAGGAAACCTTATTATAATTAGGAAATTCTAATTATAATTTTTAAAGTTTAATTTTCTATTTTCAAAACCTAATTAGAAAATCCTAAAATTTTAATTTTTGTAAAACCTTAGGGTTAAACCCTAAGGGTTAAAGCAAATGACATTTGTGCCATTAAAATGATGAGCAAAAAGACTAAAATGCCCTTTTTATATTTTTTTATAAGTGGAGTGTAGATCTTGCCATGTAATTGAGTTGGTGATCAAATTAGATACACCATGTGCTAATATATCACAACAATTAGCCATTCATCAGCCATATAAATTGTACTCATTAGATATATAGATTAAAAGTAAGAAAAAAACTTACTTTATTTCTCTTATGAACCTAGATCATTATCTCTCCAAAATCCAAAATTTTAGAGTGAGAGTGAGTTATAAGATAAGCTATGATCATACCTTAGCTTACCAATATCAGAATCCAAGGATCATATTCAAGGATCAAAGTGTAAAAGAGGTATAAAACCCTAACTTGCTAAATCATGTGATTTGAGGTTAGATGTTGTGTTTAGATGTTTAAAGTTGTGTTAGAGGGTGTCAATAAGTGATCAGGGTTGCTATATAGTAGATCTATAACATCTAGATGCACGAATTTGAATTTTTCAAAAAATCTGGAAAATTGGAAAATATTGTCTGACAGCCATATGTCCCCATAGATCTTTATATGTTAGTTGTTTGTTGTGTTTTAAGTTAAAGACTTGTAGTATGTTGTAAGGGCTTTGATCTGGATCTTGAATCAAGGTCAGATCATGTCTATATTTCTAGTTATTGATGGTCAAAGTCGGTTGACCGACCATGACCCACTGGAATCTGGGCATCCCAGATTTCCCAGATGGCTCTGACAAGACTTTTAAGGCCTCAGATCTTACTAATATTTGATAGTTTGGCCATTTTGTTGTTTTGAACTTGTAGACTGATATATATACTACATATCCATGCCTCTAGATTACCCAGATACTTAACAGAATCGAATTTAATTATGGTCAAACATAGGTTGACCAACTGCTCAAGAACATTTCTGGAAAACCCAGAAATGTTCAAGAACAATTTTTCTGACATACTTTGACCTGCCTTAATCTCTCATGTGTGATGTTATTAGACTAGTTTGGTGCATGATATTTTTACCCTGACATGAGGACTACACGATGGGACCTTTAAATCACACAAACAAAACCTAGAATTAAAGTTATAAAGCACCAAAGTAGGTACCCTGCAAGTGTTCTTCATTTCTGGAAAACCCAAAAATGAAGAACAGCTCTGACAACCTTTTCTGAAGCTTAGATCTCACTGATTTGATATGTGTTGGCCATGAGAGTTGTTTAGGGTTATAGTGTGACATTAATACTACAACATTAACACTTTAGCAAGCCAGAAATCTTAAAGACCAAAGATCTAGCCCTGGTCAAACTAGCTAACTTGTTAACTGCCTATGAAGTTCTGGGTTAGGCCCAAGAACACCTATTGCGACGGTTTTGTCGAGTAAAGCCCCTTTAGCGACAATTTAATTATAAAATGAATTATTTTATTTAATAAATAGAGAAAAATAGTTTTTAATTATTAAAAATTCATAATAAATTCCTAAAAATTATTTTAAGGCCTAAATATAGGTTTGTAATAATTAATATATTTCATTAATATTTAATAATTTTGGAATATTAATTGTATTTAATTTATTTAATTATAATATTAAATAAATTACTTAAAATGATTTTAGTACTTGAAAAATAATTTAAAATTATATTATGGTATAAGAAAATATTTTAAGTTATTTTTAGTGACTTTTAATATTTTGTTATGATTTTCTTTGATAAATTAATAATAATTATTTATTTAATAAATTTATTAAATAAATTATGGAAAAAGAGAATTAATGATTTAAAAATCATATAAAAATGATTTAAAGGTTTAGAAAATATTTGAAGTTATAAAATGTAATTTTGATATTTTGTCATAAAATATATTAATATTTAATATTAATAGCATTTATTTAATAATGGTTTTAATTATTTTAAAATCATTTAAAGACAATATTAAAGTATTAAAGATACTTTGAGATATTATAAATAATTTATAATATTATGTCATGTTTTTCATTAATATTTGATATTAAATAAATATTACTGATAATAGAATATTATGGTATTTAAATCATATAATTATGATAATTATGATTGAAAAATCATGATAAATGATATTAATTACTTAAAAATTATTATGAGTTATGGAAAAATATTTTGACTAATAAATAAATTATCTAAGATAATTTTTAAGTGTTTAGGCAGAGTTTAATTGAACTTAAACTCGATATTTTGTCCGATTAGACAATCAGGATGTCGAAATTGTACCGAACTCGACTCAGATTTTAAAAATCTGACTTGAGGTTAGGTCTTATATGTTGTATAGACTGATATGGTTATGTGTTAATGTGTTTAGGTTATTTATAATTGTGATGATATTATTCTAATTTGTATGTCGGTATTATTTATATATTAGGTTTTCAGACAAAGCTAAATAAATTGTGTAACGGTAATCAACGGTACATGCAAGTTTTCTTTAACTCGAACTCGAGTTGATATTTTTGAAATATGCTTGTGGTTAATCACTACTGATTATACTATGTATATGAATTATTGATTTGCACTCTGTGCACATTACATGTATTCATCAGGTATGAAAGGTTGATCACCTTCATTACCATTCGGTCCAGATATAGTTATTCATGTTCAATGTTCGTTCAGCTATGAAAATTTGTTCATGCTAGTTCACAATTATATTATTGAATGTTAGCCAGCTTATTATTCAATTCTTTCAATCATGATATATCCTTAATTTATTGAACTTAAACTTGCTGGGCAAACTTTTTGCCCACCCTTGCTATATCATGATAAACATTGTAGATTAAAATGAATACGTCGGATACAGGAAAAGTCAAAGACAGTTCCAGTTTTTGTCCATTGTATAGATAAAATTTGTAACAGTAATGTAAGATAATGACATTGTATGTTGATTAGGTTATGAATTGTGTGTTAAGTTAAGGTTACTCGACCATGGGGATAGTGTAAGATCCCCAACTTTTATGAATAAAGATTAATTTTTCTCAAAATATATTTTTGAATATTATGGTGTGGATTTGATATAATGTTATAGTTGTGGGTAATATTTACAAATTTTGCAAAGTAAGCAAGTGGTTATATAATATTCGATTGGCCGAGGAATATTCATTTTAACAGGGAATATTCGTACGATGGCACAATCATTGGTGGACCCCATAACGAAAGTATTGTCGTAGTTAGAAAACGGTATAATTATCTTTTTATAAAAATAACGGGGAAATTTTTACCATTAAACTGTTGAACTACCCGGTGGTAAAAGTATAGTAATACGCGTGGTTGCATAGTATCACACGGTATTGATGCTTATGTGAGAAGTCACTCAGTTATACTCAATTATTGCTACAGTAATTACTGCATAATATCATTCATATTATTGATTCAATTATTGTCACAGTATCATCTGTATAATATTTTATATTATTAAATCAATAATTGAGACGACAAAGTTATTCATATTATTATTTATAATATTGACAATGTTTAGAAAGTTCTGTCAAGGAGAGGTTTGGTCACCTAATTGCGCGTCAATAGGGAGAAATCCTTATCGGAAAGCCCCATCTTTCCTATGAATGACCTGGTTGTTAAATATTGTGAGTTATAATATTAATGATGAATAAGTTCGTGTTGATTAAAGATGAAATTGACATTTCCATTAAGTTGGGATTATTAGTGTTAGTGGAAATCGACATCTATTTCAATAATAATGGATGTCTGGAGGTTATATTGACCAATCGGGTAATTAATCGGATAAATGAGCAATTAATTGCTATTAATTCACATGCTTATAACTATATGTTCATATGTGTGTACTGTTGATTCACATGCATGTACAATTAGGGGAGGTAGTGCAAGATTGATAATACTTGCATGACTAAATTAAAAATTGAGGTATAGATGAAGGTACTATACTATAATTATTTTTTTCACATGATTGTACTATTGATTCACAAGATGTACTATTAGGGGTGGTGGTGCAAGTTTGATAATACTTGCAGGACTAAATTAAAAATGAAGGAAAAGATAAAGGTATTATACTGTAATATTTCGAGCCCCAAAACGTGCAATTATCGAAATTATATTTTCCTATAAATAGAAGCTCATTCTTCTTTCATTCTCACCAATTCACTAAGACTCACAAGAGAAATTATAGAGAGAAAAACTACAGAGGGAAATATGAGGAGAAATCTGCTACCTCACTATTCCAGTATCCAGTCTTCTTCTGAGGTAAGGGATATTATTTTGTTCAGTATTCATAGGAGTAATATTTTCTTCCATACTCTATAGTATGTGAGTAATATTATTTTGTCTCGTATTCCTGATTATACCATCATTTTGTTAAAGTATTGCTTCTATACTCCGTGAAATTAGTAGAATATCCTTGAAATTTGTGCTTCATCTAGTATCGTTTCACAAGAATATTTTCTACACATTCTTGTTAAATTTTAAGCTTTTCATGCCGGAGTACTGTCCATGAGTAGTATTCATTTTTACGGTACTATTCACGGGGTACTATTCATAAAGTACTATTCATGGGTACTATTCATGAGTACTATTCACGGGGTACTATTCCTGAAGTACTATTCATGGGGTACTATTCACTCGGACACTATTCACCCAGGAAATTATTCATGATAAAAATTGATTTCTTTGCTGTCCAAATCATTTTTGATACAATATTATTCTTGAATTTTACTCTACAAAGCAGTATCATGTTGACAATTTGGACATTATTGAATTCTGGATAAAATAAGTTATAAATCTTTAAAAATTTATCATTTGCTTTCTTTTAATTGAATTGTTATATCATTGTCATCATCCTCATGCTTATATTGTGATAAAAGTCATATGTGGGTTACGTGCATAGATGTACTATTGATTGGTATGATTATGAATATGGATTATTCGGTATAATAACGACCGTAATGTTACAAATGATGTTGTAAAAATCCTCATTGGCCTGTAGTGCATTGATGGACAGTTGTTGGTATGATTATGACCATGGATTATTCAGTATAATCATGACCATTGATGATTACATGAATATCATTGCCCGTAGTAGTGCGAGGATGATTCGATGATGTGGTTTATTTATTGTTGAGTCTCAAATGATAAAATTGATGATAAACTTTTTAAATCATAGAAGATAGTAGATATCATGCTCTATTTGACTCTTCTAATGGATTGCTTATTCCGTTTCAGTTAAACTTGATGTTTATTATATTTTATCAGTTTAACACTGTTGAAGGCTAACGATAATTTATTCTGCATTATCTTAGTCATAATATTTCTTACTGGGCTAAATGAGCTCACCCTTTGTTTTCATTATTCTCTTCAGGAAATGAGAATATAGCTGGGACTAGTTGGGGAACGGAGTGACGGTCCAGATGTTTGCATTAGTAGTCCTCACTATTCAGTGAAATAATGTGATAATAATTGTAATGAGGACTTTATTTGATTTTGGATACTCTCTACGAGACATTATCCGTGTTGAAACTCTCAGCTACGTTTTGTCGCACTGTATAAAAGAAGTTTGTATTTAAATTCTGTACCATGTATTTGGAGACTCAAGATGGGTGATGTATACCTATTTTGGGGGCATCATAGATAGTGTGTAAAGTTTAATGTATAAATAATTTATGTTTATATCTTCCGCATTAGTTATAGAATGATTGTATCAGATTCGCGGTGATTTGGGACCCGGATCTGGGGCCCTCACAGGAAAGACCTAGCGATACAAACCAGGGAAAACCATCCCCATTGAGGAGGACCGATGATGGAATATGTTATACAAGTTTTCATCAAACAAAACAAAATTCCCCAAGAGTCTCTAGTATATGAGAAGAATATCTGCGGTGGAAAGTTTGCACTGAGGGTTAAGGACTTTTTGTGATAACCCCCAATGTCAACATCCTCTGGTCTCATTCATGGAGCAGCCTCCATTCCATCATGCACTCAGCATAACATTTGCATCATGATTATCTTGTCACATTTCAAGTGTTTAGTGATATTTATCCTATCCATACCATTACACTGCATGAATATGATAAAGAGGGGCATCTGTAGACACTCAAAATTTTGCATTCCTGTTACTAACCTTGCAGGATGGCAAAATCGTCTTCTAGAGATAACCCTGGAAGTCAAATCAACTCAGTTTCAACCTCAGAGATAACCCAGAGGGAAGCAGTTACAGTTTCAGATATAACCACAGAGAAGTCAGTTTTAATCCCGGAGACAACCCCGAGACACTCAGTTCCAACCCCGGAGATAGTCCCAAGAGGTCAAGGCACCTCAGAGATAACCGTAAGGACATTCAACACTCACAACGACCCAATCTCAGAGATAACTCTGAGCAACAACTGCTATATTTGTGCAAAACCATAGATAACCCCTGTGAAGAGAAAAATCATCATTTTCCCACCTCGATACTACATTCACGTCATCTTAGTATCATTCAAACCCACACTACATACAGAAGTGTCCCATAAACGGTTAGAAAGAGGCAAAATATATGTATATGCATTAATATCAATATTAAGGGCAACTTATATGTATACCCTGAATTTTGTTCTACAGTGGAGATTAGTTTATAAAGCTAGAATGCAATTATCAATACCTATTTGTGCAGTTAATTTCTTATGAATTCCAGTATATGTAAAGACTTTGGGACTCTGATGTCTTATAGCTAGGGTGGTAAATTGGTTCAAATATATATTTCTCTGAAGTCCAAATAGAATTTTATTTTTTATGTTTATATGAGCTCATTACATGAATTCATATAAAAGGTGAAATTTACCATTTCATTAGAAAAGAGATAATCAAAATTTCCAACAAATTGAAAAAGCCTAAATATGAAATTTTCATTTTTGTTACTCCTTGCTTAGATAATAAAACTCCACATGGAATCAAGCTTACACCCAAAAGTTGTACTATATTCCCTCCTTTTACAATCAGCTTAGTACATATTGTTGTATGCCATAAACACACAATCCCCACAAGAAGAAAAGGATAAAACTGAAAGAAACATAAAAACTAGAAAATACAATATTACAAAGATTCCAAAACCTATAATATATACATTAACATCCATCAACCTATAATATATAAAAAAATAGACCAGACACCAAAACAAAATAACTTGTTCTTGACTAGATTCTTTTGCCAAGCTTGTAGAATTTGATGCCCAAGTTCTAAAGAACTCACATCAGCAGAGCAGATTCTCTTCCAATTTGGTACTTACATTTTTTATTCAAGCACAAAAATTTCCTAATCACGTTGTTAGACTCTGAAGGGTGCCCTTTGATCCTCATAATATTAAGGATCTAATTTTCTACTCTACCATGGAATTAATGTTATATTCGGAACTAAAATAATCAGAGAAGAACCAGAATCAAATCATCATCAATTCTAATAAACCCAACAACGAAAAATAACAGATTAGGAGAGTGAAATAGGAAGAAGAAGCATTACCCAGATTCGCCATAAACAAAGTCAATCACAGAAGCAAATTTTAAATAATTAGGGTACATAATTTGGGAATCTTACCCGTGATTTCGACAGAAAGAAGCAAATCGAAAAAATTGACAGCGAACAAGAGAATCGCAACGGTGGAGCAAGTGGAGCAACTGTTTCTCTCTCTAAATATTTCCTCCCTTCAACTCAACTTCGTTGTCTTTCTTCTCTATAAACAATGGAATACGTGAGCCTGGAAAGAGAGAAGAGAATGGGGGAAATTGATATAGAAAAAAAGGCAAAAATACTCTTATTTTGACAGCATGGCCAGACCCTTTCCCTTTTTTTGGAGTCCGTCTTGAAACCCGTCATTTGAGTTCGCCTAAGAACGGGACTTATATATATATATATATATATATATATATATATATACATTTCAAGTCCTACCTAGAGGTTACTTCGTGGCAGTTAATCGCTTATATATATATTTACAACTTATATATATATATATATAACTGTTTTATCAGCCTGCGGGCTAGATTTGCATAAATTTTGTTATTTCTCACTTTAACTAGTTCGTGGTGACTAAACTAGAACCGTTGAAGCTAGAATGGTTTAGATTTATTTAAATCTAGTTCTTTTCTAGCTTTTATCAGCCTACGGGCTAGATTTGCCTAAATCTGGCTATTTCTCACTTTGACTGGTTCATGGTGACTAAACTGGAACCGTTGAAGCTGGAAAGCTCTGATTTAGTTAAATCTAGTCCATTTTCTAGCTTTTGTACATATTGCTTTATCATCTGAGCCTAGGTATCTATTGATCACAGATTTAGTTTCTGAATCTAGATTCGGTTCCCATGATGGACATTTTCAATTACGGTCAGCTTGTAAATTATTCACGGTGTCTGAATTTCGTTAGATGGCTTTCATGCCCACAAGGAGTTCGGTAGTGCTATGTATCTTATTTTCTAGAAGATGCTTCACATCTCAAAAATAAAAGCAATCAAGCCGAACACATAATAAAATGTAAGTATCAAAGGCCTCAATTACTATTGAGCATAAGGGTTTAAAAAACCTGTTTTACAAAACAACATTGCTATATCTCGTTAAAATTGAACTTTTATGCAAAAGTCAAACCCTTTATATATAAGTGCGAACGAGGCATAACACTACTTCCAGACAACATCACATAGACATACACACACACACACACACAAATAGATACAAGTTTAAAATGAAAAGTGGCGGTAATCGTGTTATCACGATAGTCAGGGGGTGCCTAACACCTTCCCTCCGCTTAATCAAGCCCTCGGACCCTAACGAATTTTGGTTTTACAGACCAATTAAACAGTGTCACATCACTAGGTCTTTGTGCAAACCTTTTCTCGATTGAGTTGGTGCAACCATTTAAGAATACTAACTGGCGACTTTTATAGTCAAATCGTTGACATATACATCTCTGACCTTCTCAAACTTGTTTTTTCAAACAAATCTCACCTAACATGAGAATAACAAAAGACAAGAACAGAAGGGGACAAATAAAAATCTTGACGTCGACAAAACCCAGATTCTCTCTTCAAATCTTAGCAACCCTTCGGTATCAGCCTTGAACCTTACCTCTTCGCCCTTACATACCCTTTCCCTTATCTTTTAACATTCTTTATTATGCAATTGTGCTTCCCTCACCTTATCCATCAAAGCTGGGCCGGTTCCCATTTGGAATAGTTTTTCATCCGACTCTTTCTAAATTTTAATTTCCAACTCCAATTTAGCCATATGATCTACCACATGCTCCTGAACAGTTAACAACATCAATTTCTCCCGACCCTTTCTGCTTAAGGCATCGACAATCACATTAGCTTTAACCGGATAGTACAAAATCTCACAGTCGTAGTCCTTATTATGCTCCAACCATCTCATCTGACGCATATTTAGATCCTTCTGTGTAAAGATATACTTCAGACTTTTATGGTATGTGTATATCTCACACTTTTCCCCATAGAGACAGTGCCACCAAATCTTCAAGGTAAACACCACCGCAACCAATTCCAAATCATGCGTCGGATACCCTTTTTTCGTAATCTTTCAATTGCCGCGATGCATATGCAATCACCTTGTCGTTCTTCATAAACACACAGCCTAGCCCCTTATGCGATGCATCACTATACACCACAAAATTTCTTATGCTATCCGACAAAGATAACACAGGGGCCGTACTCAACCTCTTCTTCAACTCCTGAAAACATTCCTCGCACTTCTCCGTCCAAATGAACTTCACCGCTTTCCTAGTCAAATTCGTCAACGGAGTCGTGATTTTGGAAAAATCCTGAATAAATCTTCCGTAATAACCTGCCAACCCAAGAAAACTCCTTACTTCCGACGGTGTCTTTGGCTGATCCCAGTTTATCACAGTTTCAACCTTTAACGGATCTACCAAAATTCCGTCTTTGTCAATCACGTGCCCAAGAAATTGCACACGCTTTATCCAAAATTCACATTTACAAAATTTCACGTACAACTTCTCTTTTCTTAATTCCTCCAAGGTCAACTTCAAATGTTCTACATGTTCTTCTTTGGTTTTAAAATACACCAAAATATCGTCAATGAACACCACTACAAATTTATCCAAAAATGTTTTAAATACCTTGTTCATTAGGTCCATAAATTTTGCAGGTGCATTTGTTAGACCAAATGGCATTACCAGAAACTCGTAGTGACCATAACGAGTCATGAACGTTGTCTTCGATACATTATCCTTCCTCACCTTCAAATGATGATATCCACTTCTCAAATCTATCTTTGAGAAATATCTAGCTCTTTTCAACTAATCAAAAAAGTCGTCGATCCTTGGCAACATATATTTATTTTTAATCGTGACCTTATTAAATCTCTATAATCAATGCAAAGCCGCATTGTCCCTTCCTTCTTCTTAACGAACAACACCGGCTGTAACGAATGCGATTTTTATAATTAATTAAAATATTTATTTGAGTTAGATAAATATTTTAGTTGAGTTATTTATTGAATAATAAATATTTGATGTTGGTTGTTATCGCTTAATTTAATTAAGCGTTATAATTTGATAGATACTTTTATAATTGATGTGCATTTTATTATTAAAGTTTAATTGATTTTACTAATAAAATAACTTTAAATTATTTAAGTGTGATTTTATTTATTAAGTATTTGTTAAATAATTCTTCAATTGATGTGTATTTTATTACTTTAATGTTATGGAAATATTCTAATTTAATTAAATAATTAAATTAGAAAGTTTATAATGGGTTAAATAAAATTGCAATTACTTTGGTTAAATAAGAATTATAATTAGTAAGGTTTAATTGAGTTTATTACTAAAATAAGTAATTATTTAAGTATGACATTAGAAATATGTTATATGTCATAAGTAAAGTAATAATAGTATATAATGAATAGCCTAATCATTGGGTTGCTTAACTAATTATGGAAAAGTGACATTATGCTACTAAGATGGCTTAATGTGATATTGGTCATGCATGTGGGAGTTTTGTAACATAAGCATTATGTTATTAGTGGGGGTTACTATTATATTAACAATTACATAACTATTACCCAAATGAGGAGTTACACAAGAAGAAATCCTAGAGTTTTTTTTAGACTAAGAGTCTTGGTGGAAGACAAAAATAGAGAAATTGAGAGAGATAGAGAGAAATAGAGGAATTGAGAGAAGCTAGAAGAAGAAGAAGAAGAAGAAGAAGAAGAAGAAGAAGAAGAAGAAGAAGAAGAAGAAGAAGAAGCCATGGAAGAAGAAGAAGAAAAAGCTAGAAGAAGGTAACTTCTAAACCCTTATTTAATCTTAGATTTTTTTGGTAGATTTATGTTCTAGGGTAGTAGATCATGCTTAATCTTGTTTGTATTGGTTTAATTTTGGATTATCAAGAATCAAACAAGAGGATTCAAGAAAGAAAATGAAATGGAAAGAAAAGAAAATTTGAAGAACAAAATTCGTAGGTTTTGAGTAATTGTGGACATAACTTGTGAAATTCTCACCTCTTTGGGTATAATGAGTTAGAAAGTAAGCCTTATATCAAATCGAAGCTATGGAAGTAAGCTATATTCTGAAAGTGGAATCACATGAAAATTCCTTGTAGATTTCTTGTAGTGTCTGTTTTAGTAAGGCTGGTCTGAAGGGAAAACAATCTGCCCACAAAATCAAAACTGTTACGGTTTCTGACTTTGAAAAATTCATATAAATTCGCGTGTTTTGAATCTAAAGAAACTTTAAACTGAAACATTGTAGATATGGAAGTTTACTAGCCATACTTGCTAGATTGAGCCATTTTATGGATCGGATCATGCCCGAAATAAATTGTTTAGAAGGCTGTCCAAAAAATGAAATTTCTAGACTAGTTGATGAAATTGCAGAATCTGTTTTAGATGGATAAGGGTCTGACTTTAAGGCCTAGATGAGGTTGTAGTACACTGAGTAAGGGTTAATTATATATAAAAAAGAACACAAACGGACATGTAGTGAAGGAGTTACGTTAAAAACGAAAACAATGTTTTGTTAAAGAAATTGTGAAGATGAGTTTTATAATTTTGTTGGAATTAAGATTTTGGGTGATGGTATATTTTGATGATTAACAATATTTTTTTGACATATGTAATGAGTATAGATATGTGTTATCACATTCTATGCATAATTAACCATTTAAGATCAAGAGTTGAGATAAGTTAATGTGTGCACATAACGTGCTCGATAAAATGTCAAAGAGTAATAGTGTTTCTAAACAGTTGGTATACAAAGTGTCTAACTAATGGCTAATATTGGGTGTTATGTGCATCTAAGTATGAAAAGATGATAATACAAGAACAATAATGGAATGAAATCAAAAAGGGTAATTTTTGATTTTTGAAGAAAAATTAAACAAGTAAACAATGTGTTGAATATGCATTTTTGAAACCAAAGTGGTATAATAAAATGGTGTAATACACGCACATTAAACTACAAGTGCAATAGTCTAGCATGTGTGGTGATGAAAATGAAAATAAAACCGAGTTGCATATAAAACATAGTTAGATGTCTATAAAGACATTATAAAGGATAATAAGATAAAGTAAGGTCTTAGAATAAATTTGACCATGAGATCGAGTATTGATTTTTTTTATTATCAATCTCACATACAGTGTAGGTTGTGCAAGGACGCGAAGTATTAGCGTGTTGGTAAAACGCCAGTAAAGGGAAGTCTTTCAGTTCTTTTTTGCTATTTGAATTTGATGATGAACTGCTTTAAATTTTATTGTATGATGTATTATATATGTCAAAAGTATGAAATGTGAAAGTCAATCTATGATTGTGATGATTGAGCTATGAATGTTGATTGAGTAAGAAACTCAATCTTTATAGTTGTTATGTGAGCTACAACATGTATGCTATGTTACTTTTATGATTATGAGATGTATGTTGAGCATGGTATTATGTGCTACGTGATGCATGAAAACTGTTAGATTTTGTTGAGCTGTCGAGCTCATTCTTGCAAATAACTATTTTTGCAGATTCATGAATTGAAGGTAACGATATGTGCTACTTGATTGATATGGATCAAAAGTGATACATGAAGATTTAATATCCTAGCCAAGTTGTTATTCTTGTAAACCATGTCTAATGTTTTGGTAAATGTATTAATGTTGTATTGTAATATCGTTTTGCGATGTAAACTCTTGTAGTATTAAAATGATTTTGAGATATTTAGATGTAAAGGTTGAAGGTTTTGGAAATGAGAATAGTTTGTAATAGAAAATTTTAATTATTCTGCAAATTTCAATGATTGTATTATCGTTTAATGATAAAAAAAATTAGAGGTTGAATGTATTGTTAACGACCGAAGTCGAGAATTAAATTATTTAAATTTTGGGGTCGTTACACCGGCACTCCCCACGGCGATACACTCGGTTGAATATACTTCTTGTCTAACAATTCTTGCAGTTGAACCATTAACTCCTTCATTTCCATTGGAGCCATACGGTACAGAGCCTTCGATATTGGGGTAGTTCTTGGCACCAAATCAATCACAAATTCTACTTCCCTATCTGGCGAAAGTCTTGGCACATCATCTGAAAATACGTCTACAAAGTCCCTAATGACAGGTATCTCTTCCAATTTTGCACTCTCCTTTTGAGCATCAACTATGTAGGCTAAGTATCCTATTCAACCTTGTCTCAATAATTTTCTAGCATGCATCATTGTCAGATAACTTGCTTGTTTAGGCGATCTGCTGCCATAAAATACTACATTTAACGGAGTCATAAGGTTAATACGCTTCTATTGGCAATCAATTATCGCCTCATAATTGAATAATCAATATATTTCCAAAATAACGTCAAACTCCCCAAGTTTAATTAGAATTAGATCTACGACCATCATGTTTCCCCTAATATCCACCTTACAGTTCTGTGTAAAAACCTAACAGGAATTACCTCCCTATTCACAATTTCTATGTTTAAGGGGTAATCTAATTCCTCCTTAGGAAAATATAAATTCTTGGAAAATCATTGGATATAAATGAACAAGTAGCACCCGAATCAAATAACACATAAGCATTTATATCATTGATCAGAATGATATCTAACACTGCATCCTTTGACTGCACAACATCTTGCACGGTCATGTTGAAAGTTCTGGCGGTGGGTCGGTTTGACAGCTTTGATCCAGTGATAGTCAAGGTGCTACCACTGTTGTTTCCCCTACTTCCACCTACTCCTGCTCCTACTCCTGCTGCCTTCTTGGGGAAATCCCGAGCCAGATGATCCCTTGACCTCCAAGTGAAACAAGCAACCTTCTTAGGATTAGGGAAATTTGGAGCTATGTGGCCTTCCTTACCACAATTGTAGCAAACCCTCTTCCCCTTTATACATACCCCCACGTGATTCTTTCTGCAGGTAGCACAAGCCTCCACCCTCTTCTTCTGACTCCCTTGTTGATTCCTAGTAGAAACATTGTCATTCCACCTCCTTTTTTTATTGTTACCACCACTATTGCTTCCACTAACCTTGTTGTTCTCATTTTCATTCATTCTTCTTCTTCTTCTGTTCCTGATTATATTTTGTCAAGGCATCGATTCCACCTTCTGCGATGATTGCCTTCTCCAGAACTGCTGCATACATATTCAACTGAAAAATTGAAACCTTATTGTACAACCAAGGCTTCAATCCATTTTCAAACCTTCTCGTTTTCCTCTCATCGGTATTTACTTGATAAGTTTCAAACCTTGCTAAATCATTGAATTTCGCGGCATATTCTAGCATAATCATGTTACCTTGCTTCAGCTCCAAGAATTGGACCTTCATTTGATTTTGAGAGCTCTTTGGGAAATACATCTCGAAAAACATCTCTTTGAATCTATCCCACATGTCCCCCTCGAACCTTATTTACCTGACACTAATAGTTGGCCTCCGATTTCATAATGAATGTTGTAAAGGCAGTCTTCTGATCATCGTTGACCCTCGCAACATCAAAAACCTTCTCCATCTCCATCTCTATAATCAAGGTCTGATCTTCGACTGGATTCATGGATCTTCTAAACTTTGGCGGTCCTACCACTTTGAAATCCTTGAATGAAGTAGCTTGAGCTTGCGGCTGATTCACAAGTTCTCCCGTTAATAGATTTACCAATTGCTGAACTTGATTGGCGTCGGCCTCATTATTATTATTTGTAGATCCCTCTTGAGCTTGTTGACGTGTTTGGCATCTTCTTGGCGGTATTTTCTGTTTAAGATATATGCTTATTAGCTTATTACTCAATTTCTTAAGTATTTAGGAATTAACTTTGACATTTTAAGATTAACAATTAACACATAACATCTTCAATAAACTCTATTATTTTATTCATTCATAGTTTCTAAACATAGAAAAGATAGCGTCACTGCTATTTACATCAACTTTTCTGAACTGATAAGGTTTTAAGATTACATTCTCATCTTATCCCATTATTTATATCAACATTCGGGATTTACATCTACTAACTCTAATAATGATTCACATAACATATTACTCTACTTATCACGATCTATTAAGATTAAGACATCGCACAACATCTCTACGCTCTTCCTCCATAACACGAAACATCGTCCTACAATCCAGAATGTACCATGGCAAATCTTTAAGCTTCTTTGGATAGTAAAAGACTCGGTCCCGGGCCCTAACAAACGATGAATGAAAAGCGTAGTCCATCTTATTAATCCTAGCCTTCTTTTCCCTAACCTTATCTTCAACACGATCTGTACCTTGAGAAGCCTTCATCCAAGTGTCTTTAGCTTTCGCCCGCTTAGCAGACTCCTCTCTCAGATCACCGTTCATCTTCTCAACCTTAACCAGTAGTTGATCTTTCTAACTCCTCTGTATGAACTAGCTTCCACTCCATGTTTCCAAGACGTTCATCAAGATCTTGGATCGTGTCATCCTTTTGCCCTATGGTGGTTTGACGTATATCTGCCAGCTCTTCCAACTCCCTGACCCTATCCTGTAAATCTATGTTAAGGTCATATAGCTCATCATATATCTCAGCTGCAATAGAGTTCGGTGGAAACTCTTCAAGATCCTCTTCCTCATTCTCTATCTCTATCTCCTCAAGGTCCTCCTCCGGATCGGACTCAGGCTCATGCTCCTGACCCACAACTATGATCAATGGGGATGGTTCCCTCGGCACTAGCTGCTTCCACAACTATGATCAATAGGGATGGTTCCCTCGATAAGTTTTTTTATCACCACTATGTTTTCGATCTCATATAAGGTTACTTCCTAAGGTTTTTCCCACCTAAGGTTCATAACCTAAAGCTTTGATACCATCCTGTGATACCCCCAAATCTGGGTACTTCATTCCTATAGGATTTGGTGTTCATTGTCAAAAACATTCATGTCTTACTACCCATAACATATGATATAAATGAAACTCACAACTTAAATAGAAATCCTCCCATTAAAGGGTTACAACATCTTAAACAAATAATCCTAGATCATCTAACCTTAATACATCAAATGAGAAAACATAACATATTTAAATAAGTCTTATACATAACATTCTCAAATAAAGTTTAACAAGTCATCATCACTTGTTCATCTTGCTTTTGCCCTTACTAGTGGATGACTCGTCGGATCTTTCAACCTTAGCTGCAATTTTATTATGCAAGAGTGAACAAACAATTGCCTATGAGTATAATAATAATAATAGTAATAACATGAGAGTAATCAAGAATTCTGCATAATAGAAAGTTTAGATTTTGAATCAAAAATAGAATACAAGACCAAAAGTACATCTGAGGGTCACAAGACCATGAACTATGTTCTAGGTTATCAAGTATTTCTACTTTAACCTTTAACAGTAGTACGGCTATATGGACTTTTATTCTCGTACTTAGGGGGATCAGCCCTTCGTACCATGTATTGTGCACAAATATCTTAACGCTAATGTGTATTATAATCCCCTATAATAGGGTTGTTCATCTCAGTTTTGACATAAGAGTTTGCACCAAAGGAAGTTTGGTTTGGATTAGCTTCAACAACAGTTCTAGAATTTAGAACACTCATCAACTATGGACTACTCGAATCAATAAGGGTTCACTAGTCATTCAAGGGTTAAATACAATTATATAAGATTGAACGATGATTTCTAGAATCAAAGGTTGAACAACAACAATATACAATTGAACAATCATTGTATACCAAAATTATTACTTCCAAAAGAATTAGAAAGTCTCATTTGAAATAATGAACTCGAACAACTTAAGCTTTAAGAAATGAGAAACATTAATTTAGAAACTCGCTCAATAAAAGATTAGAGATAAGAACTTGCGTAACGATAGCAAGTTAGGGAGAGAAGACTTGCCTCATGCATAGATTAAACAATGACTATTCATGTTCCTTAAAAGTCCTTCATATTCCATTACAATCACAATGTCCATTAGTTACACTAATATTAACCTTATAGTTTTAGTTCTCACTTTCATTAAACTTATTAACTTAGTTCAAGTTCTGACCATTAACATCAACCAAAATTCTGAAATCCTCATTAACAAACATTACAATCCCCTAAACCACAATATCAAACCTCACAAACAACAAGCTTAAGTCCTTTACAATTGTTAATATGCAACTTGAAACCATCTTATACATGTTAAGAATATGTTATAGTATCTTATTACATGTCTAACATGTTATCAAGTTCATTAGGTTAGGTTAACTCATCATGTTATGGACTGGAAACAAAAAAAACAAAGTAGTCCCAACTTTGTACTTCTCGTCGGGGCATGATTTTGCATTAGAAAAAGTCTGCCGGGGCGGAGTCTATCCGAGGTAAAATCCCTAACGCTGAGAACCTCGCCGGGGAGAAGGTCCCCAGAACTGAATTCTGCAATTCACGATAGCACTGTTCATCAGCCCAAAAACTCGATTTTACACGCGTCAAACTCTAAATTAAGCATACCCAAATGATATAGACTTCACATAAGCAACACCAAGCATGCATAGAACCATTCCAACAATAGAAACAAATAAAACATCTAAATTTAGACCCTTAAATTCCATGTTCTTGCTTAAAACTCAATTTTTGACATGTTTAGAGAATTCAATCACATGACTTTGTTTCTCAACCAAATCAGTCCATATAACTTGCATTCTTTTTTTATGTGAATGTATTAACGATAACAACTATCAATTAACAGATTGCATTATGATTCAAGCATCAATTTTTAACTCTGAAGTCAGCCTTTTTATACATATTATAACAAAACTCAAACTTCCTTTGTAAAACATGATTTCATGAATCAAAACATACCAAAATCATTTCTAGATGATAACTAATAGATTATAACATCTAATAACACATGTATCAACGTATCTACGCAAATCATTCATCCAAAATCCAATTTTGAATTCAAAATCATACATATCCTAAATATCACTAAAACCCAAGTTCCTTATTTAAAAACATGTTTTCATGGATTTTGATTCTCCAAACTCATTTGTAAAAGACAACTAACAGATTATAAACCATCTAATAACATATACTAACTATATCTCATCAATTTAAACCACAAAACCCAACTTTTCTATGAAAAACTCAAGAACTCAAACTAAAGCTTGAAATTAAGAATTTACCCTTGATTTCTTGTTTAGATTAAGCAAAGATGATGGAACACTCCTCTTGATTATCCAAATTCTCTTCTTTAATATCAATTTCTCTCAAAGCTCTCTCTTTTTCTTTGTTTTGTTTTTCCCAGACTTATGTTTAAATGAACTGACATATACGTATAATATAATATAACTGATATACGTGGGTATCAGTTAAGCACATCATGGTTTCAACTGATCCCATGTTCTCAAGGTCTTGTTTGGCTAGCTCCTTAAATGTTCATTTTAGTTTATTTTATTTTCTTCTTATTATACGGTACAAAATGTCGCACTTTAATTAATCAAATTCAAATATTTAAATTCAATTTCATTAAAGTCATTATAACTCATTAAATCAAATTACCACATAATTATAATTCTTATTTATTAAAATTTTCTTTAACAAATTATTAAATCTTTAATTAATTATTAAATTTAATTAGAAAAATATTATAATTATTTAGCAACTCATTTAATTTAATTATCCTAATGAAATTAAAACTTTAAACTATACAATTATCCAACATTAATTTAATTAATATATTACAGTTAATTAAATTAATTTACAACAATTCTATCAAATATTCATTTAATTCAATAAATATTTTAAATTAAATACAAAAATCACATTTGTTACAGCTTTTTCGATAAGCATGTCGACTTCATGGGCAAGAAGATTTCCAATAAGACTGTCAAGAGGATATGATGTTAGATCTTGCATTTCTTTGATTACTGTAATCTTCATTTTTCATATGGATGGAAGAGCTTTGAGAATTTTTTTTTCTCATTTATTGTATATGTTTTCCCTAATTGTTTCAACTCTCAATTCCAATTTCAGTGCTTGAAAATGAGTTGCCAAACATTGCTACTGAAACTACACTACAATATTAGATGTTTTAGTTCATTCATGGGATTTTTATCACAAATTTGAGGAATGATTTTCTTTTATTATACATGTTTTGGGATCATTTTATTGATGTAGATACAAAAATTTTGAAATAATCATTTTTAGCTTGAACTTCGCACTATATTTCCATTAAACAAGTGACCTTCAGATTCTTCTACCTAGTTATTTCAAAATGTTAATCCTCTGTTTGAATTTCATTCTTCTTTGTTGATTCTATGATCAACCAACAACACGATTTTTGTTTTTGTTTTTAATCGCTCTCGAATATGTTATTGTAAATACTCTATCTGTCCCAAAACTAAACATACAATTTGATATTTGAGGTCAAACGATAACATATTAAACTTCAAATTGATGGAAATTTATTTAATTTTAGTTGATACAATTATTATATTTGTACATTATATCACAAAAACTAATAATTATTAAACTTATTTCATTTTTAACTTTTATGAGTCATACTGATTTTGAAGTTTAATATACCATCGTTTAACTTTAAAAGTTAAATTGTATTTTTTAATTTTGAAATGGAGAGAGTATGAATTTCACAATCAATAGTTTTTTGTTTTTGTTTTTAACACGCTTTTGATTTTAACCGCTCTCCAATATGTTATTATAAATATGAATTTCATAATCAATAGTAATTGTTTTTGTTTTTTAACGCTCCTGGATATGTTATTGTAGATATAAATTTTCGAGTCGAGCCGAGTATTGAGTTGTTTAGATTTGGTTCACAAAATTTATCGAGCATAAAATAAGGTTTGATTAAGGCTCGTTTAGCTATCGAATCGAGCACAATCTTGAATCGAGCCTGGTCAGTTTGAAATTTTCAAACGAATATGATTCGAGTTTCAATAGAAAATTTCAATTTGAGGAGTTTCGAGTAATTTATAGAATTTTAAAATTTGCTCATATTTGAATCATTTATATTTTGAGTTGAGCTTGAATCAAATTTTAGTCAAGTTAGTACAAATCGAACCTGAACTATTTGCTCATTTTATAGTGAATAATAAAGCTCAACTTAATTAATTGTTTATTTTTAGAGATGACAATATGTTGGGAATTGCATATTCAAATTTGATGCTGAAAGTAAATATATATGATTGTGTGTAAAGTCCTTTATAGAATATATGTACAAGGACTTTGATGGTAGATCAAAATTGTTAGGATGATATGTGCTTAATGTTTATAAATATGTAAATGAATGTATAGGAGAAAGATTAAAGCTGTTAGGTTGATCTATTTTGAAGATGTAATAGATAGGCCTTACAAGAATCGTAGTCTGACGAGCCACCTGAGAGATTGCAGAAGCCAAGGCAGAATCGTGGAGTGTCGAAAAAGTTGCTTCAGAATCGTAGTCTGCCTTAGAAGCCACACTCAGAATCGTGGAGATGGATCGAGCGCCGACCGAGCCAAGTTAAGAATCGCAGTCATCTCTCGGAAACGTGCAGTCTACAAAACGAGTAAGTAGATATCGTAGTCTATCAGAGCTTAAAAGAAATCGTAGTGTTCTTTTCGATCAAGGCTGAATCAAGCACGAACATAACAAGACACAATAATCATGGTACAAAGAAAATAATTGCGGTGTCTCTCCTGTCAGCAAAAAAGCACCAAGTTTCGTCAATTGGATGAAGGAGAGGAAGTATAACAAATGAAGAATGGCTTATAGATGTTAACATTTCGGGAATCCCAATGATCCAACACTCATCCTTAGTATGTGTTGAAGATGCGTATAAAAGAAGCTAAGGAAAGGACTACATACCTGCTAAAAACACCTTTTTAGGTGTTAGGTGAGATAAGCGATCGATGTGTCGATCTACCAGACGGTGAACATCGATTTCGAGAAAGTCAACATCGATTTCGAAATATCGAAACATTAAATGCTACAACATATGTCTTCAACGGAAACATTTCAAAAGCTCCTTATAAGCAAATCAAACAGAGATTAAAAGTAATCAAGCAAAAACGAAACATCAAAAGAACTCTCAACTTTCAAACTCCACGATCAAGAAAGAAAAGCTTGCACAGCTATTCAGTTCTTTCGAACGTATGCTTAACTACAACTGAGTAGCACAACTCAAGAACACAACTCTGATCAAGTGTATTCCAAGTCTGCTGGACTTGAAGAGTACTAAGTGAACTAAGAAGTTCTAAGACTGCTGGTCTTGAAGGAATCTAAGTGATTCAAAGATTGTAAAGATATCCTTAGTGGATTTTCTACTATGGAGTAGAAGAGTGGACTAGGAGCCTTGAGTGCTCTAAACCACTTAAAATCATTGTGTTTGATATATCTGTTAAAACTGATATATCTGTCATACCTGTTGTGTTTCATTTATTAACAAATCTGATAAGTACTTTGAAAATAGAATAGTTTTTATAATATATAATCACCCCCCTTCTAGATAACTATTGTGCCTCTGGGAACTAACCATTGGTATCAGAGCAGGTTTTCTCAACCAGCCTACAAAGCTTGAGTAGATCAAATGGCACAACTGATAAGCGAGTCCAAGACCGGTGGAGGCAGCAAGCCACCAATGTGCAACAAAGACAAATTTGCCAACTGGAAAGTTCGTATGCAAGCCTACATGGATTCAATAGATGAAGAGCTATTTGAAACCGTTATGAATGGGCCCCACGTACCAACAAAGCTTGCACCAACTCTAGATGATCCAAATAGAATTCAGATCAAATCATAATGGACTGACAATGAAAAGAGAGATGTCCAACTAGACAAAAAGGCCAAGAACATTTTGTTCCAGTCTTTAGAAGATGATCTGTTCAAAAACGTGGTCAACAAAAAAATTGCCAAGGAAGTCTGGGAAGCATTGCTCATTATGCACAAAGGAACAGAAGAAGTCAGAGAAAACAAGCAATCTCTTCTGACTCAACAATATGAGATGTTCGCCCATGTTCCAGGAGAAAACTTCACTTCTACCTATGAGAGATTCAATGTTCTGCTCAACTCTGTTCGAGCTTTTGGAAAGATCTATCTAAATAAAGATCTTATCATAAAGTTCATGAAGTCTTTACCGAGTAAGTGGGATGCGAAAACCACTGCCATCAGAGAATCAAAGAATCTCCATGAAATGACAGTTCAACACCTCTTTGACAACCTTCTTACCTACAAACTAGAGCTAACCCAACGAGCATAGACTCTATCTGAAAGAAGAAGAAAAGGACAAAGGAATTGCTCTCAAGGCAACAGAGACCACCTCCAAAGCTCATATTGAACATGAATCCGACTCTAAGGAAAATGATGATGAGGACATTGCAATGTTGGTCAGAAGAATCAAAAGGTTCATGTGCAAAGGCAGAAGCAACAGACCTAAGAGATTCAACAACAATAGCATCCAGGAGTAGATCAACGATTTATGCTACAATTGCAAAAAGCCTGGCCATTTCATTGTAAACTGCAACAAACCTCTTAGAGACGAGCTGAAGAAGAAATCAAATCCAATGAAGGAGTTCAAAGGCTACAAAAAGCTCCAGAAGAACGACTAAGGTCTTGTGGCCATAGAATCATGGAGTTACTTAGACAACGACACAAATCTTGAGTCTGGAGATGACGAAGAGCCTCAAGTAGCCAATCTATGTCTAATGGCCAAAGATGCGAAGGACAAGAAAAGAACTGACCATCATAAAGTAAGTATCGATGTTGTATTTGACTTTAACTTTCCTGATGTAGATATTGATGATTTAAGAACTGCACTACATGGCATAACATCTGATCTGCATCAATACATGAAGTGGTTCAGAGTGCTATCTAAAGATTATTCTCTTCTTCAAAAAGAGAAAGAGAAAGTTCAAGTAGAACTGGAGACAACTCTACTAAGTACCACTTCTCTCTCTAAATTTGAGGCTAAGAATAAAATCTTAAGACATACCAATGAACTCAACACATAAAGAGAGTTAAATCTAACCTCTAAGATTGAGGAACTAGAAAAGACAATCTTAATGTGGAATAGATCATCTTCATCCATGGACTCCTTGATCTCCAGTCAAAGAAGTGCATCTGATAGAACATGTTTAGGTTTTGGGGAATCTACCTCAGAATCATATGTGAAAAAGCTAAAGGAAACTAACATTAGTAGTGCTTCAAATTTCAATAGAAGCATTATATTTGTGAAATCCTCACAACAGGAAGAACAAGTGCATCCCTACTCTTCTGATCCAAGTCATATCCCAAGACATAACGGATCCCATGCTAGCGTAGGGTTCAGAAAAGAGAAGAGTAACTCAATCACTACTCTCCAACCTTGAAGGATCGTGGAGTCAAGTAAAATTAACTCCACGAACCAACTAGGAAGTAATAGTAGAGTTGAGTTTCACTCATCACAAATCATGAATCACAAGGATTCATGGAAAAAGAAGAATTGGTATAAGGGAGAGACCACCAAAAATCCATATAAGTCCAAATTGAGAAAGAATCCACACACACACACAAGCATGCATCATGCTAGATGTTTTGTATCTGATAAATATGGTTATAAGGCTGCAGTATGCCACTATAATCCTCTGCATAATAAACCCAAAGTCAAGTAGATTTAGGCCCCCAATGGTACTAACAAGGTAGGACCCATGCAAGTCTGGGTACCAAAATGAAAGCTTAACCTTACTGCAGGAACAGAGCTCCACGATCACAAAGTGGTATCTGGATAGTGGATGCTCAAGGCACATGACCAGAAACAAAGCCCTCCTGTCTAACTTTACAGAGAAAGAGGGTCCAACAGTCATCTTTGGAGACAATGGCTCTGGCAAACACAAGAGGATATGGCTTAGCTGGGAATGGTGCAGTGTCTTTTTGCAAAGTAGCCTATGTGGAAGGACTAAAGCACAATCTTCTGAGCATCAACCAACTCTTCGACAAGGGTCATCAAGTCACCTTCCTCAACAATCAGTGTCAAGTTAGAGATCTGAAGACCTCTTCTATAAAGCTAACTAGAACAAGATAAGGGAACGTCTACACTATTAATCTTGCTCAAGTGAGTTTTGATGAGATAATATGCTTTCTTGCTAAAGCCTCTGAAGAAATGAGCTGGCTATGGCATCAAAAGTTGTCTCATCTTAACTTCAAGAGTATGTCAAAACTGTGCAAAGATCTAGTAGCAGGTTTACCCAAGCTCAGCTTCATCAAAGAAAGGCCATGCAACATCTGTCAGCTTGGAAAGCAAACTAGGAGCTCATTCAAAGGCAAGGTAGTCAACTCAATTGATAAGCCCCTACAGTTACTTCACATGGATCTTTTCAGGCCAAATTCCAACTGCAAGCCTTGGAGGGAAGAGATACTCACTGGTCGTAGTGGATGACTACACCAGATTAAGATGGGTGTTCTTTCTAAATTCTAAAGATGAAATAAGCTTCCAACTCATCAAGATGTTCAAGCTAGTGATGAACGAAAAAGGAGAGAAGATCAAGGCTATAAGGAGTGATCATGGAAGAGAGTTTGACTTTTCTAAGATGGATCAATTTTGCGTAGATAATGGGACCATACACAACTTCTCAACTCCACGAACTCCACAGCAAAACATAGTAGTTGAAAAGAAGAACAAAATGTTGATTGAAACAGGAAGGACTCTACTAGCAGCAGCTCAGCTGCCTGAATACTTCTGGGAAGAGGCTATCAACACTGCGTGCTACACTCAGAATAGGTCTCTTGTTCACTCTACAATAAAGAAGACTCCCTACGAGCTTTGGAAAGGAAGAAAGCCAAATGTCCATTATTTCCATGTGTTCGGTTGTGCATGCTACATTCTCAATAATGGAAAATAATATCTGACTAAATTCCAACCCAAGTCAGACGAATGAATCTTTCTTGGATATAACACAGACAACAAGACCTATAGAGTGTTCAACAAGAAAATGCGAAGTGTTGAAGTCTCGATTCACATCATCTTTGATGAAACAGACTCAGACAAGTACGTACCACAAGGCACTGCGATCGATAATCCAGACACTATGAATGAGGTAGTCGAGCCCAACACCACAATCGTAGTCCCAGATGATGAAATCGTTGATCCTAAAGAAGAGATCGTGGAGAGAACTACACCAGACGATGAACCTCTACAATAAGAGACATAAGTTGATCTTGAAGAATTCGGACAAGAAGGCACCAGAACAGATGTTTCAACAGGGAATAGATGTGCAATAGATCAAACTCAAGATCTGATTATTAGAGATCCAAATACAAGAATTAGGACGAGATCTGCCACCTAGAATGAGTTTTTTTATCTGAGCTTTCTGTCCCAAATGGAACCCAAGAAGATAGAAGATGCTATGAAAGATTCTAGCTAGATAGAAGCCATGCAAAATGAGCTGAATAAATTTAAAAGAAGAAAAGTCTGGAGATTAGTTCCTAAACTAAGAAGTCACGTAGTTATTGGCACCAAATGGGTCTTTAGAAACAAAATGGATGAAGATGGGGTGATCACAAGGAACAAGGCAAGAATAGTGTCCAAAGGCTATTCCCAAGAAGAAGGCATCGACTACGATGAAACCTTCGCACCTGTTTCCAGAATGGAAGCTATCAGAATATTCCTTGCCTTTGTTGCCCACATGAAGTTCAAAGTTTTCCAGATGGATGTCAAGAGTACATTTCTGAATGGTGAACTTCAAGAAGAAGTATATGTGGAGCAACCTCCAGGTTTCATCAATCCAACTATCTCTAATTATGTCTATAGATTAGACAAAGCCTTATATGGACTTAAACAAACACCTAGAGCATGGTATGAAACACTAACTAACTTTCTTATTTAAAATGGTTTCAATAGAGGAAGAGTAGATACCACATTATTTCTTAGGAAGCACAAAGATAAAGTTTTACTAGTTCAAATATATTTAGATGATATTATCTTTGGTTCTACTGATGAAAATCTATACAAGAGATTTGTTAAGCTTATGCAGAGCAAGTTCCAAATGAGCATGATGGGTGAGCTGAATTTCTTCTTAGGACAGCACGTGAAGCAGACTGATGAAGGTGTCTTCATTAACCAAGCCAAGTAAATTAAAGACTTACTTAAGAAGTATGGCATGGAATCAGCCTTTCCCATGAAAACACAAATTGCTCCAACAACTAAGCTTGAAAAAGATGAGAAATGTAAATGTATTGACATTACTCAATACGGAGGTATGATAGGCTCTCTTTTGTACCTAACTGCCAATAGACCAGACATAATGTTTGCAACATGCATATGTGCTAGATTTCAAGCTAATCATAAGGAATCACACTTAACTACTTTAAAGAGAATTTTCAGGTATCTCACCTCACTTGGGACTTTGGTATCCCAAGGAGTCCTCCTTTGAACTGACAGGATATTCAGATGCTAATTTTGTAGTCTACAAAATTGATAGAAAAAGTACCATTGGCACTTGTCAACTTCTAGGAAACAGACTTGTGCCCTGGTTTAGCAAGAAGCAAAATTTAGTATCAACTTCAACAGCAGAAGCTGAATATATTGCTACAGGAAGCTGCTATGCTCAAATCCTATGAATGAGTAACCAACTAACAAACTATGGGTTTGATTTCAAGTCTATACATATTCACTGTGATAACATAAGTGCCATAGCAATAACACATAATCCTGTTATGCATTCAAGGACTACGCATATAGAGATAAGATATCATTTTATTAGGGATCATATTCAAAATGGAACTATATCTTTGCATTACATTCCTACTGAAAATCAACTTGTTGATGTCAGTACAAAACCCTTAGATGAATTCAAATTTAATAAATTGATAAGTGAATTAGGTATGCTAAATCTACAACCATAAATTTTGTGCTCTAGTTGGTGCTAACCATGCAGATAAAATGCCTATGTTAAAATTGTAGAGATGACTAAGAGAAACCATAAACTTGGAGTAGTCTCAATATGGTAGAGAAACCCACTGTGATGACAACATTTCTATCAAGTCTAAGCAGCCCTTCTGATAAGGGCCTTAGTGACAAACCTGGCCCTTAGTTTTAGACTAAAAGGTTGGCCCTTCTTGAGCAACCTTATCTCAGAAGGGATGATAATTCAGAGTGCTTCACAATAACCTGGAGACACAACAATCGTAGAGAAATCTCAACAATCGTAGAGCAACCTCAACAATCTTAGTCGCCATGAAGGATACATTAGCTCAAGGAGAGCTAAGGGTAGATTAGTACTTTTCACACTACTTCAAATCGTGGAGCCCTGTAGAACTCGACACGTGCCCCACTCTATAGATCGTGAGGATGGAAGTTATAAATACATTTTAAAAATGTCTTTTGACGGTTCACCTTTGAATTTCAAAAGCTCATTCCTCTCTTTCTCCCTCAAAAGAAACCTGAACCTTCAGAACACTCAACTAATTTTTGTTCGTTTCAGGAAAATCATAGTAATCAATGGCTGCTTCAAATGTCGTATATGGTTACCAACTATGCTTCGACGAATTCAAGACAGTTCCACAAAGTTCTGGCCCTTCTGAAGAAAGCTGGTCTCGAAGAAGCTCTGAGCACCAGCACAAGGATTTACCCGAAGCTGGTGAAAGAATTCTACAGCAATGATTTTTTTGAAAATGACATCATCACTACAAAGGTCAAGGGGGTGCAGATTCAACTTAAAATTGAAGATATAAACTTAGCCCTAGGTTTTAAATCAAAGGGTCTTTCATCTCTGAGTGTTATAGACTTTCATGAAGGTTTGAAGAAGATGCATCACAAAAAGTTTCAAGGCATCATGGGCTACAAGAAGAAAAATTTTCCCTAGAAGTATGAATTTTTTGCTGATATTGTTGGGAAATGCATATGCTGCAAAAGCTCTGGCCACGACTCTGTGAATGAGAACTAACTAAAGCTCATGACATCAATCTGCTTCAGAATTCAACTCAATTATGGGGCTTTGCTCATAGAATGGATTGGGAAGTGGATGCTCAGCTCAAAGAAGACGAAGAGCTGATGATGTTTGAGTCTAGTGGAAGGGCTGGTGAAATGAAGAAATTGGTTCTACCGGGAAATATGTCAATTGTGAAGGAAGTTGAGGAAGAAGAAGTCAATCAAGAGGAACCCACAACTCTAGTCAGAAAGAGTAAGGGTAAGAGAAAATTAAATGAAAGTGTTCAGATAACAGAAGAGCCTTAACGCTCAACCACTGATGCGCCCCAAGGAGGTTCGGGCAAAGAGATTCTAGGTCTTTTCACACAAAGGGAACTCACCCTTGAAGTGACTGAATCACCAGAAGAAGTTAAGAGGGAGATGAAAAAGAAAAAACATGGTAATGATAAGGCTGAAGACTGTTCTGAGCCTCAGAAGAAGAAACACAGCCATCAATCAAAGAAGTCTTCATTCACCACGATCGTGGAGTCATTACCGATCGTGGAGTCTAGAATTACCATATTTCTAGAGAAGGATGCTGCAACAGTACCTCAGCTTGAATAAACTGTCAGAGCTAGAGTTGAAGCTGAAGAAAATATTGAGGATATGACTAAGCCCAGGAGAATAAAGAGAAAGCTTGTCAAGAAATATATTCTTGTCAATGAAGAAGTCTTGAAGTAGGAAGAAAGAAGAATTGCTGCTGAGAAGGCTGCACCAAGATCTGAGCCCCAAACAACTGATTCCTAGGATGAGACCCAGATCATTGCTGATGTGATAGTCAACCTTAACAGTGCAGTAACCCCTACTGCATCTGATCAGACTATAATTCATACTGAGGGGGAGCTTCTTGAAGCACCTGAACAAAGAAGTGCTCTAGCTGAGGCGAAGGTGTTAGAAGAACCTGAGCAAGAGAATGCTACAGCTGAGGGGGAGCTTCCAGAAGATGTTCATGAACCCGCCTCAGCCCTTCAAGAAATCGTAGTCTCTAAAGTTGTGGAAATGGAAAGTGCCGAAATTGTGGAGGTGGAGGGGGCTGAAGAACAAAGAGGAGATGATGGATGTTGTGGAAATTTCAAATGAAGGTGATGAAGACAGGGAAGAAGAAGAGGATGAAGAAGTTGAGATTATTGCAGTGGGCTAGAATGGATATAGGAAAGCCAATTATAATCAGTTGTTCTCCAACTTGCCTATGATGTCCTATCACAAAGCCCTAATTCTCAACTCCTGAGATCACATGTTCTGGACTTATAAAGCTTATCCAGCAATTTCAGTGCTAGCTCAAGGATTCCCAAGCAACCTTAATTTTGCTCAGAAACATATCACAAATCATTCTTCTTCAGAGACTGAGTGTGAGGTACAAACTGTAAGACCCCAACTTTTTATGAATAAATATTTAAATTCTCTAATTATTATTTTGAATAATAAGGTGTTGATTTGATATAATGCTATAGTTATGGGCGATATGTGCAAATTTTATAAAGTAAGCAAGTTGTCATAAAATATTCGTTTTTCAGGGAATATTCTTTTTGTCGGAGAATATCCGTATGATGGCGCAATCAATGGTGTACCACATAACGGAATAACTATAGGATATAGAAAGTGATAGAAATAACATTTTTATAAAAAATAACAGTAAAACTTTTACCATTAAACAGTTAAAATACCCGGTGATAAAAGTACAGTAATACACGTGGTTGCACAGTAGTACATAATATTGCACAGTATCTCTGATTATTGATTCTTACATAAAAAGTCACTCAGTATTCAATAATTGCCACAATAGTTGCTGCATAGTATCTCATATTATTGATTAAATTATTGTCACAATATCATCTACACAATATTTTATATTATTAAATCAATAATTGAACTGACACAATTATTAATATTATTAGTTAGCATAATTGGCAATGTCTAGAAAGTTCTGGCAATGAAAGGGGTTAGGTTATATAATTACACGCCAATAAGGATAAATCCTTATCGGAAAGCCCCCTCTTTCGTGGGAATGACCTGGTTTTTAATATTGTGAGCTTATAATATAAATTATGAATAATTATTTTGTGGTTAATATTGGTTCAATTTTGATATAAATGAAAGAATTTAGCATGAAATATTTATTGAAAGGTTGGCATATTATTTTCTTCAAAATATTCATTCAAATATATTATTATAATATATTATTCAAATAGTAATATTATAATAATATATATAATTTCCTGACATGTGAATAATTGGAGTGGAGGTTAACAACTTGAATTGGAATTCTTTTCGTGTACTTCTTCTTTTCCAAATTTGATGGCTAAAAGTTCCTGCATAATTTATATTTTTCTTTCTTCTTTTTTCCAATTGGTGGGTAGTGAGACTTCCAGCAATGCATTTTATCTTCCAAATTTAGTGGGCCCTCAACTATTGAAAAATGTGAAGTTAGGCAGAGAAGAAATTGAAAGTTAGGCGGAGAAGAAAAAAGAGAAAGTTAGGCAGGGATGTTTAACTTTTCCCTATGTGCTGCACTATAAAAGGGGGGTAACCCACTTTCCTAAACATACTAAAAATCTCAAGCATTCCTACTTTAATATTGTGAGTATTTTTTTTGAGTATAGAAATAATTTGAGTATAAATTTTAGTGCAAGATTTTCTTAGGATAATATCTGATATTCTAGTCAAATCTAGTTTTCTACTAAGGATGTTATTTTTCTTTCAATACTCATAAAGGATATTATTTTATTTCAATACTCGTAAGAAATATCATTTTCTTTCATACTCTATATTATGTAGGTGATATTATTTCATTTCATATTCTTAAATTTAAACTTACTATGGTAAGTATTGCTTCTATAATTCCTGAAATGATTAGAAATTTCTTAAGTTTTGTGTTTCATCTAATATCATTTCACTAGAATATTGGTCTGAACTTTCTTATTAAATTTGAATCTTTTCATTTCGGGGTACTATTCATGGGTATTACTCATACGACACTATTCATGGGTACTATTCATACATTACTATTCATAAGTATTGTTGACAACATAATTTAATTTTCTTTTTTATCCAAATTATTTTTGATACATGAATATTATTCTTGAATTTTACTTCACAAATAGTTATCATGTTGATAATTTGAACATTTTTGAACTCTAGATAAATTGAATTATAAATCTCTAATATTTATCATTGATCTCACTATTTGATTCTTTATATCATTGTCATCATTCTCATGCTTATATTGTATTGAAAGTCATCTTTGGCCCGTAGTGCAAAGATGGACTATTGATTGGTATGATTATGACCAGGAATTGTGTATTGGTATAATCATAATCTTTAATGTTACAGATAAAGGTTTGTGGTGAAAGTCCTCTTTGGCCCGTAGTGCATAGATGAACAGGTGTTCAGCATGATCATGACCACTGGTGATACAAACGATTATCTTTGGCCCGTAGTGCATAGATAATTCGTTGATTTGAAATAATTATTGATTGGTGTTACAGGGATAAAATATTGATGATGGAATTTTAAACCATAGAAGATAATATACATCATGCTCTAGTTGACTCTTCTAATGGATTGTTGTTTCCGCTGCAGTTGTTGATCTAAAACTTATTTTCTATTGTATTCTATCAGATTTTTCCTTGTTGAGAACTAAGGATAATTTTCTCTACATTATCTTAGTCATAATATTCTTTACTGGGATAGTTGAGCTTACCATTTTCCTTTTGGTTCCATTGTTCTTCTCCGGAAGCGAGAATGTAGCTGGGACTAGTCGGGAAATGGAGTAATGGTCCAAGATGGTTATTATAGTAGTCCTCACTATTTTGTAAAATAGTGTGACAATAATTGTAATGTGGAAGTTATTTGAGTTTGGATATTGTCTACGTGACAATATTTGTATTGAAACTCACAGTTTATGTTTTGTCGTATTTTACACGATAATTAATAGTTGTATAAATGAAGTTTGTATTTGAATTCTGTTCCATGTATTTGGCAACTCAGAATGAGTTTTGTGGACCTATTTTGGAGACGTCACAGTTGGTATCAGAGCTTAGGGATATGATCTCTGGTAGAGATCTGGTATTAAAACTAAGAGGGGAGAGACGAGTAAATTTTTTGCTAGTGTGTCCTACCTAAGCTTATTTGTTATTTAATTGGTCGGTCAGAATATTGGGATAATATGTGGCATGTCAATTTCTTTTATTAACCCTTGTTTTGTGTCAGTATTTGAGAATGACATCTAAATGTTTTGAGATAAGCAATGGAGCACATGAGACCGTTGAGACACCGCCAATCAATAACCTGGATAATGTGCATCAGGAAGGCAATAATCTTCATGTAAACAACAACACCGACCAAATGATGAACGATGAGATGTTTAGGAGCTTTCTATAATTCATGGAAAATCAAACGAGAGAGAGTCCTGTTCAAAATGCCAATGGCAACTCACGGCTGGTCAATGCTAAGCAATTCAAGGAGTTGGGACCGCTGGAGTTTTTGGGAAAGCTAGAGCCACTTAAGGCAGAAGCATGGATTAAGCAGATCACCAAGATATTTGATGTCTTGGGATGTACAGAGGAGAAAAAGGTTCCCTTCACCACCTTTATGTTGCATGGAGAGGCAGATTACTGTTGGGAATCTGTAAAGTGTACTCATCTTTCCGCACTTAAGATATCTTAGGAGAAGTTCCATGAATTATTCAACGACAAGTATTTTCCAGAAAGTATTCGTCATATGAAGGAGGTGGAATTCATCAAACTGGATCAGAACAATATAACTGTATCACAATACGAGGCTAAGTTTGTGGAGTTATCCCGATTTGCATCCCATTTGGTGGATAATGAGGAGCGAATGACACGGATGTTTCTGAGAGGTTTGAAACCTAAAATTCGTCAATACCTCATTTATCATAAACTTTGTTTGTATTCAGATGTTTTAAATAGGGCTCAATTATTGGAGTGAGATAATGAGATAGTTCAACCAAAAGATAATAACTGACAACACGATAATAGTCGTACCAGTGGCAACAATCATCGAAGTAATGATAGTAAACGTGGAGGAAATTATAATGCCATAAATGGTAACCACTTCGGTGGTAATCCTGGCCAAGATAATAGAAGAAATGAGTCAAGTGGAAATTTTAAAAAGAGAAAATTCAATGATGATGCGGAAGACACATCGAGAAGACGGCAAAGACAACACGAGAATCTTGTTTCTAGAGGAGGAGAACGACCACCAGTTAGATTCTATAGATGCGGAGAGGAGGGACACATCTGTCCAAAATGTACACAGTCTTCCAAGGTGTGTTTTAGTTGTGGAAAGGACGATCACATAGCTCGATTTTGTCCTGTAGCGAAGTAAAGTCCAGCTGGGATGGTGGCACCAAAGGCTGTCCCGGACAAGTCAAAGTTGATGGTTTATGGGAAAGCGTTTGTCGTGACTTCCCAAAAAGAGAGGAACCCAATCAAATTTATCACAGGTAAACTAATCATAAACGCTTGTGAAGTCTATACCTTATTCGATACCGGTTCTACCCATTCTTTTATTTCACCTGCTTGTGCTCAACGTTTGAACTTGACCCCTAAGAAATTAGATTTTGACTTATCTATTGAAACTTCTTTAGGAGAAACCTTCGTTACATCCACTGTTTATAAATTTTGTTTGATTCAAATCGGTACCCTCACATTACCTGTGGATCTCATCTCTTTGAAAATACTTGCATTTGATGTGATTTTAGAGATTAATTGGTTAACTACTCATCGTGCTAAAATTGATTGTTTTCATAAGGTCGTTAGTTTTTCATATTTTTAACCAACCTGTTATGCGAATTCAAGCAACCAAACCACTAAAGTCAATCATTATCATATCAAGCCATAAATTGATTCGTTTATTGAAATACGGATGTCAAGCTTTCTTAGCCCATGTCATGGGTTTAAACAAAAATACGTCAAATTTGAATGATATTTATGTTGTTAATGAATTTCTTGAAGAACTTTATGGCCTACCCCCCAGAGCGTGAAATCAAATTTTGTATTAACCTTGAACTCGGTACAAAACCCATTTTCAAAACCCCATATCGAATGGCTCCTATTGAACTTTAGGAGTTAAAAACTAACTACATGAACTGTTAGACATTGGTTTCATTCATCCTATTACATCTCCTTAGAGTGCTTCTATTTTATTCGTAAAGAAGAAAGATGGGAGTATGCAACTTTGCATTGACTATCGGGAGTTAAACCATTTCACCACCAAAAATAGGTACCCGTTACTTCGCATTGATGATCTGTATGACTAGTTACAAGGAGATAAATTCTTCTCAAAGATCAATCTTTGTTCCGGATATCATCAGTTAAAGATTAAAACTGATGACATTCCAAAGACTGATTTCAGAACTCGGTACGGGCATTACGAATTCCTAGTCATGTCTTTTGGATTGACTAATGCTCATGCTGCCTTCATGTATATGATTAACTGAGTATTCAAGGAATGTTTGGATCATTTTGTGGTTATCTTTATTGATGACATCCTCATTTACTTCAAAAGACGTGAAGATCATGAGCAACACTTGAGGCTGATACTCCAAAAGCTTTGTGAAAACAAGTTATACGCCAAGTTGAAGAAATGCGAGTTCTAGCTTGAGGAAGTAGCATTCCTTGGGCACGTGATATCTAAACATGGAATATCAGTTGACCCGACGAAGATTAAAGAAATAAAATGTTGGGAGCAACCTAAGTTAGTAATCGAAATACGTAGATTTCTGGGCTTAGCTGGTTATTATAGGAGATTGGTGGAAGGATTTTCTCAAATCGCCACTCCATTAACTCAGCTGACTCAAAAAGATACAAAATTTGCATGGAGCAAGGAATGTGAGAAGAGCTTCCAAGAACTCAAGAGGAGACTCATTTCAACACTTGTTCTGACAATACCATCAACTACGGAGGGATTTGTCATCTACAGCGATGCTTCAAGCAGAGGTTTAGGATGTGTTCTCATGCAACATGGGAAAGTCATAGCCTATGCCTCACGATAACTCGAAGAATATGATAGGAATTATCCTACTCATGATCTAGGGTTGGCAGCAGTCATTTTCGCGCTAAAGATCTGAAGACACTACCTATATGGGGAGAAAGTGGAGATCTATACAGATCATAAAAGCTTAAAATATTTCTTCACCCAAAAGGAACTCAACATGAGGCAACGACGTTAGCTCAAGCTGTTAAAAGTTTATGACCATACCATTCAATACCATCTTGGAAAAGCGAACGTGGTAGCTGACGTGTTGAATATAAGATCATATGCGGGTACGAGTGCGATATTTTCAACACAAAGGCCCATTTTGTATGATTTACAAAGGATGGAGATAGAGTTAAAAACTCCAAAAACCCACGTGATGATGTCAAATATATGCGTAGAACCGACTTTAATCGATAAAGTTAAAGCTGCTCAAGCTACAAACCCGGAGTTGATGAGTATGAAGAAGAAGTACAAGAAGGTGTTATTCCAGAAGCAAGAATCGAGGAGGAAGGAATACTACGAGTCAACTCTAGACTTTGTGTTCCTAAAGACTCTGATTTAAAGTATAAAATCATTATGGAGGCACACAAGACACCGTTTGCAATCCATCCTAGAAGTGCTAAAATGTATCGTGATCTTCGACATACATTTTGGTGGAGCAATATGAAGAAAGAGATCGTAGAGTTTATCTCAAGGTGTTTAACTTATCAACATGTTAAGGCGAAGCATTAAGTACCAAATGGTCCATTGCAACCACTTAAAATTCCAGAATGGAAGTGGGAGCACATCAACATGAATTTCGTTACTGGTCTTCCCAAGTTTTCTCAAGGCATAGATGCAATTTGGGTCATTGTCGATAGATTAACCAAGTCTGCTCATTTCTTTCCTATACGAGAAACTTATTCACTTGAACATCTTGCTCGTATGTACATAAATGAGATTATGAGATTACATGGTATGCTAGTATCCATAGTTTCTGATCGAGACCCAAGATTTACTTCACGATTTTGGGTCAGTTTGTAGAAAGCTATGGGCACTGATTTACGATTCAGTTATGCCTATCATCCCCAGACGGACGGGCAATCAGAAAAGACTATTCAAACTCTTGAAGATCTATTGAGACTCTGCGTACTAGACTTCAAAGGAAGTTGGGACAAGTACTTGCCATTGGTGAAATTCTCCTACAATAACAGTTATCAAGCAAGTATAGGCATGACTCCATTCGAGGCGTTGTATGGACTAAAGTATCGTTCTCCAGTATGTTCGAATGAGGTGGGTGAAGCAACGTTGTTGGGACCAAAAATGGTACGTATGACTACGAAAAATATTCAAATGATCCGACAACGTATACAAACCTCACAAGATTGACAAAAGAGTTATGTTGATCTTCATCAAAAGGACGTGGAAGTCAATGTTGGAGATCATGTATTGTTACGTGTTTCTCCATGGAAAGGAGTTATGAGATTCAGAAATAGAGGAAAGCTCAACCCTCGATTTATTAGTTCATTTGAAATCCTCGATTGAGTAGGAACTGTGGCTTACAGACTCGCCTTACCACCAAGTATATCTCGTGTTTATAACATTTTTTACATATCCATGCTATGTAAATATGTGAAAGACCCGAACCACATTATTGAATTAAAACCAGATAAGATAGCAAAAGATTTAACGTATGAAGAGGTACCTGTTAAAATCTTGGATAAGAAGGAGCATATTCTACGCTCAAAGGTTATACCTCAAGTCAAAGTTTTTTGGAGAAACCAGGATATTGAGGAAATGACCTAGGAGTTAGAATCTGAAATGAAAACAAGGTATCCTCACCTCTTTGACATACCAGGTACGTACATCAATTTTGAGGATGAAATTTCATAAGGAGGGGAGGTTATATGATCCCAATTTTTTATGAATAAAGATTTAAATTCTCTAATTATTATTTTGAATAATAAGGTGTTGATTTGATATAATGCTATAGTTATGGGTGATGTGTAAAAAATTTTCAAAGTAAACAAGTTATCATAAAATATTCGTTTTATCGGGGAATATTCTTTTTGTTGGGGAATATCCATACAACTGTGCAATCATTAGTGGACCACATAACGGAATAACTGTCGGATATAGAAAGCGACAAAAATAACCTTTTTATAAAAAATAACAGCAAAACTTTTACCATTAAACTATTGAAATACCTAGTGATAAAAGTACAGTGATACGCTTGGTTGCACAGTATCACACGGTATTGCACAATATATTTGATTATTTATTCTTACGTAAGAAGTCACTCAGTATTCAATAATTGTCACAGTAGTTGCTTCATAGTATCTCATATTATTGATTCAATTATTGTCACAGTATCATCTACACAATATTTTATTTTATTAAATAAATAATTAACACGACACAATTATTTATATTATTAGTTAGCATTATTGGCAATGTCTAGAAAGTACTGTCGAGGAAAGGAGTTAGGTTATATAATTGCTCGCCAATAAGGATAAATCCTTATCGGAAAACCCCCTCTTTCTTGGGAATGACCTAGTTTTTAATATTGTGAGCTTATAATATAAATTGTGAATAATTATTATGTGGTTAATATTTGTTCAATTTTTATATGAATGGAGGAATTTAGCTTGAAATATTTTTTGAAAGTTTGGCATATTATTTTCTTCGAAATATTCATTCAAATATACTATTATAATATATAATTTAAATAGTAATATTATAATAATATATATAATTTCCTGACGTGTGAATAATTGGAGTGGAGGTTAACAACTTGAATAGGAATTCTTTTTGTGTACTTCTTCTTTTCTAAATTTGTTGGCTAAAAGTTCCTGCATAGTTTTTATTTTTCTTTCTTCTTTTTTCCAATTGGTGGGTGATGAGACTTCCTGCAATGCATTTCATTTTTTAAATTTAGTGGGGCCTCAACCATTGAAAAATGAGAAGTTAGGCAGAGAAGAAATTGAGGTTAGGCGGAGAAGAAAAAAGAGAAAGTTAGGCAGGGAAGTTTAACTTTTCCTTCCGTGCTGCACTATAAAAGGAGGGGTAATCCTCCTTCCTAAACACACCAAAAATCTTAAGCATTCCTACTGTAATATTGTGAGTATTTCTTTTGAGTATAAAAATACTTTGAGTGTAACTTTTAGTGCAAGATTTTCTCATGATAATATCCGATATTCCAGTCAAATCTAGTTTTCTACTAAGGTAAAGGATGTTATTTTCTTTCAATATTCATAAAAGATATTATTTTATTTCAATACTCGTATGAAATATCATTTTCTTTCATACTCCATATTATGTAAGTGATATTATTTCATTTCATATTCCTAAATTTAAACTTACTATGGTAAGTATTGCTGCTATAATTCCTGAAATGATTAGAAATTCCTTAAGTTTTGCGCTTCATCTAATATCATTTCACTGAAATATTGGTCTGAACTTTCTTATTAAATTTTAATATTTTCATTTCGGGGTATTATTCATGGATACTATTCATACAGTACTATTCATAAGTAATTGTTCATTCATATGTAATTTAATTTTCTTTTTTACGTCAAATTATTTTTGATACATGAATATCATTCTTGAATTTTACTTCACAAATAGTTATCATGTTGACAATTTGGATATTTTTGAACTCTGTATAAATTGAATTATAAATCTCTAATATTTAACATTGATCTCACTTGATTGATTCTTTATATCATTGTCATCATCCTCATGCTTATATTATACTGAAAGTCATCTTTGGCCCGTAGTGCAAAGATGAACTGTTGATTGGTATGATTATGACTAGAAATTGTGTATTGGTATAGTCATAATCTTTAATGTTACAGATAAAGGTTTTTGGTGAAAGTCTTCTTTGGCCCGTAGTGCATAGATGGACATGTGTTTATCATGATTATGACCACTGGTGATACAAATGATTCTTTTTAGCCCATAGTGCATAGATAATTTGTTGAATTGAAATAATTATTGACTGGTGTTACAAGGATAAAATATTGATGATGGACTTTAAAATCATAGAAGATAATAGACATCATGCTCTACTTGACTCTTCTAATGGATTGTTGTTTTCGCTGCAGTTGTTGATCTAAAACTTGTTGTCTATTGTATTCTATCAGATTTTTCCCTGTTGAGGACTAAGGATAATTTGTTCTACATTATCTTAGTCATAATATTCTTTACTGGGCTAGTTGAACTCACCCTTTTCCTTTTGGTTCCATTGTTCTTCTCAGGAGGCGAGAATGTAGCTGGGACTAGTCGGGGAATGGAGTAATGGTCCAATACGGTTATTATAGCAGTCCTCACTATTTTGTAAAATAGTGTGACAATAATTGTAATGAGGACATTATTTGAGTTTGGATATTGTTTACGAGACAATATTTGTATTGAAACTCACAGTTTATGTTTTGTCGTATTTTACATGACAATTAATAGTTGTATAAATAAAGTTTGTATTTGAATTTTGTACCATGTATTTGGCGACTTAGAATGGGGTGTGTGGACCTATTTTGGGGGCGTCACACAATCTATTACCATATCTTTTATAGTTAACCACTGCCCTCCATCAAACTTTAACCAATTTAATGAACTGCCAAGATGGTTGGAAGTGGTTCTTCACCCACTAAACTAATTTCCAGCTACATAATCTCAACATTCTGTAACTGATGAACCAAATACACCAAACTTCATTTTATTACAATCTTCAACAACCTTTAACTCCACGAAAATAGCACAACGTGACACCACGAACAGTGCTCCTACTCAAATCGTGGAGTCACCTGCTCTACTAGCTTCAACAGTCTTCTCTCCCATAACTCAAGCCTCTATTCTTGTACCTCATTCAGACATTCCTTCTTCCTCAAACCACAATTATTTCGATCTTTCTCTTGCTCTCTCAAATCTGTAAGAACAAAATACAAGGGCCTCTCCTTCAGACACTCATAAAATTCTTGAGCTTTTCTCAGTTCTTCCTACCAAAACTGAGTTGTTTACCGCATCACAGAAAGTGACCACAAAAATTCAAGAAGATCTTGAAAATCACTCTTTGCTCATCCATCAACGGTTAAACCACTTGATTGATGCTGCCAACACTTTTCCTAGCAACCTGAGCTCTAAGCTCACAAAGAAGTTACGGGAGATCATCAAGGAAATGATCCAAAGCATAAATGAAAGGGATCAAATTCACTTTCAATCTACCCGGAAGCATAAGGAAGCAGTTATCCTTCTTCAGCAGAATCAGGAGGCTCAAACCAAATTCATTACGGAAAGCCTTTCTAGCCTATGACCTTCTCTGACTAAATTATATGCATAGTCTTTGAATCAGATGAAACAAACGGACGATGTCTTAGCCATTCTGCAAAAACACAGATCACAAACTGATTCTCTCATCCAAGAAAATCGAGAAGATATTTCTCAGTCAAGAAGTCAACTCCACGAACTTATACAAGGTATGAATCGCTTGTCTCAAGATATTCTAACCCTGGATGCTGACATAAAGGAGGGAGAATAATGAGAAAAGTAAAGGGAAACAAGCCAAACACTCCCGAAGATCCTATCAACAGTCTTGCACTCAATCGTCAAGAGCAGCAGATCAACAACCGATCTTAATGGCAAGTCCAGTTTCCAATTCGCTCAATAGATAAAAAGTATCTCTCACTGGTATGAGTATGCCCATTGGCGATCCTATCTTCATGAACAAACATGATCATAATGAACCTCTGAAGCAACATGAGCTAGAAGAACTTGCAAGACGGAATGAAGCCATCAAGAAATAGAGGGAATACGAACATGCTCATCCTCCAAGGTTCAAGAAATCTAGAAGATAAGTTTCTGTATTTATTTGATGGTTTGGTTCTGAACTGTAATTCTATCTTATAAACATCAATAAATTCATGATTATCTTCTAGAGATTCAGTTGCTCACTGATCATCAAGTCATGTATACTTTTTAAGCATCCTGCATTTAGAAATTAATGATATGATGTAAATCTCCTTGGTTATGTCAACATCAAATAGGGGGAGATTGTTGGGAATTGCATATTCAAATTTGATGTTGAAAGTAAATATATATGATTGTGTGTAAAGTCCTTCATAGAACATATGTACAAGGACTTTGATGGTAGATTAAAATTGTTAGGATGACATATGCTTAATGTATATGAATTTATAAATGAATGTATAGAAGAAAGATCAAAACTGTTAGGTTGATCTATTTTGAAGATGTAATAGATAGGCCTCAACAAAATCGTAGTCTAATGAGCCAGCTGAGAGATTGAAGAAGCCAAGGCAGAATCGTGGAGTGTCAAAAAAGTTGCTTCAGAATCGTAGTCTATCTTAGAAGCCACAATTAGTATCGTGGAGATGGTCCGAGCGCCTGCCGAGCCAAGAAAAGAATTGCAGTCATCTCTCGGAAACGTGGAGTCTGCAAAACGAGCAAGTAGAGATCGTAGTCTATCATAGCTTAAGAGAAATCCTAGTGTTCTTTTCGATGAATGTTGAATCAAGAACGAACATGACAAGTGTGACGCCCCCAAATCCGGGTGCTACACAGTACTCATAACTATACATTCATTCCATTGAAACAACATCAAAATGAGTGTATTAACTACATTTTTATTACAATAGTAATACATCCTTTCCCATGTTCTATAACCGAATTACATTCTTCGTTTATCATAAGTATAATTCATGCAAACATACTAGTCTATTACAGGATAATCTACTTATCCATCTTAGCCTTGCCTTTATCTTTACTAGAACCATCGGTTCGTTCGGCCTTAGCTGCAATCATATAATTCAAGCAAGAAGTGAGCATAACTAGATCAGCAAGTCTAGAAACATATTATATAAATACCACGTCGAGAATCATATGATTATTCTTCAATAACTGAACAATTAGCTATGAAGTACTATGAAACATTGAATATTACTTTCCATTCTCATAAAACAATTCGGAAGTACATATAGTAACTTCAGAATTTTGAGTAGGTCAAAAGACCATGAACATTATCTTTGGTTTTCAGTCATAAAAAAGGACATCCCGGTACCAAGTCCGTAATTCTGATATATCTTACGAGCACTTCTAGGTGATCAACCTATAGTACTCTATGTTGACCAACACTCATCCGTTAAACGTATTTACATTTAAGTTTTGGCAACCTCGCATGTCCATCAAATAATCGATGTAAAATACATTTGTTTATTCATACTCAGGCTTACCTTTGAATCCATACCAAACAATTGGCATAGGATAGCGTTATCAATTCTATATCAAAATACTTGTAAACAAATCAATCAAACTCTTAAGATTAGTCTAGCCGAGTTAAAACTGGCATCGACCCTTTCGTAAAATAATTCATGCATCTCATAACATGAATCACAGAGAACTTGGCTAACACGAAGGTTAGACAAGCGTTAAGAAAACTTGCCGTCAAGCGTCTTCAAATAAATATTCAAGAGTTCTCGGTCTTTACAGTCTCTACATGATATATTCACATAGCACACTATAATTAGCTATCAAACAATCTAATTATCACATTGTTTTTACCAACTTCTTTCTCTTCTATAACTTAACCGAATTTATTTCATTAATAAAACTTATTTACAATTACTTACCCTCCTTTACGGCTTATTAACGTTCATCGTTTCATTACCAATAAACCACGTTAAATTCCTAAAGTCATCACTACATATGTGATATAGGAATGGTCTTAACATATACATTAAGTATATACACTTGCCCCATAATTTTCATGCAAGGGTTCAAAAATAACTAAGTCATTCTTTTCCCCTGTCTCGGCGTTGCGTTGCCGTCCTCAGGCTTATCATTGGCGTTGTGGCGCCAACTAACAGTAGCTAACCCCTTGTCTCGGTGCTACAGCGCGAGACTTCCTATACATAAGTGGCACTGCGGCGTGACTCAGTATTGCCTACTCCTCCGACTCGGCGCTTCAGCGCGAGTATTACAAGCTTGGGGTGGCGTTGCGGCGCCGACCCTGAGCCCTGGAAAATTTCTAAGTTTTCTCAGTTCAATTCTTTATGGACTCCTAACTTGGTCATTATAAGTCAGAATTAGCTCGTTCAAAAGCCGTTATCTGACCTATCTCATGTTCTTCAATTTCATTCAGATAAAAGTAGTTTTTAAATTCGTTAACAATGAATTTACTATTTAACGTTCTATTACGTGGTCATTTAACGTTCGTGAACGTTCATAGCTCGTTTCTTTGTTCTAAGTCGGAATTTGACGATTCTTGAGTCCATGACTCTCAAATACGTTATTCTACGTTATGCCATCGAAAACCTAGGTTTCTGAGTTAAACGATAAATTTTGGCTACTAATCCGGGAATTCTACGATTTCAACGTTTAACGCCTAATCTCGTAAATTTTGTCATAACTTCTTTACTCGAGTTGTATATGCCAAATCAAATGGAATAACTCCATTGATTCATTATCTACATCCTAACCAAGCAAGATGCACATAACCTATGATGGTTTTAAATTTGTCCATCAACAACCAAATAAACGCTTAACGGTTTTCTTCGCTTAAACATACTTAAACGCTTATGATTTCTAATCATACATGACTTATAATGTTTTAATCCACTTTTAGCCATCCTTATTACTCCGGAAGAGACATGCTCCACCAATTCATACTTCTTTAAGAAAAAGAAATAGAAAAGGATCGAAGATTTAGCTTTACATAATATTACCATAATGTTCTTCGCGTTCTTGAATAAAGCTTGTATGTTTTACTTTGATTACTCTTGATTACTTGTTAAAGCTCTTTTCTCTCTCTCAATATATTGTCTAGAGTTTGGTAAAACACCAAATGAATAACTTTAGCCTTCCTTTTATAGAAAAGTCTAATGGAGGGAAAATTGGTCATTAATCCACCTCCTTTATTTGTAACGCCCCCAAAATAGGTATAATCCTCACAACCTATTCTGAGTCGCCATGAACTACACTCAATGCAATTTACAAATACAAACTTCATTATTACAATTGTCGTACAAAATACAAAAACACATATGTTGTGAGTTTTGATACAAATATATACCAACTGTGACTCTCATCCCAACATTTGATAGCACGTCACAATAGCACCTTATATAAAGGTACAGTCAATAACTGTTTTAGAAATTAAAATCTTCAGAAAATGCTCAAGGAAACCTTCGTACATGGGAGGCCATGCATTTATGTTATAATAGATATTATAAGACTGGAGAATTATCCTTGGTTGACCCAATAGACCCCAAAGAAAAACGAGAAGATTGTTATCATATTCTTTCCAATGGAGAGTCTTCTCTTGACATATAATTATCTCCATTGTCTCTAATTGAGAATTATATTTCATCCAAACTCCAAGATTATATAGGTAGCGCTCGTAGATATACTCAGCAAGTGGATGTGCACAACCCTGTCTTATGATAACACGAATTTGCATGTCATTAGACATCTTATATGATAGTGGCAAAACACCCTTCCAACGTTGGATTCGCCTCACCCTATTTGATTCACCAAATATAACTACTAAATGATGTATAAAATACAACACACTATTCTAAAGTTCTCAATAAAATTATTTCCATACTGTTTAGGGAGAACCTCCACAACTAGAGACCACCATTCTATTCCCCTGCTACCTCCGCTCGACCCAGCTACAATCTTATTACCTGAAAGGAATTGTGAATCAGAAGGGTGAGCATAACTAGCCCATTAAAGAATATCATGACTAAGATAATTAAATTATCAATAGCCTTCATCAGTAATAAATCAGAGATTTAGAACATATGGTAGATAATAAAACTTTTCAACCATAGTTGCTGCGAAACGAGTAATTCATTAGAAGAGTCAAATATACCATAAGATCTATTATCTTCTTCATGTTAAAAGACCGCCAACAATGTTTTATCCTTGTAACATCAATCAACAGTTCCAATCCACAATCATGTGAATAACTCATAATCATAATTATGGTTATAAATTCCTCTTCTCATCTGGGACGAAGATAATTCTCATCACCTGTCTTTACCTGAAACATTAAAGATCATGTTTATACCAAATCACAGTTCCTGTTCATAATCATACTAATAAATTTATCTTTACACTACGGGCCAAAGATATTCGTCAACAGTTCATCTTTGCATTACTGGCCAAAGATATTCAACAACAAGTCATCTTTGCACTCTGGGCCAAAGATATTCAACAACGAGATCATCTTTGCACTCTGAGCCAAAGATATTCAACAACAGATCATCTTTTACTACTGAGGCCAAAGATATTAATATCTCAAAGAAATATATAATCATTTCAAAATTTATATAAACAATAATTATAATCATGTTGATCAATTCACCTTTGCACTTAAGCTAAAGATATTCAATTATAAATTCAATGGTCATGATCATACCAGTCAACAATTCATCTTTGCACTACTGGCCAAAGAGAACCCATAGTCACGATCATACAATTAATCTACCCATCTTTACACTCAAGTGAAAGAGAAATTCCATCACCAGCATTATAAAAATGTTATATATGATAATAAAAATAATATGATCAAAACATGGATTTAATTTCAAAAGCAATATTCATAAATCAACGATAATTTGGTCAGAAAAAGAAACTAATTTTGTCATGAATAGTACCCTATGAATAGTAACTCATGAATAATAACTCGTGAATAGTAACTCTGTCGACGTCAGGATTTTTAGACGTCCCTTTCCGTTACTTGTTCTTTGGTGTTCTCATTTTAGGTGAGATTTGTTTGAAAAAACAAGTGAAAAAGGTTCGACGTGTATAATGTCGACGATGGACTGTTAAGAGTCGTCAGTTGGTTTTTTAAATGGTTGTACTGATAAATAGGTTTTATACCTATTTATCCGGTATTTGTTACTTGAATTATTTGCTTAATCTCATGTTTCTTAGTTACTTTTTCATGCATTTTGTGTTCGTTTTGTAGATTATATGCTTGGGAGTTGAAATCGCAAAGAATTGGTATAAAAACGCAAAGAAAAGCAATCCGGACATCGTTTGGGCTTTAATGTTTATTTTATATTCTTGGTTTGGAACTTGGATTACATTGTAGAACTTCTTCTTAGCTTTTCGGAACATCATGAATCATTCCAATCGGAGTTCGGATGCATGAGTTATGACATTTGTACCAACGGACGTCGAACGTCACTGTTTTGGATGGCCATTTGCATAGCAGTCCCTTCCAGCCCAATTTCCACCTTCGTCCGTCAGTTATTTTTAAACTTTTAAAAAAATTAAAGTTGTAGATCTCGTCGATATCTTCGATTTGATAGGTATCAGGCCTCGTAACTCTTCCCGGATAAAAGGTTATGGCCGTTTTCCCAAAGGATGTCAGAGCAGAAAATTTTCCTTCACAAAACCGCCGCCGGGGTGGGCATGCTAGTCACAAGACAGGCCCCTAGCCCGCCGGGGAGGGCCCAAAACAAGCCTAAACCCCCGCCGGGGCGGGGGTATGCCCAAAAAATGCGCTAAAATGTGAATTTTGGTTAAATTTGAGTCTAGAAAGGATTGTTTCGATCCGATTGACACAAGGACTTCCAAGAGGACTTAAAGACATATGAAGAGACTTATAAAAGTAGGAGAATCACAAGGATTAGGGGAGATTAGAGACTAGAGAGAGGATTCCATTAGATTAGATTAGAGTAAATTAGATCAAAACACTTGTTCTAATTAGGTTTGGAGATTGAAGCAACTTGAAGACCATTGAAGATCAAGAGCAGGAGGTTGAGGAAGATGGAGATTTGCTGACAACATATTTATTCTTTACTCTACTCTTATTTTTATCTTTTAATGTTATTTGAAGTGTGAATTCTTAGTTTTAATTCAATGAATTAATTCTTTGTTTGAGGTTACAATGGATCTTATTGTGTAGTTTATTTTAATATGCTTCGTTATCAATTATTATGTTCTATTATGAGGATTGTCTATTGTGATTTGGACTTAATTGTTTAATTGATTAGCCATCAATTACCGTGATAATCTATATGAACTCGAGAGATGAAGTATTGATTTAGATCTTATCATGATAGCATGTGTTCAGGATTTTGTTAGTAGCTTAAACTTGATGAGTGTTAAGGTGGAGATATACTTGACAACGCATGTATTCTGATAGAGAACTTATTCTTAAACCTTCTTCAATTGTAATTCACATAGAGATATAGTGGGTTAGTTGATTAAGGTGTTTAACGGATTTCTATCTTAATTGTGGATTGACGTTAATATGGGTATTATGCATCGAGAGGTGGTTTTATCTGCTTTAGTGTTCTTGATTAACAATTCAAGATAAAGAATAATTGATGAGAAGTGTGTTAACTTAAATGAAGCAATAAGTGAAGTTGTGATCTTAAATCTTCGTTATCTTAATTTAACTAGTAAAATTTAATAGTAGTTTAAATTATATAATTTGAAATTCATTCGTTTAAATAAGATTGAGTTGGTTACAGGTTAGTACTTGGTGATTTTTGTTAAATAATTCTCTATGGGAACGATACTCTACTCATCACTTTATTACTTGTTGACCACGTATACTTGCGTGTTGTGCGTAATTAGATTTTACCCAACATGTACCAACACAACCGAGAAAAGGTTTGCGCATTGACCCAGTGATGTGACACTGCTAAACGCGTCGGTGAAACCGAGATTCATTAGGGTCCGGAGACTTGGTTATGCGGAGGGAAGGTGTTAGGCACCCCCGACATTCGTGTTACCACGGTGACCGTCTCTTTTTAAGAAACTATTATCTGAATGTGTGTGTGTGTGGGTCAATGTGCTGTTATTTGGAAGTAGTGCGAGGCCTCGTTCGCACCTATATACACAGGGTTTAAATTTATGTAAAAATTCAGTTTTTAGCAAGATATGGCAGTGATATTTTGTAAAAGAGGTTTCTCAAACCCTGATGCTCAATAGTAATTGAGACCTTTTACACTTCCATTTTATTAAGTGTTCGGCTTGATTGATTTTATTTCCAAGATGTGAAGCATCTGTCAGAAAATAATGTACAAAATAATGCCGACTTCCTCGTGGGTATGAGAACCATCTCGAGGAAATTGAAACCATGAGAATAATTTACAAAGTCGCTTACAAATTGAAAATGTCCATCACGGGAACCGAATCTAGATCCAATAAGTTGAATCTGTGATCACATGATTTCTAGGCGCACATGATACCGCAATTTATATGAAAGCAGTAAACAGGTGTATATATATATATATATATATATATATATAAGCTGTAAATATATATATACAGACATGATCACCAACCATGAAGCACCTCCATGGGGGATCAGAAATATAAATAAAGCTGTAAAAGCTATCAACCACCACGGAGGAAACTCCAGGTGGGACAAAATGTAAATTAAGCTGTACAAAGCAGTCAACTGCCACGAAGTGAACTCCAGGCGGGACGAAATGTAAATAAAGCTATAAAAGCGATCAACTACCACGAAGTAAACTCCAGGTGGGACAATATATATATATATATATATATATATATATAAGCAATAAACGCACCAGATGTAAAATCCAGGCTCATCGAATAGAGTTCGACAACATTTCATATATATATATATATATATAAGCGAGTAAACGCACCGGATGTAAAATTCAGGCTCATCGAACAAAGTCCAACACACAGTTAATATATATATATATATATATATATATATATATATATATATATATATTAAAGCAGTAAACGCTCCAGACTGAAGTCTAGGCTCATCGAACAAAGTTCGACACATAGTTCATATATATATAAATATATATATATAAGCAAATAAATGCTCCAGACCGAAGTCTAGGCTCATCGAACAAAGTTCGACACACAATTCATATATATATATATATATAAGCAAATAAACGATCCAGACTAAAGTCTAGGCTCAATCGAGGCATAACTTGATAATGTTAGTCCATATATAAATATATATATATATATGTATATATACAAACTGAAATAAAACCACGGACCGAAGTTCGGGCAAACTCACGCAACACGACTCTCAACGTGAAGAAGGGTGTGTGCAAAGATGAATAAAAAGACTTTAAAGTGTGTGAGAAGGCTTACAGTGGGCTGCCAAAGAAGATTTCTATATCTTTAAAGTAGGTAAACACTGGCTTTTGTAGGTACAAAAGTGGATATATATGAGCTCACATGTGTTTAAAAATGGGAAAGAACTCAGTATATTGCAAGTACGGATCAAATTTGACAGGGCTTCCTCGCTCTTTCTCCTCTCAAAATGGCCACCCCAAGCCCTCTATTTATAGAGAGGGGAGCCGCAGGTGTACCTGAGGCTGCCCGGGTTGGCCCGGGTTTCTTGGGTCAGGTCGTCTCGTAGTACGTGCACTCGGGCACTTAATGTCCGCTCAAACTTTTAGAATTGCAATCCGGGCATCCGACTGAGGTATATAGGACGTATTTCGGACCGCCGTTATTGAGAGTTGTACAATGGCATGGGATTAGAGTTTGTACGAAGTCATTGAAGATGGGACGATGCCCTCCGGTCTTCAAGCTTCAAATTCTATCCGTTACCCCGCACAATAGTCACTCGGGATTGGTTTTCCTTGATTCTTGTGGGACATCGTTGTGTAGAGATGTGTGTATAAAATTTTGAGACGACGTGATGTGGCATCGCGTTGGCAAGATGACGAGGTTGCCCCTTACCGGTGTTATCTTTGGTTTGGGTTGATAAAGTAGACGTTGCTCAGGGCTTCGCTAAGATTGGACTGCTACAACTGTTGAAAGTCCTCAGTGTGAAATCTGAGGTCTGCATGTCCTCCCGGTGTTATCTCCGGGTTTGGTACTGGGTGTCTCATTGTGAGCACCGAGATTGAAGCTGGTTGCATTTGAAACAAGCATTTTTGGGGTTATCGCCGAAACTGTATTCATTGGGATGATCTCCAAGGTTGGTAGCTATTCCCATGATTGGGATTGAGACTGGATACCTCGGGGTTATCTCCGAGATTAATCTGTCTCCTTCGGTGTGTGTTCTGGTATTGTGTCCGCACGCCTCGGGGTTATCACTGAGGTTGGAGTTGTTACTCCCAGTGTGTGTTCTGGGGTTGATGCTAAACTTCCGGTAGTATCCGGAATGGATATGGATTGTCTTCTAGGGTTCCCTCTTGAAAGATGAATCTATCCTCCTGCAATGTTAGTGACAGGTGTACGAAAACTTGTGATTGTCTACAGATGCCCCCTCTTTATCATACTCATGCAATGAGATGCATGAGTAGGATAAAGAATCCTAGACGCTTGAAATAAAACAAGACAAACATGATATCATGTAAAAACATGATGCAAATGTATAATGCATGTGTACGGGGTTGTTTCCCAACATGCTGGGGGTGATTGTTGGCTCCCTGTTGCTTCAACTGGGGATTGGCCATGATGACCAGATTTGATGTGTAATCCGAATCTGTTAGGATGTTGATGTTAGGGTTATCACCAAATTCCTGGATCCTTGATAACGACTTGATCCTGAAGATGTACCTCTTATGTGCAAGAGATCTGTGGGGATAAAGCTTGGTCTGTTTGAGGATGTGTATAACATAGCCCATCATCGATCCTCCTTGATGATGTTGACCTTTCCTGGTTGGTATCGCCTGGACATGTCAAGATTATGTTGGATTTACTACTGCCAACAGCAAATGCCGTCAGGGCTGCCTAACCTTCGTTGACGTGTAAATCAACGGTAGAAAGCGCTGTAACTCTCGCCAGGGATCCGCTGGGGAATATGAGTAATCGAGTATGAAATCCTTGAATAGCTCTCGAGCTTCGATAGGTTTCATCGCCATCGGCTGAAATAATGTCAAGGCTGCTTGACCTTCGTTGATATGTGTGTCAACGGCCGAATATACGTTGTAACCCCCTATCGGGGCTTCACGTTGTAACCCTCAACGGGGATCCACGTTGTAACCCTCGTCGGGGATCCACGTTGATCTTTAGGGTAATGACCCAGAGTTGACGGCATTAGACCTGTACAAGGTATTGCCGGATGTGATTTGTAACAAATGAGATCATTGGTAGGGTATACCTCGTGTTCGGGGTGACTACCAATGAGTGATGTACAGACTCAAAGTTTCATCTAAGAAGACTAGGATTGTAGGCTGTTTTGCTCAATCGCGTAGCGTTTTTATTCCCGATTTCACTTTTTTAGTCTGCAAGAACTCCTTTGCAACTTGAATAGGATCGAGTCGGAGGGGTGGGGCCCACATAGGGGTGCCACAGGTACACCTACTTCAGCCATAGATGGAGTTGCGGCCAACCATGGATGTTATAATCTAGCAGGTTGGTCTCACAAGTCATTTTCATCTTGTCTCGTAAAGGAAAATCGGAGAGCCTCCTTCAGATCTGGTGAGTTCGGGCTATTTTCTGCAAATTCTATCACCGTACAAGTGTTATGAACTATCCTGGTAACGTATGCATGTATTTTTTCCAGTTTTTATCCGTTGGAAATTGAGTTATCGCATGAAATGCATCTAAACACATAGTAGCGATTATGTATGCACAAATGACTTGATAAAAAAATATTCAACATAGTAAATGCTAGTATTAAACCATGCTGAACATAATGATGTGAAAAAAAATTTGACTTTTGAGACAGTCAAATTGGCACCTTTTTCTGCTATTTTCGTGCTATTTGAGGTCCAATGAGCAAAAAGTATAAAGGAAAAGTACTCCTGATATTGAGGTTAACCTTATGTATTGATGATTTTGATTTTTAATGCATATATTATGTATATGACTTTGGGGCAGGTGTGCTACTGAATGGCCACCTAGTCATGCCTATGTGCATGTGGATTGTCCTATTTTCAAAGGGGACTATGGCAAAAAATTTCAAAATGTAGGCATTTAATTAGTCATGCAATTTTAACTTCACTATAGATGTATGTTAAAGTAATGCATGCATGCATGTAGTCATAAAATGAATTTTAAAAAGAGCTCCAAGTAAGGAAATATCACACCCTTTCTAAGGTGATTTGGAGACTTGTTGTCCAAATATTATGGATCCGAATCAGCCGAGTAGTTCCCGTAGGACCACTTCTGGTATACGGTGGAGGGCTTCTAAAGTGCCTCGACCTCGTTCTGTCAGATAGCCTCGTCGATTGGTGGAGGCCATGATTCGTCCAGTCCGGGCTGATGTTCCAGATGTTGAGGACGAGGATGAGGATATTCTGATTAAGGTCCCCGCTCCTGCTGCACATGTTCCTCGTAGGGAGCTCCCTTGTATTCAGGTGGCAAACCTAGAGCTTCTAGGTGACTTGAGTAGACATCCCTCGATGTACTTGCATGCTAACGAGGTATGACGTTAGATCTTGATTTTCCTTCTTTCCTATTGATGAGGATTAAAGGGTTTTAATGTTGATCTGTATTTCACGCAGATTCCCGGCTTCACACAGCCTCAAGGGAATTGATTTAGTATACATTCCCTGTATCAGGCTCTTCATCCTGATTACAGAGCGGTAGTGCATGATTGGGGATTCAGGGCATTCTTCTTCATCCTTCCCCGTCGTTGTCCCTGGGGTTACCTCAGGGCATTATCTGAGCGATGGTTTCATCAGACTCAGTCACTCCATCTGTTGGACTGTGAGGTGATGATGACGCTAATGGATTGGCGGTTTATCACAGGTATGGAGTTTGGAGGGGAGCCAATGCCTTACATGGCGACTATTACCCCTACTGCCGTCATATCCTTGTTAGGAGTTCCGACGGAGGCGCTCAAAGGCAAGACTGTCCGTGCAGGTCCTTTAAGCGTAGATGCTATGAGCGGGCTTTTGAGTGAGCCCATGCCTGATGATGATCATTAGAGGCTGCTTAATAGCAGATAACTCTTCTACGGTGTCGTTCGCTTTGATCAGCACCACGCGTCATGTGGACCGTATTAGAGAGTATGATTGGGGTTCCTACACCTTTGCCTATTTCCTCCGGGGCATGCATATGCACTCACAGGGTTTGACTGAGGCTTGGCTACGATTTTACCCATTTCTGCTGGTGAGTATTTCTCTTGTCATTTCCCATTTATAGGTTAAGAGTGTTTATTAATCGTAGATGTTTTGCCATTGTGCTGGCAGTTTTAGGCCTATGAGAGGCTCCCATGCTTGTGTCCTGTAAGTGTGTTAGGTTTAGATACCTATCCATGAGGGCGACGATGGCATCATTCCATTTTGACGAAGGTCCTTGTAGCTGAGGGTTTCACTCATTGTCGCATGCAGCTGGAGTTGTTGACAGCTGATATCAGTACATGGATTCCCTATTCCGGGGAACATTTGGCCATCGGATTTAAGAATGGGTACCCGACTGGTGTCCAGTATGTGATCTCCACCAAGAGAGTTCCTCTCTTTACAGATGGAGGATGGGAGCTCTATTTAGAAGAGCGTGCTATTAGGAGCACCACATGGGTGATTCGTATACCAATCTTGCCTCCTGCCAGGCGTCATTGGCCTGTATCGCAGTCACGCGTCACTGATATCCCATTGTTGGGGTTTGATGGCTTTACATTATCAGAGGATCCTTGAACACAGGAGATGTTCCAGCGTTGGTGGTTCCCTCGTACCATTGGAGCCCAGTCCCGCGCCACTCAGTTCATAGGGGATATAGTTCCAGGATCCATGATGATGACGGATTGGATAGCCTGTATCCGAAATCCGACTCATGTGACACAGATTAAATGTTTAACCCGGCGACTAGACCAGGCACATTTCTTTATCCGACATTTGGGTAGAGATTCGACAGAGGCAGATTCGTTTGATCCTTCCAGCTCAAGCGCTGGCCCCTCAAATGACCCATTTGGTTTTACCGGCGCAGATCCTCCTCTATATAGGCCTGACATCCCTGTTGATAGAGATCCAGTGACTCAGGAGGAGTTACATTAGGTAGACATGATTGATGATGTAGATATTGACACCATTATCTTCTTCTGATGTGTATTCTCGTTATATCTTTTGATAGGCCTCTGTTAGCTATTGGGTGGCTGTGCCCCATTCTCGCTATATCTTTTGATAGGCCTCTGTTAGTAGTAGGGCGTCTGTGCCCCATTTCCCTGTATTTGTAGCTGTACAAAGATGATGTATTAGATGTTGATATACTTAGTAATGTATGAACAGTTTTTCATTTCCTATACCATATTGCCATCTATTATCTGCAATGCATGTATCATGTTATGCATATATATGTATGTCCAGAGATATTCAACATTGACCCCTGGATGGTCTTATGACACGGTCCGTACAGATGTCTTCATCGACTGTTAGCCGTATTGATCATTCCCCACCATCATTGGTGGCATCGGGTATGAAATCGTGGTACGATATCATGTCACCATCAGACAAGGTGACCGTAAATCATTTGTTGCAGCATAGCATGACCTTATTGATGTTTCAGGTTCCCATAGAATTTGTGGATGGCATGCTAGAGCATTGGGTATCGGATAGGCAGGTTTTCTGATTTGGGACCCATGAGTTCACTCCTACTCTGGAGGAGTATGCACGGTTGATGATGTTTCCGCTGGATAGACCTTGCGTGTATATGGCTTTGGGGGACATGAGTTGACGGTTCATGACGCTCACTGGATTGAGGCGCAGAGTGGTACAAGATGAGCTTACATTGAGTCATGTTATATCCCAGCACTTTCTGTTTGACAGATTTGGCTCTGAGGATAGTTATTCATGACATTCCGGGGATTTCACCGCATCGGAGGATCATTGGCGTCTAGCCAGGGTTGATGTACTGTTGTTGTGCGTACTATCGTATGTCTATATGCCACGGTACATGGATGAGATAGACATCGGAGTCATCATGGCGGTGAGAGCTCTCAGGGAGGGTCGTACCATTATACCTATGACCATAGCAGAGACCTGCGATTGACACCCTCTTCTTGCACTTATCCGACAGAGTGTTCACGCAGGCGGCTTCGGTTATGCTATATTGTCGTTTATATCACATTTGAGATTGATTGGCACTCTTAGACAGCATGGGTACTAGTTCACCCATGATATAGCCATGTCATACTCCTTTCAGCCATCGGATTGCATAAATGCTATGTCTTGGTCCACATTCTTAGCGGATATCAGAGACCCACTTGTCATATTGCCGTGCTCGGGGCTCAGCTCACCATACAGCTTTATTACTCATGCTCCGGGCATGAACTATCTCCCCCTGGCTGGTTTGAGGGGTGTGACTACTTATCACCCGCTGGCCGTGATGTCGCAGTTTGACCAGTTCTAGGACTTTCATCCTTTCAAGGGGGCGATAGGTCAGCGTTCAGCTTCTCGCTATCTTTCAGCAGAGGACCGATCCCGTGTGTATGCATGTTGGGATCAGCGTGAGATAGCTGATTTTTCTGTTAGTCATCCAAGTTGTTCTGCAGAGTATTCCACATGGATGGAGACAGAGATTTTATCGGCTGCAGTAGTTACCACAGTACCGGATAGTGAGTCGGATGATATAGAGCCCATGGAAGACATCGATTCCCACATCGAGGAGGGGCGTGTCTTTGGATTGCCAAAGATCTCTTCTACATTCTCCCGATGTCAAGATTATTATTGTGATTCAACACTCAAAGACGATACTTTGAGCAGAGTCTTCATCTGATGACCTTCGAGAGAGACCAGGCTAGAGCCTTGATGTTGATTGCCCTTGGTGGGAGAGACGTAGCTTTGTTAGAGAGAGATGAGGCATTAGCTCGCAGAGATGTCGCTGTTGTTGAGCGGGATGAGGCCAGATCAGCCAGAGATGCTGTGATAGTTGAGCGGGATGGTGCCATATCTGCCCGGGATGTAGCCATTACAGATAGTACTGTAGTGAGGTCCCTTACCACTGGCTTTATCGCATAGATGAACGCTTACATCGATGAGCATATGGTCACCATGCAGATGGCTACAAATCTGTTGGGTCGTGTGGACATTCTCGTACAGGAGACCACAGCTTCGCCTCCTTCTTCTGAGAGGGATGCCATGTTGGGCTTGTTAGCTCGCATATACCCTGACTTGTAGATGGGCTTGTATTTTCCTGCACAGACTAGCTTAGCAATTTTGTTATGTACACTTTACATTGTCTATATCAAACAACATTATATATATATGATAGAGAAATATATTTTTGATCACTTCCCTTTTAGATAAGCTTTGCTACTTGTTTGATATTTTGCCTGCTGCTTCAGGGGTTGCGATCTTGATGTATTCTGAATTCCTCCTTGAGGGATGGATATTTAGATGTCTCTGGATAGTTCAGAATGGATCATTGATCTATATGTATCCCTACCATCTTTGGTGTCTTGGGACTGGTTTCTGCATGGAAATGTGGAGAGGAATTTGGCTTTCCCCTCTGAGATTGACCGCACCACAGATGGTCGCCAGTACTTCTATTTAGGAGAAGCCTAGTTAATTCCATCTCTTATGGATTGGTGTTGCTCTTCAAGGTATGACCGCAGCTTAGATGGTCACCGAATCTCCTATAGTTCAAGTAATTCCATCCCTTTGGTCTGAAGCCAATGAAATGTAGTGGATTGACAGATGATCCCAGTACCCCTTGACAATGGTTTGTGTTTTGGTAGGGGGTGAGACCGCACCATGAATGGATGCCTACGTACTACTATTGAAGAGGAGATCAGGTCTGCGTAGTTTGAACCTGGTGTAAGAGGTTCAATGATGTAGGAATTTGTTTTTGTTTTTGTGAGGAGAAAAGGGTAGAAATGTTTTTGTTGTTTTTATTTTATTACGACTGGGACATATGAAATGGTTGCCTACGTACTCCTATTGAAGAGGAAATCAGGTCGGCGTAGTTCGCCCCTCAAGGCGAGTGGAAAAGTGTGATCCCATGTGCAGGTCAGATTGCGGGGAGGAGAAAGTTTAATCCTGGGTTGAGGATAAACTGTAGGTATGAGAAGTTTGATCCCATGTATGGGTAGCCAAACTGCAAATGCGAGAGGTTCAATCCGTATCGGGATGACCTAAGTCATAGGAACGCAGACAAGTCAGGCTGCTGGCTTGAAAAGTATGTTTCCCTGAGGGGCAAAGTGTGGAAGAGTTGTATGTGGTAAAGGGTTAAAGAACCGGAATGACTGGTGATCTGATGATCCAACACCAGGGTGTTTGCTAGTTACTTCAGACATAGTACCATTTCACAGCGTCTAAGTTGATGAGTTGTGGAAATTCATCGCCGTCCATTTCTTGCAATCTGACAGCGCCTCCTGTCAATACTTCCTTGATAACAAATGGGCCTTCCCAATTAGGAGCGAATTTTCCCTTAGATTGATCTTGGTTGTCAATGATCTTCTTCAAAACCAAGTCATGTTGTTTAAACTGCCGTAGCTGGACTTTTTTGTTATAGGATCTGGCGATCCTTTGTTGATATAACTGACCATGGAAGATAGTCGCGGTTCGCCTTTCGTCTATTAGAGACAATTGGTGGTATCTGTCTTGTACCCATTGGTCTTCATCCAGCTGAGCGTCTATTAACACTCTGAGGGATTCCATTTCAACTTCTATGGGGAGCACTACTTCCATCCCATAGGTTAATGCGTAGGGGGTTGCCCCAGTGGAAGTGCGCATTGATGTTCTGTAGGCTAACAGAGTGAAAGGCAGTAGGTCAGGCCAATCTTTGTGGTTGGAAGACATCTTTTGCATAATCTTCTTGATGTTTTTGTTAGCCGCTTCAACAGCACCATTCATCTTCGGACGATAGATGACAGAGTTAAGATGTTTGATGTGGAATTTACCACATAATTCCTCCATCATTTTGTTGTTGAGGTTCTTAGCATTGTCTGACACAATCCCCTCTGGTTGTACATATCGACAAATGACATTGTTTCTGATGAAAGCAATGATGACTTCTTTGGTAACCCTGGGGAAGGAGGTTGCCTCTATCCACTTGGTGAAGTAGTCGATCATGGTGAAGATAAATCGATGTCCATTACTGGCTTTAGGCTCAATGGGCCCGATAACGTCCATTCCCCACATTGAGAAGGGCCAAGGTGAACTCATATTTTGGAGTTCCTGTGGAGGGGCGTGTATAGCATTCCCACGAATCTGGCACTGATAACATCTCTTGACGTGGTCATTGCAATCAGCTTTGAGAGAGAGCCAATAATGTCCTGTCCTGAGGATCTTCTTGATAAGGAGGGGGCCACTCATGTGGGGGCCATAAACTCCACCATGGATTTCATCCATAAGCCTTTGGGCTTGATCTTTGCCTAAACATCTGAGGAGACCTAGTCCTGCATCTCTTTTGTAGAGTGCATCTCCACTCAGGTAGAATTTCATAGCAATTCGATGGATCTGCCTTTTCTCAGTCGGGCTCGCCTCAGTGGGTGTAGATCCATCTCGTAGATATTCTTTGATATGCTGATACCAAGGATGATAGATGAGAGGTAGCTCATCTGATACTTCTCTAACGTAGTTCCCATAAGATGGGGCCTTGTGCAGGGAAATTGTGACGTTTGGCAATTGTTCCTTGTCTGGTATGCGAATCAAGGAGGCCAAAGTTGCTAATGTGCCTGCAAAGTCATTCCAATTACCAGGAATATGTAGATAGGATATTTCTTCGAACTCCAAAACCATCTGTAAAACTTGCCGATGGTAGGGCAGCAAATGTAGTTCCTTGGTTTGATAGATTTCGGTGGATTATCTGATTACCAACTCTGAATCTCCAAAGACGATTAACTTCACCGATGCCCATTGAGCAGGAAAGTTTTAGCCCGTATGAGCGACCTTCATACTCACGGTGTGTTGTTGGTGGCGATAAAAACGCAATTTGACGGTGACGGATCTTTGCTCCCACATGCGGATACTAGAATCGCTCCGGCTCGAACCTTCCATATTAACAACTCCATCAAAATACATCTTCCATGATTGGCGTAGTATCGATTGATGGTATTCTTTGACTGTCATTACTCCTTCATCGGGGAAGTATGTTTCCAAGGGTTTGAAATCCCCAGAAGGTGCGGCGGCCAGTTCATCCGCAATTCCTTAACCTTTGATGGACTTTTGAGTCACGTATACGTTGTCAAATTATTATAGGATCAACTGTCATCTAGACAGCCGACAATTTAACATGGGCTTATTGAACACGTATTTGAGAGGATCCACGCGGGATATGAGATGGGTTGTGTGACCATAGAGGTAATGCTGTAACCTCATGGAAGCCCATGCTAAAGCACAACAAGTCTTCTCAATCAGAGTGTACTTGTGTTCACTGCTGCTGAATCTTTTGCTGAGATAATAGATAGCTCGTTCTTGGCATCTATCATCTTTTTGTCCCAGCATGTAGCCCATGGCATTGTCACTTATGGACAGGTACATGAACATGGGAACATTATCCCTGGGTGGTACCAAAATGAGAGCTTTGACTAGCTGTTCTTTAATTGTGAGGAAGGCCTTCTGACACTCATCATTCCATTTCATGGAGGAGTTCTTCCTTAATAGCATGAAGATTGGCTCACAGGTTACTATGAGTTGAGAGATAAACCTGCTAATGAAGTTGATTCTTCCCAAAAATCCCTGTATTTCCTTTTCTATTTGAGGAATGGGTATTTCCATGATGGCCTAGATTTTGGTAGGATCCAGCTCAATCCCTTTGTGGCTGACTAGAAATCCTAGCAACTTGTGTGATTTAACTCCAAAGGCGCACTTGGCTGGATTCAACTTCAAGTTGTACTTACGTAACCTGTTGAACAACTTTCTGAGATGGTCTAAATGGTCATCCTCCTTCCGGGATTTGACAATGATGTCATCCACGTAGATCTCAATCTCTTTGTGCATTAAGTCGTGGAAAAGAGCCATCATAGCTCGCTGATAGGTGGCTCCGTCATTGATGAGGCCGAATGACAACTGTCTATAACAAAAGGTTCCCCAAGGCGTGATGGCATTTTTCTCATGATCTTCCTCAGCAACCATGATCTGATGGTACCCCGCAAAGCAATCAGCAAAGGAGTACATGTCGTATTGAGCAGTATTGTCAATGAGAATGTGGATAAATGGCACGGGAAAGATATCTTTTCAGCAAGTTTTGTTCAAGTCCCGGTAATCTACGCAGACTCGCACCTTCCCTCCGGGTTTAGGCACGGGAACAATGTTGGATATCCACTCAGGATATGTGGACACCATGCTGATGCCAGCTTGAAATTGTTTCACAATTTCTTCTTTTACCTTTAAACTCCACTCAGGTTTCAATCGCCTGAGCTTTTGCTTGACTGTCTTAAATCCATCTTTAATAGGAAGACGATGAAGAACAATGTCAGTGGACAAACCCACCATGTCTTTATAAGACCACGTAAACACATCCTGGAATTGGGTTAATAGCTTAACCATGTCATTCCTTTGATTTGGGGTAAGGTCTGAACCAATCTGGATTAACTTAGGGCTTTCTAAGGTTCCGAGATTGAAGGAAGTGATTTGATCAAGGTTGGTTTTAGGTTTGTCTATGACCCATTCTTGAATTTCTGGAGGCACCTCAATGTCATCCTGTATTTCCATCAAGGCTGAATTCATCTCTACATCAAAGGTACAATCCTTGTGGAGAGAAGAGGCAAATGTCAGCAAGCATGACACATCTAAATTCAGGGTCCTGAAACAAAATATTCTTTCACTTAGTATATATGAAATGTTTTGATCATACACAGTGTTAGCATATACTAGAAAAATAAACTACTAATATTGTACAGAAAAGTAAGCAGTTATGATATCTACAAGGCAGAAAGAGTTCTGCCCGTTTTACCCTTGTCGACCAATGCAAGGAGTGTTGTTCCAATTAGTAAGGGCAAAGTCTGGGTGGACTATAGTGATGGAGGAGTTGTCATCATCCTCCTTGTCCCAAATGATGGCCATTACGTCTGGGCAATCATCATCTGGGGTGTATCTGTTGGTATGTTCATCATGAACGATGATGCGTATGCCTGACATCATTCAGATGATGTCATGCTTGGTTCTTTGTTCCTCCTCTTCCACTGCGGGATTTGGAACAAAGACTTCTTTCTCCTTCACCGGTACCAGCTTGGGAAATAACATAGCCATTACATTAGCTGGCACCTGTACAGGAAGTTGTGCAGACTCAGAATTTGCAGGCGAAGATAAACACCGCATGGTTGAAGCTGAAGGAATTTGCTGATGCTTATAAGGATTCCTATGACTAGAACTAGCAGAATAGCCTAGTCAAGCTGTTCCAGTTTTCTTGGTTAATTGAATTGGGTACTTAATACCTTGGCGATCTTTACCCAACCCTTGTCCCGGCTTATGACCCAATGACATCATTTCTTGAGTAGCCGACATTACCTCGGCAGAAATCTTGGGTTCGGGAAATGGCATTCCAATAGCATGGTATTGGGTATTGCTTACTTCCAAGGCATGAAAACTGACCGATTCAACATCTGCATTGGCATTGATGAATGACATGTCACCGTGTTGAGGACACTATGGTTCAGCGTTGACCGTGACTAGGCTATTGTTGATAATATATTTCAGTTACTGATGAAGGGTGGAGGGGACTGCCCCTTCCATGTGAATCCATGGTCATCCTAAGAGGAGGTTGTATCCCAAATCTATCTTGAGTATGTGGAAAGATATCCATAATGTATGGGGACCAATTTCGATTGGCAGTTCAATTACTCCGACCGAATTCTGGCGGGCTCCATCAAAAGCTTTGATGACAGTATGGCTACTCCAGAGTCGGTTGAGATTGATATTCATCTTCACCAAGGTAACGTATGGACATATATTTAGTTATGAACCTCCATCTATCAAGACTCCAGCTAGCATGTATCCGGAGGATAAGACCGCAATGTGCAACGGCTTGCAATGACCGGTCCCCTCGGGCGGTATGTCATCATCAGTGAAGGATATCACATTGTTGTTGAAAATGTGATCAACTACCTTGGCTTCGTTATGACCCATAGTGCAGAGGAATTTTTCAATCTTCTCCATGGGTATTTTCCCCTTTGATTTGATGGTAGACTTCATCACCTGTTGGGGAAGATACAGTGGATTTTCCTTCGACACTGTAGCAGTGGTATGTGAGGTGGATCTTTCACCTTCTCCATAATTCCACGGAACCTTGTGCAAGCTAACAATAGGATATTGTGCTCTGTACGGCAAGTTGATTGGCTCGGGAGCAGCCACTTTCAAAGGATTGTTGCTTCCCTTGAGTTAAATTGTTGGCATTGTGAGTGATTTGTTAGCCCCGTCAGTTTCATTGGATATGACTGCTACCAAACTCTTCCACTTAGTAGGACATGTATTCTCACTTGCACGTAACACATTATCATCGTCCGCTAGGTGCAGGACACCACTGTCAATTAGATTTTGAATGAGGTAGCGGAGTGCCCAACATTCTTCTATGCTGTTACCGCGAGAATGGGAGTGATATTGACATACTCTGTCAGAATTGTACCATCCTAAACGGGGGTTGATTGGAGGTAGAAGGGAACTAATCCTTCCTTTATTGATTAACATCTAGAGGATTTCCTCCATAGGTTGGCCCAAATATGTGAATTCCCTTTTGTTGGCAAAATCCCGACGAGCTTTGGCATTTGCTCTCTTTGTCACTTTACCTTCCAGTATTTCATTTTCTGAAAGTGACGAGGGCATATTCATGACAAGAGGTAGGAGACTGGCATGCTCTTGGCTAATTAATTGACGTGTCACTTGGTGCTGATAAGTCACCAATTCTGCCAATTCCTCAATTTGCTTGCATAGAGCTTTTATCTTTCGTTCCATTGTGAACTGGAACTTGGCATAATCCCATTTGTCAACACCGTATTTGAGGGTCTGAGAAGATTCACAGTTGAAATTGGAACTATGTCCATTGATCCAATTGATCATGTTGACATATTCTTCTTTGTGTTGAGGAAGAGGGTTGTCTTGAACATGAGGCTGATCAGGTTTGGTAACCACGATCTCATCGTTGTCTATCAGGTCTTGGATCTTGTGTTTCAAGGCCCAACAATCCTGAGTATCATGTCCAGGTGCCCCGACATAATAAGCACATTTTCGAGCAGCATTGAAACCCCGTCCATTAGGGCTGGCTGGTGGAAGAAGATGCGTAATTTTCTTCTGTGCTGTCAGAAGAGTGAGAATGTTCTCGAGGGTGTCCCCTAAAGGTGTGAACACTCGAGGGCGTTTGACTTCTCCACCTTTTGGTATTGGAGGGTTCGAAGATTGTGCTTGAAAGGGAGTGTAGTTTCTCCTTTGAATAGGCATGTTCTGATTGCCTTTTTGACCCTGTAGAATCAGGGAAACATCTTCCTCTTTCTTTTTATGGACTCTCCGGGGGTTGTTTCCATAATTTCCGGATTGGATGTGATCAGTAATAGCTTTGAGTGCAGCTAGGTCATGAATTTTTCCGGACTTCAATCCCATCTCAGCCATCTCCCCATGTTTGACCATTTCAAAAAATGATTTTTCGATGCCGGCTAAAACTCTTTCATAGAAAGGAGCTTCTTGTATGTCTATAAAAGTCATGACCATTTCTGATTCTGTCATGGAAGAAATAACTGGGCAGCCAGGCACCTCCACCTTTGAGCATACTCTCTGAAAGACTCGTTAGACTGTTTCTTGATCTTGGTAATTTGATACCGATCAGGAGCCATCTGAGACTGAAAGCTGTATTGGGTGAGGAAAGCATGTGCTAGCTCTTCCTAACTATGGATCTTTGAGTTATCTAATCTTGTGTACCACGAACGGGCTTCTCCAGTTAGACTCTTTTGGAACAGCTGCATTCTGAGCTTTTCGTCCTCTGCATAAGATCCAAGTTCTCTAATAAACACCTTCAAATGTGTATAAGGATCTCCTAACCCGTCATATTTTTCGAAATCAGGAGTCTTAAACTTTTCTGGATAATGAACACCAAGGAAAATGCAAAGATCAGCACATGAAACACTCCCGTGTGTTCCAATTACTTTGATAGCACGAAGGGTCTCTTCCATTTGGAGGACTTTTTTATGTCACGGTGTCGGATCTCCGTGAGATGGGCAGCATCATGAGTTTTGTTGGTCGTATCCAACTGCAGTTCAGGTATTGTAATGACCTGGTTTTCCCCTTGTGTAGAGGATTCAGCATGTACGGGTATTTTTTGACCCTGAGTAGACTAGTGTAGTTCTTTGAGTAGAACAACCAAATCTGTAATTTGCTTGCTTAATCCGTCAAATTCTTTGTGAGAAACTGGATTAAGGTCATCCGGTCGGTGGGATAACGACATGATTGATTATGAAGCTTGCGACCTTTTTAGATTTTGACCTGGTAGTAGGTCCAATTGGTTCCCTGCAAAAGACTTGCATAGTTTAGTCTTTAGGAAATGTAAATTAACATGCTATGTGATGCGTTCGTTCTAGGAATTTTATCCTGCAAAACGGATGTCAGTTGTTTGTAGTACGTTAATTAAAATATGTATGTGTACACATTTCTTCATATTTCTCATCACATGGAGATAGATATGGAATAAAATCACAAGTAATTGTGCTTACAAGTAATTGATAATGAGAAAGCAAGAATAGACTTTCCTCTGTTTTGGGTTTATCAGAGGCTGACCTATCTTAGGTTACTCTCACGGCTTTTTGGCATGAAGGTTCCCAAATCATCGCAATTTACTCAACAGGAAATTAATCCGGTCTTTCAACTGGAGCGAATTTGGGTGGTGCCTTTCCTGAGCATCGGGGAATTAGTCTTCCCACAAGTCCAGTAATCAAACACCGACGGGATAGCCTCCTGGTGGAGAGACCACACAACATACATTCACATACATCGCGTCTCACCGTATCAAAATGATGACATATGCAAAGCACTAATATCACAAGTGCAATAAGAAAATGCATTCGTACACATTCATCATAAATGTAAATGCAACATTCACACACAAGCAGATAACAGTTTTAAAAATATTTTAATAGCGGCTTAAGTCTTCTTACTGGAGTCCCCATCAGAGTCGCCACCTGTCGATGTCGGGATTTTTAGATGTCCCTTTCCGTTAATTGTTCTTTGGTGTTCTCATTTTAGGTGAGATTTTAATAAAAAAATAAGTGAAAAAGGTCTGACATGTATAATGTCGACGATGGACTGTTAAGAGTCGCCAGTTGGTTTTTTAAATGGTTGTACCAACACAACCGAGAAAAGGTTTGCACATTGACCCGGTTATGTGACATGCTAAATGGAATTCGGTGAAACCGAGATTCATTATGGTCAGGAGACTTGGTTATGTGACACCGAATCGTCGACTTCCTCGTGGGTATTAGAACCATCGAGGAAATTAGGAGGCAAGTAGAATAATTTACAAGTCGCCAATTTGAAAATGTCCATCACGAACCGAATCTAGATCCAATAGGTTGAATCTGTGATCACATGATTCCTAAAGCATACGATAATCTAGTAATTTATATGAAAGTAGTAAGTGTATATATATATATATAAGCTGTAAATATATATATACAGACATGATCACCAACCACGAAGCACCTCCATGGGGGATCAGAAATGTAAATAAAGCTGTAAAAGCTATCAACCACCACGAAGGAAACTCTAGGTGGGACAAAATGTAAATAAATCTGTATAAAGCAATCAACTGCCACGAAGTGAACTCCAGGCAGGACGAAACGTAAATAAAGTTGTAAAAGCGATCAACCACCGCGAAGTAAACTCCAGGTAGGACAATATATATATATATATAAATATATATATATATTAAAGCGATAAACGCTCGCATCAAGTTCAGGCTCATCGAACAAAGTTCGACACTACGATTCATATATATATATATATATATATATATATATATATAAGAAAATAAATGCTCCAGACCAAAGTCTAGGCTCAATCGAGGCATAACTCGATAATGTTAGTCCATATATATGTATATACAAACTGAAATAAAACCACGGACCGAAGTGCGGGCAAACTCACGCAACACGACTCTCAACGTGAAGAAGGGTGTGTGCAAAGATGAAGAGAAAGACTTTAAAGTGTGTGAGAAGGCTTACAATGGGCTTCCAAAGAAGACTTCTATATCTTTAAAGTAGGTAAACACTGGCTTTTATAGGTACAAAAGTAGCTATATATGAGATCATAGGTGTTTAAAAATGGGAAAGCACTCAGTATATTGCAAGTACGGAGCGAATTTGACAGGGCTTCCTCGCTCTTTCTCTTCTCAAAATGGCCACCCCAAGCCCACTATTTATAAAGGGGGGAGCCGCAGGTGTACCTGAGGCTGCCCGGGTACCCCCGAGTTTCTCGGGTCAGGTTATCTCGTAGTACGTGCACTCGGGCATTGTAATGTCTGCTCAAACTTTCGGAATTGCAATTCGGGTATCCGACTGAGGTATATAGGACCTATTTCGGACCGCTGTTGTCGAGAGTTGTACAATGGCATGGGATTAGAGTTTGTACGAAGTCATTGAGGATGGGACGATGCCCTCCGGTCTTCTAGCTTCAAATTCTATCTGTTACCCTGCACAATAGTCACTCAGGATTGGTTTTCCTTGATTCTTGTGGGACATCATTGTGTAGAGATGTGTGTATAAAATGTTGAGATGATGTGATATGGCATCGCGTTGGCAAGATGATGAGGTTGCCCCTCACCGGTGTTATCCCCGGTTTGGGCTGATAAAGCAGACATTGCTCAGGGCTTCGCTAAGATTGGACTGCTGCAAGTGTTGAAAGTCCTCAGTGTCAACTCTGAGGTGTGCATGTCCTCCCGGTGTTATCTCTGGGTTTGGTAATGGGTGTCTCATTGTGAGCGCCAAGATTGAAGGTGGTTGTATTTGAAACAAGCATTTCCAGGGTTATCGCTGGAATTGCATTCATTGGGATGATCTCCAAGGTTGGTAGCTATTCCCATGATTGGGACAGAGACTGGATACCGCGGGGTTATCTCCGAGATTAATCGGTCTCCTCCGGTGTGTGTTCTGGTATTTTTTCCGCACGCCTCGGGGTTATCTCCGAGGTTGGAGTTGTTACTCCCACTGTGTGTTCTGGGGTTGATGTTGAACTTCTGGTAGTATCTGGAATGGATATGGATTGTCTTCTAGGGTTCCCTCTTGAAAGACGAATCTATCCTCCTGCAATGTTAGTGACAGGTGTACAGAAAATTTCGAGTGTCTACAGTAACTCATGAATAATAACTCGTGAATAGTAACTCATGAATAGTAACTCCTGAATAGTACTCCGTATTTGTACATAGTACCGTATACGTAAATAATGTCATATACATAAATAGTTCCATATGCGTGAATAGTGCCGTATACGTGAATAGTGATGTATACGTGAATAGTAACCCCGACATGAAAAAGGTAGAAATTCCATAATAAAATCCATACCAATATTTCAGTATAATGATATTGAAAGAATAACATCATTATGAAGAAAATAACATTCCTTACAATCTCGTACAATCCCTTACTATCCCTTACAATCCCTTACCTCAAAAGAACATTATTTCTAGCTGGAATTTCAGATGTAATGCCGAAGAAAACTTGCACTGAATAGCAACTCTTAAAGTATCTAAATACTCACAAAATACGCTCGATAATATATAGAGAGAGAAAAAAAAATTCTGGTGTGATTTTTAATTCTAACTAAGCACCATATTTATAGGAAAATGCTAGAACGCCAAAAGAGACTAAATTAATAAAATAATAATAATAAATTTTCTACGCATTCCAAGTTGCCAACCAAGACCAAATTATCAGCCATCAAAAGTGAGGCCTACCAAAAATCAGCCAACTTTTTCCAACAACCAAAAGTGGGGCCCACCCATATTTTTAATAAAAATATTTTATTTTCAGAAACTTCAATAATTCATAATAAATAGCCCTTTTGTAAGACCCCAACTTTTATGAATAAAGAATAATTTTCTCGAAATATATTTTTGAATATTATGGTGTGGATTTGATATAATGTTATAGTTGTGGGTAATATTTACAAATTTTGCAAAGTAAGCAAGTGGTTATATAATATTCGATTGGTCGGGGAATATTCGTACGACGACACAATCATTGGTGGATCTCACAACGGAAGTATTGTCGTAGTTAGAAAACGACAAAATTATCTTTCTATAAAAATAATGGCGGAGGTGTTACCGTTAAAACTGTTGAACTACCCGGTAGTAAAAGTACAGTAATACACGTGGTTGCATAGTAGCACACGGTATTGATTATTGATGCTTACATGAGAAGTCACTCAGTTATACTCAATTATTGCTACAGTAATTACTGCATCATATCTCTCATATTATTGATTTAATTATTGTTACAGTATCATCTGCATAATATGTTATATTATTAAATCAATAATTGAGATGGCAAAGTTATTCATATTATTATTTGCAATATTGACAATGTTTAGAAGTTCTGTCAATGAGAGGTTTGGTCACCTAATTGCGCGCCAATAAGGAGAAATCCTTATCAGAAAGCCCCCTCTTTCTTGGGAACGACCTGGTTGTTAAATATTGTGAATTATAATATTAATGATGAATAAGTTCGTGTTGATTAAAGATGAATTTTATAGTTCCATTGTGTTGAAATTATTTGTGTTAGTAAAAATTGACATTTGTTTCGATAATAATTGATGTCTGGAGGTTATATTGTTCAATCGGGTATTCGGGGTACTTTTCGTGTAGGAGTACTATTCATGAGTTACTATTCAAGAGTTACTATTCATGGGGTACTATTCACCTGTAAGATATATTTCTTTTCGGTCCAAATCTTTTTTGGGTACAATATTATTCCATGAGGAGATGTGCTAATTTTTCAGACCGTTGGTTGAAGATATAATAGTAAATCAATCTGGACCGTTCATGAATTAGTTACTATTCAGTCCGTTCTCCTATAAATAGAAGCTCATTCCTTCATTTTTTCTTACGAATTCACTGAAACTCTAGAGAGAGAAACTATAGAGCGAAAGAAGAAAAGTATTCTGCTACTTCACTACTCCAATATCCAGTTTCTTCTAAGGTAGGGAATATTATTTGTTGTACTCGTAAGGGGTATTATTCTTTCGTATTCATGAAGAGAGCTTCTATTATTCCATTCTTTATTATTATGTTGGAATAACCTGTTTATACGAAGTACTGCATACATGGTGAAATTCTTCTGTTATTCAATTCTTTATTATTCTATTGGAATAACCTGTCTGTGCAGTCTATCATATGCCTGGTGAATTCTGTTGTTATTTCATTCTTATTATTCTGTTGGAATAACCTGTTTATGCGAAGTACCGCTTACATGGTGAAATTCTTCTAATATTCACTTCTTAATTATTACCGCGGAATATCACATATACGTACCTTTCTTGGGACACGGTTCTATTATTTATTATTTTGTTGGGAATAACACATGCATGCAATGCTAATCGCACGCATGGTGAATCCTTCTGTTATTCCATTCTTTATTATTTTGGAATAACATGTCTATGTGGATTACCACATGCACGGTGAATAATCCTTCGTATTCATTCCTTATTAAATTGTGGAAATGATCTGTCTATGTGGATTACCACATGGCGGGCAAAAATCCATTTGTAGTTTTATATATTCTATTATACTCAGTTGGTTAAAGCTTTGGCTCCTATACTCCATGAAATTAGTGGAATATCTTTGATATTTGCGCTTTATCCAGTATCTTTTCATGGAAATATTCTTCTGAGCATTCTTGAATTTTACTCTACAAAGCAGTATCATGTTGACAGTTTGGACATTATTGAGTTCAGGATAAATTAACTTATAAATCTTTAAAATTTATTCTTGAACTTGTTTTATTGAATTATTATGTCATTGTCATCATCCTCATGCTTATATTGTGATGAAAGTCATCTTTGGCTTACGTGCATAGATGGACTTGGTATGATTATGACCAGGGATTATTCGGTATAATCATGACCGTAATGTGACGAATGATGTGGTAAAAGTCCTCATTGACCTGTAGTTCATTGGTGGACAGTTGTTGGTATGATTATGACCAGGGATTATTCGGTATAGTCATGACCATTGATGATTACATGAATATCTTTGGCGGTGGAGCAGGTATGATTCGATTTTATTTATTAAGCTGAGTCTCAGCGATAAAGTTGATGAAAAACTTTTTAAATCATAGAAGATAGTAGATTTTATACCTTACTTGACTCTTCTAATGGATTGCTTGATCCGTTGTAGTTAAACTTGATGTTTGTTATATTCTATCAGTTTAACACTGTTGAAGGCTAATGATAATTTATTCTGCATTATCATAGTCATAATATTTCTTACTGGGCTAGTTGAGCTCACCCTTTCTTTCATTGTTCTCTTCAGGAAATGAGAACGTAGCTGGGACTAATCGGGGAACAGAGTGATGGTCCTAGATGGTGCATTAGTAGTCCTCACTATTCTATGAAATAATGTGATAATAATTGTAATGAGGACTCCTTTTGAGTTTGTATACTCTCTAGTAGACAATATTTGTATTCAAACTCACAGTGTATGTTTTGTCATATTGTACACAGCAGTTGTATTATTAAGTTGTATTTAAATCCAGTACCTTGTATCTGGCGACTCAAGATGGGTGATGTATACCTATTTTGGGGGCGTAACTGTTGGTATCAAAGCTTAGGGATATGATCCCTGCCTGAGATGTGAGATAAGAACTAGGAGGGGAGAGACGGGGAATTCCTTCGCTAGTATGACCTATCTAAGTTTATTTGGTATTTAACTGGTCGGTCAGAGTATATGGATAATATGTGATACATTAATTAACCCTTGTTTTGTGGCAGTATTGGAAAATGGCATCCGAAAATGTTGAGATAAGCAATGAAGCACATGAGATCGTGGAGTCACCGAAGATTAATACCCAGGATAATGTGCAACAGAAAGACAATAATCCTCAGGTGAACAACAACACCGACCAAATGGCGAACGACGGAATGTTTAGGAGCTTTCTGCAATTCGTACAACATCAAGCAAGAGAAACTCCTGCCCAAAATGTAGGTGGAAACACTGAAAACTCTCGGACGGTCACCGCTAAACAGTTCAAGGAGCTGGGACCACCGGAATTTATTGGAGAGCCAAAATCACTTAAGGCGGATGCATGGATAAAGCAGATCACCAAGATATTTGATGTCTTGGGATGCTCCGAGGAGCAAAAGGTTCCTTTTGCCACCTTTATGTTTCGACGAGAGGCGATTCGATGGGAATCGATGAAAGCGTACTAAACCGCTGCATGATCGAAGATGTCTTGGGAGAAGTTTCAAGAACTGTTCAACGACAAGTACTTTCCCGAAAGTATTTTTCACATTAAAGAGGTAGAGTTCATCAACTTGGAGCAGAACAATATGACCGTGGCGCAGTACGAAGCTAAGTTTGCTGAGTTATCCCGGTTTGCGTCCCACTTGGTTGATAATGAGGAGAGAATGACGCGGATGTTTTTAAGAGGTTTAAAACTGGAGATACGTCAATATCTTATTTCTCACAAACTGTGTTTGTATTCAGATGTTGTAAATAGGGCTTAGTTATTGGAGCGTGATAACGGGTCAACGCAACCAAGAGAAAGCTGCCGGCAGAATGAAAATACCAGTGGTAACAGTCATCGAAGCGGTGACAACAAACGTGGAGGGAATCAACATGCCAGAAATGGTAACCACTTCGGTGGTAATCATGGCCAAGACAATAAAAGTGGGAGTTTCAAGAAGAGGAGATTTAATAATGATGGAAGGACGTCAGCACCAGCACCTGTTGTTAAGGAAGGAGAACGACCACCGGTCATATGTTACAAATGCGGAGGGAAGGGACACATCAGTCCAAACTGTACGCAGTAGTCCAAAGCATGTTACAATTATGGAAGAGAAGGTCACTTAGCCCGATTTTGTCGTGCACCGAAGTCAAGTCCAGCTGGGATAGAGGCATCAAAGTCTATCCCAGACAAGACAAAACTGGTAGTTCAAGGGAGAGCGTTTGTTGTAACCTCCTAGAAAGCAAGGAACCCAAACGAGGTCATCACGGATAAGCTTATCATAAACTCTAGTGAAGTATATACCGTATTTGATACCTGCTCTACCCATTATTTTATTTCTCCTACTTGCGCTCAACGTTTAAATTTGACTCAAGAGAATTTGGACTTTAACTTATCGGTTGAAACTCCGTTGGGAGAAACTTTCATTACATCCACGGTTTATAAGTCTTGTTTGATTCAAATCGGTAACCGAACATTACCTGTTGATCTTATTTCTTTAAAAATACTTGTGTTTGACGTAATTCTAGGGATTGATTGGTTAACTACTCATCATGCAAAAATTGATTGTTTTCGTAAGGTTGTTAGTTTTCATATTCCTAATCAACCTATTATGCGAATTCAAGCGACCAAACCATTAAAATCAATCACGGTCATTTCAAGCCATAAAGTTATTCGTTTATTGAAAAACGGATGTCAAGCTTTCTTAGCTCATGTCACAGATTTAAACAAAAATACGTCAGTTTTGAATGATATTTCTATTGTTAATAAATTTCCTAATGTATTCCCTGAAGAAGAGTTACACATTGGTTTCATTCGTCCTAGTACGTCTACTTGGGGTGCTCCTGTTCTATTCGTGAAGAAGAAAGGTGGGAGTATGTGACTTTGTATTGACTACCAAGAATTGAACCATGTCACCATCAAGAATAGGTATCCGTTACCTCGCATTGATGACCTATTTGACCAGTTGCAAGGAGCACAATTCTTTTCAAAGATCGATCTTTGTTCTGGATATCATCAGTTGAAGGTTAAAACTGAGGATATTCCAAAGGTTGCCTTCAGAACTCGGTACGGGCATTATGAATTCTTGGTCATGTCTTTTGGATTGACTAATGCTCCTGCTGCCTTCATGGATATGATGAACCGAGTATTCAACGAATATTTGGATCACTTTGTGGTTGTCTTTATTGATGACATTCTCATATATTCCAAAAGCCGTGAAGATCATGAGCAACACTTGGGGTGGATACTCCAAAAGCTTCGTGAAAAAAAGCTTTATGCCAAGTTGACAAAATGTGAGTTCTGGCTTGAGGAAGTTGCATTCCTTGGGAATGTGATATCAAATCATGGAATATCTGTTGACCCAGCAAAGATTGAAGCAATTCAAAGCTGAAAGAAATTCAAAGGTGGGAGCAACCAAAGTCAGTGACCGAAGTACGTAGCTTTCTCGGCTTAGTTGGTTATTATTGGAGATTCGTGGAAGGATTTTCTCGAATCGCTACTCCATTAACTCAGCTGACTCGAAAAGATACAAAGTTCGGTTGGAGTGAAGAATGTGAGAAGAGTTTTCAAGAACTCAAGGGAAGACTCATTTCAGCACCTGTTCTGACAATACCATCTGGCTCAGAGGGATTTGTCATCTACAATGATGCTTCAGGCAAAGGGTTAGGATGTGTTCTCATGCAACATGGGAAAGTCATAGCATATGCCTCTCGGCAACTCAAAGAATATGAGAGGAATTATCTTACTCATGATCTAGAGTTGACAGTTGTTGTCTTCGCATTTAAGATTTGGAGGCATTACCTATATGGAGAGAAGGTGGAGATCTATACGGATCATAAAAGCCTCAAATATTTCTTCACCCAAAAGGAATTTAACATGCGGCAACGACGTTGGCTTGAACTGTTGAAAGATTATGATCATATCATTCAATACCATCCAGGTAAAGTGAACATAGTAGCAGACGCATTGAGTAGAAGATCATATGCGGGTACGAGTGCAATATTGTCAACACAAAGGCCCATTTTGTGTGATTTACAAAGGATGGAGATAGAGTTAAAGACTCCAGGGACCCATTTGATGATGGCGAATATACGAGTAGAACCGACTTTAATTGATAAAGTTAAAGCTGCTCAAGCTACAGACCTGGAGCTGATACGTATGAGGAAGAAGGTGCAAGAAGGTGCTATTTCGGAAGAAATAATCGATGAAGAAGGAATAATTCGAGTCAACTCCAGACTTTATGTTCCTAACGACCCTGATTTAAAGTATAAAATTATGATGGAGGCACACAACACACCGTTTGCAATCCATCCTGGGAGTACCAAAATGTATCATGATCTTCGACATACATTTTGGTGGAGCAATATGAAGAGAGAGATATTGGAGTTTATCTCATGGTGTTTAACTTGTCAACGAGTCAAGGCGGAGCATCAAGTACCAAAATGTCCATTGCAACCACTTAAAATTCCAGAATGGAAGTGGGAGCATATTACCATGGATTTCGTTTCTGGTCTTCCCAAGGTTTCTCAAGGCATAGATGCAATTTGGGTCATTGTTGATAGATTGACCAAGTCTGCTCACTTCCTACCTATACGAGAAACTTATACACTTGAACGTCTTGCTCGTATGTACATAAATGAGATTGTAAGACTGCATGGTATGCCAGTATCCATAGTTTCTGATCGAGACCCAAGATTCATTTCACGATTTTGGGTTAGTTTGCAGAAAGCTATGGGCACGGATTTACGATTTAGCTCGGCATATCATCCTCAGACGGACGGGCAGTTGGAGAGGACAATTCAAACTATTGAAGATCTATTAAGACTCTGTGTCCTTGACTTCAAAGGAAGTTGGGACAAGTTCTTACCGTTGGTAGAGTTTTCCTATAACAACAGTTATCAAACAAGTATTGGCATGGCTCCATTTGAGGCGTTGTATGGGAGAAAGTGTCATTCTCCAGTATGCTGGGATGAGGTGGGTGAAGCAACATTGTTGGGACCGGAGTTGGTACGTATGATTACAGAAAAGATTCAAACGATCCGACAACGTATAAAAACTTCACATGATCGACAAAAGAGTTATGCTGATCTTCATCGAAAGGACGTAGAATTCGATATTGGAGATCATGTGTTGTTACGTGTTGCTCCATGGAAAGGGGTTACAAGATTTGGAAAGAGAGGAAAGCTCAATCCTCGATTCATTGGCCCATTTTTAATTCTCGAGCGAGTAGGATTTGTGGCCTATAGACTCGCCTTACCGCCAAGTATGTCTCGTGTTCATAACGTTTTTCACATATCTATGTTACGTAAATATGTGAAAGACCCGAACCACATTATTGAGTTAAAACCAGACGAGATAGAGGAAGATTTAACGTATGAAGAGTTACCTATTAAAATCTTGGATAAGAAGGATCATGTTCTACGCTCCAAGGTTATACCTCAAGTCAAAGTTTTGTGGAGAAACCACGATGTGGAGGAAATGACTTGGGAGTTAGAATCTGAGATGAAGTCAAGGTATCCTCATCTCTTCGACATATCAGGTATGTACCTTAATTTCGAGGACGAAATTTCATAAGAAGGGGAGGTTGTAAGACCCCAACTTTTATGAATAAAGAATAATTTTCTCGAAATATATTTTTGAATATTATAGTGTGGATTTGATATAATGTTATAGTTGTGGGTAATATTTATAAATTTTGCAAAGTAAGAAAATGGTTATATAATATTCGATTGGTCGGGGAATATTCGTTTTAACAGGGAATATTCGTACGACGACACAATCATTGGTGGACCCCACAACGGAAGTATTATCGTAATTAGAAAACGACAAAAATATCTTTCTATAAAAATAACGGCGGAGGTGTTACCATTAAAACTGTTGAACTACCCGGTAGTAAAAGTACAGTAATACGCGTGGTTTCATAGTAGGACACGATATTGATTATTGATGCTTACGTGAGAAGTCACTCAGTTATACTCAATTATTGCTACATTAATTGTTGCATCATATCTCACATATTATTGATTCAATTATTTTTACAGTATCATCTGCATAATATGTTATATTATTAAATCAATAATTGAGACGGCAAAGTTATTCATATTATCATTTGCAATATTGACAATGTCTAGAAGTTCTGTCAATGAGAGGTTTGGTCAACTAATTGCTCGTCAATAAGGAGAAATCCTTATTGGAAAGCCCCCTCTTTCCTGGGAACGACCTAGTTGTTAAATATTGTGAATTATAATATTAATGATGAATATGTTCGTGTTGATTAAAGATGAATTTTATAGTTCCATTGTGTTAGAATTATTTATGTTAGTAGAAATTGACATTTATTTCGATAATAATTGATGTCTGGAGGTTATATTGTTCAATTGGGTATTCGGGCCACTTTTTGTGTCGGAGTACTATTCACGAGTTACTATTCACGAGTTACTATTCACGGGGTACTATTCACCCGTAAGATATATTTCTTTTCGGTCCAAATCATTTTTGGGTACAATATTATTCCATGAGGAGATGTGCTAATTTTTCAAACCGTTGGCTGAAGATATAATAGTAAATCAATCTAGACCGTTCATGAATTAGATACTATTCAGTCCATTCTCCTATAAATAGAAGCTCCTTCCTTCATTATTTCTTACGAATTCACTGAAACTCTAGAGAGAGAAACTATAGAGAGAAAGAAGAAAAGTATTCTGCTACTTCACTACTCCAATATCCAGTTTCTTCTAAGGTAGGGAATATTATTTGTTGTACTTGTAAGGGGTTTTATTCTTCCGTATTCATTAAGAGAGCTTCTGTTTTTCCATTCTTTATTATTATGTTGGAATAACCTGTTTATGCGAAGTACCGCATACATGGTGAAATTCTTCTGTTATTCCATTCTTTATTATTCTATTGGAATAACCTGTCTGTGCGGTCTATCGCATGCCTGGTGAATTCTGTTGTTATTCCATTCTTATTATTCAGTTGGAATAACTTTGTTTACGCTGATACCGCATACATGGTGAAATTCTTCTAATATTTCGTTCTTTATTATTCTCGTGAAATATCTTGTCTCAAAGGCATTTACCGGACTGGTTCCATTATTTATTATTCTATTTAATATCACGTTCATGCGTTTAACGGGACTGGTTCCATTATTTATTATTTTATTGGGAATAACCTGTCTGTGCAGTCTATCGCATGCATGGTGAATCTTTCTATTATTCCATTCTTTATTATTTTAGAATAACATGTCTGTGGATTACCACATGCATGGTGAATGATCCTTCGTATTCATTCCTTATTAAATTATGGAAATGATTCATCACGTGGATTATCGCATTTATTCGGTAAAATCTATTTGCAGTTTCATATATTCTATTTTACTCAGTTGGTTAAAGCTTTGGCTTCTATACTCCATGAAATTAGTGGAATATCTTTGATATTTGCGCTTCATCCAATATCTTTTCATGGAAATATTCTTCTGAGCATTCTTGAATTTTACTCTACAAAGCAAAATCATGTTGACTGTTTGGACATTATTGAGTTCAGGATAAATTAACTTATAAATCTTTAAAATTTATTCTTGAACTTGTTTTATTGAATTATTATGTCATTGTCATCATCCTCATGCTTATATTGTGATGAAAGTCATCTTTGGCTTACGTGCATAGATGGACTTGGTATGATTTTAACTAGGGATTATTCGGTATAATCATGACCATAATGTGATGAATGATGTGGTAAAAGTCGTCATTGGCCTGTAGTTCATTGGTGGACAGTTGTTGGTATAATTATGACCAGGGATTATTAGGTATAGTCATGAGCATTGATGATTACATGAATATCCTTGGCCGTTAAGCAGGGATGATTCGATTTTATTTATTAAGCTGAGTCTCAGCGATAAAGTTGATGAAAAACTTTTTAAATCATAGAAGATACTAGATTTTATACCTTACTTGACTCTTTTAATGGATTGCTTGATCCGCTGCAGTTAAACTTGATGTTTGTTATATTCTATCAGTTTAACACTATTGAAGGCTAATGATAATTTATTTTGCATTATCTTAGTCATAATATTTCTTACTGGGCTAGTTGAGCTCACCCTTTCTTTCACTGTTCTCTTCAGGAAATGAGAACGTAGTTGGGACTAGTCGGGGAACAGAGTGATGGTCCTAGATGGTGCATTAGTAGTCCTCACTATTCTGTGAAATGGTGTGATAATAATTGTAATGAGGACTGCTTTTGTGTTTGTATACTCTCTAGTAGACAATATTTGTATTCAAACTCACAGTTTATGTTTTGTCGTATTGTACACGACAGTTGTATTATTAAGTTGTATTTGAATTCAGGACCTTGTATTTGGCGACTCAAGATGGGTGATGTATACCTGTTTTGGGGGCGTCCCACCTTTTATCAGAAAAATACAAATTTTATGTCCATTCCATAGGAAATTAAATTCTCTACAACTTTTTAAGTTTAAGTTTTTCCAAATTCCAAACGAATAATGACCGAAATCCATATATAGACGATTTTCAACACCTCTTAAATTCATAACAAATCATACGTTAATTTTTAAAGGTTCAAAATTTGTGGACATAAACTCAACTTATATATGTACAACATATCCAAAAATCACAAAGATTCAACGGTCGGATTAAAATTATAACTCACGCAATAGAGCTTAAGAACACTGCTTTGATTTTCGGACTATAAGTCCCTCGTACCAGTTTCACTCAAACAGTCACCATGAAAAATCCACAAAGAATTTTTGGGTGATTCAAATTTTTACGTTTAGCTTACTTCCAGGGCTTTCTTTTGATATATGGCTCATCTCCTAACTCATTATACACAAAGAGTTATAGATTTTACAAAATCAAGTAGTAAACTAATTTTCTGAAAATTTCCAAATTTCATTCTTTATTTCAAAAAAAATACTAATAAAACACCTCAGCATTAATTCCTTCATTTATATCCACATAAAATAAATATTTCCCTATCCATCATTTATATCCACATAAAATTAATATTTCCTTATCATATAAATCAATAATTAATTATTTACAAATAATATTACAGAATCACAATTATGACAACCAGGTCGTTCCCAGGAAAGATGGGGCTTTCCGATAAGGATTTCTCCTTATTAGCGCGTAATTAGGTGACCAAACCCCTTTTCTAGACAGAACTTCCTTAGACATTGCCAATAATGCTATCTAACAATATTATTCAAATAATATGAATTATTGATCTGATAATGGAGATACTGTGCAATGACAATTATTGAAACAACAATAATATAAAATATCAATGTAGCAATTATTGAATCAATAAAATAAAATATTGAACAGTAATTACTATAATAATTATTGAGTAGTGCCTTCTTACGTAAGAATCAATCATTCAAAAATAATGTGCAATACTGTGTGCTACTGTGCAACAACGCGTATTACTTTACTTTACACACCAGGTATTCCAACAGTTTTAACGGTAACAACCACACCATTATTTAAAAAAACTCATACTTGTCATTTTCTTCATCTGACAGTTATTCTGTTATGGGGCCCACAAATGACTGCGCCGTCATACGAATATTCTCCGACAGTAAGAATATTCCACGACCAAACGAATATTCCCCAACAACAATGAGTATTTTATAACCACTTCCTTATTTAAAATATTTACATATATCACTCTTAACTTTAACCTTTTATCAATTTAACCATTTACTGAGTAGTAATTATAAGAAAAATTAAATACTTTTATTTCATAAAATTTGGGGTCTTACACTATTCACTTTATTAGCCACCAAGTAAAGTTACTTTACTTGGCCACCAATTGGCCTGCCCACCTAGCCCATTGGGTCCCACCATGGGTTGCTCCATGTGTTTTACACATCTGATGACCCATCAGTTCGATCCGCGATTTGTTTTCTTGGCTTGGGCCTTAAAATAAATTCATATTGGGCCTATCTTGGGCTTGATTTAACAATGCATTGGGCTTGGCATAATCCAAGTCCAATTGGATTCTACAAAGTCCATACCTCAAAGTCCAATAAGACTAATCGTATTCTACTCGTACAATTCTCGTATTCTCTTTGTATATAGTTCGTATGATAATCGTATTTTACGTCGTAATAATCTTCATACTATACTCGTATAATAACTAGTATCATACTCTTATACCTTACGTATAATAACCCTAATCATTATACATAGTCATTAAATTCTCGGAATTCACTTTTCCTAACCCTTAGGTTTTACGTTCACATGCGAGAACTTCGTTTGCCATAACTGAAATATTATTGAATATTCCATCACATCTTAATATTCTATCATTAAGCATTTCTCAAAAATTCAAACTTAATCTCTGAGCAGAAATGGATGAATAGTGTTTTTACAGAAATTTCTCGGAAAACCTTTATTTTCGTCTTGGAAATTCAAAATAATTAATCCTAGCACATAGCCAGAATTCTAACCACATCCGCACATTCTAGGTCATAGAATGACCTTCAAATAGCTTACTCACATAAATAATCAATTAAATTCATTTAATTCAAATAATCAAATAAAAATTTAATTCACATAAAGATCCGATTTTTCTTGGGCGTTACATTCTCCCCCCCCCCCCTATAATGATTCTGTCCCCAGAATCTCGCTACAATTACATAAACAAATGAGGAAAATTTTCCTTCATTTTACTCTCGAGTTCCCACGCTGCTTCTTTGGCATTGTGTTTCCTCCAAATTACCTTTATCGAAGGTATTATCTTATTTCTCAAGACTTGTTCTTTCCTATCAACAATCTGAATTGGAAGTTCTTCATACGTTAAGTCTTTTTCTACTTAAATAGATTCATACTTTATTACGTGCTTGTAGTCCGGTTTATAAGGATGCAATACAGACACGTGAAACACATTATGTATTATGTCTAACTCTGGAGGTAAAGCTACTTCATAAGCTACCTCTCATACCGTTCTTAAAATTTCAAAAGGTCCTACAAACCTTGGACTTAACTTCCCTTTCTTTCCAAAATGTATCTTCCCTTTCCAAGGTGATACTTTCAGAAAGACATATGAACCTACTTCAAACTCCCTCTTATCACGATGAGGATCTGCATATTTCTTTTATCTATCTGGAGCCGCTACCAATCGAGTACGTATTAGCTTTACCATGTCTTTCGTTTGTTTTACCATCTCAGGTCCCAACATACGACGTTTGTGACGCCCCCAAAATAGATATACATCACCCATCTTGAATCGCTAAATACATGGTACATAATCTAAATAAAAACTTCTTTGATACAGTACAACAAAACGTAGCTGAGAGTTTCAACACGGATAATGTCTCGTAGAGAGTATACAAACTCAAATAAAGTCCTCATTACAATTATTATCACACTATTTCACATAATAGTGATGATTACTATAGCCACTTATCTGGACCATCACTCCATTCCCCGACTAGTTCCAGCTATATTCTCATTTCCTGAAGAGAACGATGAAATCAAAGGGTGAGCTCAACTAGCCCAGTAAAGAATATTATGACTAAGATAATGCAGAATAAATTATCATTAGCCTTCAACAGTGTTAAACTGATAGAATATAATAGACAACAAGTTTAACTGCAGCGGAACAAATAATCCATTAGAAGAGTCAAGTAGAGCATGATATCTAATGTCTTCTATGATTTAAAAGTTTATCATCAATTTTATCGCTGAGACTCAGCTTAATAAATAATCCACATCATTGAATTATCCATGCACTACGGGCCAAAGATATTCATTATTATCACCAATGGCCATGATCGTGCCAACAACTGTCCATCAATGTACTACGGACCAATGAGACTTTTACCACATCACTTGTAACATTTTGGGTTATGATTATACCGAATGATTCCTTGTCATAATCATACCAATCAACAGTCCATCTATGCACTACGGGCCAAATATGACTTTCATAACAATATAAACACGAGGATGATGATAATGATATAAGAATTCAATTAAATGCAAGCAAAGGATAAATTCTAAAGATTTATAATTTAATTTATCCAGAATTCAATAAAGTCCAAATTGTCAACATGATACTGCTTTGTGGAGTAAAATTCAAGAATAATATTGCATCAAAAATGATTTGGACCGAAAAGAAATCATTTTTTAATCATAAATAGTACCTCGGGTGAATAGTACCCGAGTGAATAGTACCCCATGAATAATACTTTGAGAATAGTACCCCGTGAATAGTATTCTGGCATAAAAAGGTTAAAACTTATCAAGAACGCTCAGAATAATATTTTTATGAAAAGATACTGGATGAAACGCAAATATCAAGGATATTCTACTAATTTCAGGAATTATAGAAGCAATACTTACCATAGTAAGTTTAAATTTAGGAATATGAAATAAAATAATATCCCTTCTATACTATGGAGTATGAAAGAAAATAATATTTCTTACGAGTATTGAAATAAAATAATATCCTTTACCTTAGTAGAAACTGGATTTGACTGGAATATCGGATATTATTCTGAGAAAATCTTGCAGAAAAAACTACACTCAAAGTATCCTTATACTCAAGAAAATACTCACAATACTATAGAATAAGAATTTCTGATTTTGAAGAGATGTGTTGAGGAAGGAGGGATTACCCCCTATTTATATTGAAACCCTCTAAGGAAAAATTAACAGGCTGCCTAACTTGCCCATTTTTTCTCTGCCTAACCTTTTCCATTCAAAGCCTACTTTCATTCATTTTCCATATGGGTGGGGGGCACCCTTTGAAAACCATCTTTGTAGGCAACAAGTTCTACCAAAATAATTGGCCTAACAATTTATTTCTTTCTCTACATAACCACCCAATTCCAAGATTGAGGGCCCACTTTTGAAAAACAAATTTGCATGCATTACTCCACCACCAACCATTACTTTAATTTATCACATGCATATATATATAATAATAATATTATTATCTAAACATTATAAAATATTATAATAGTATATTTGAATGAATATTTTATCAGAGAAATAATTGTAATTCCACAGAAAATATGCCAAACTTTAAACAATTATCTCATGTTAAATTCCTTCATTTATACCCACACAAAATAAATATTTCTTTATTATATAAATCAATAATTAATTATTCACAAATAATATTACAGAATCATAATTATGACAACCAGATCGTTCCCAGGAAAGAAGGGGCTTTCCGATAAGGATTTCTCCTTACTTGCGCGCAATTAGGTGACCAAACCCCTTTCCAAGACAGAACTTTCTTAGACATTGCCAATAATGCTATCTAATAATATTATTCAAATAATATAAATTATTGATCTGATAATGGGAAATACTATGCAGTGACAATTATTGAAACAACAATAATATAAAATATCAACGTAGCAATTATTGAATCAATAAAATAAAATATTGAACAGTAATTACTATAACAATTATTGAGTAGTGCATTCTTACGTAAGAATCAATAATCAAAAAAATTGTACAATACCGTGTGTTACTATGCAACCATGCGTATTACTGTACTTTTATCAACGGGTAATTCAATAGTTAATGGTAAAACTTTCGCCGTTATTTTTATAAAAATATATTTTTGTCGTTTTCTAACTCCGACAATAATTATGTTGTTGGTTCCACCAATGATTGTGTCGTCGTACGAATATTCTCCGACAAAAAGAATATTCCCCGACCAAACGAATATTTTATAACAACTTGCTTACTTTGAAAAATTTATAAATATTACCCACAACTATAACATTATATCAAATCCACACCATAATATTCAAAAATAATATTAGAGAAAAATTAACCTTTATTCATAAAAGTTGGGGTCTTACAACCTCCCATTCTTATGAAATTTCGTCCTCGAAATTGGTGTACGTACCTGGTATGTCGAAAAGGTGAGGATACCGTGATTTCATTTCAGATTCTGACTCCCAGGTCATTTCCTCAACATCGTGGTTTCTCCACAAAACTTTGACTTGAGGTATAACCTTGGCGCGTAGAATATGCTCCTTTTTATCCAAGATTTTAACGGGTACCTCTTCATACGTTAAATCTTCCACTATCTCGTCTGGTTCTAACTCAATAATGTGGTTCAGGTCTTCCACATATTTACGTAACATAGATATGTGAAAAACGTTATGAACACGAGACATACTTGGCGGTAAGGTGAGTCTATAAGCCATTGTTCCTACTCGATTGAGGATTTCAAATGGGCCAATGAATCGAGAATTGAGCTTTCCTCTCTTTCCAAAATTGTAACTCCTTTCCATGGAGCAACACATAACAACACATGTTCTCCAACATTGAATTCCACGTCTTTCCGATGAAGATCAGCATAACTCTTTTGTCGATCTTGTGAGGTTTTTATACGTTGCCGGATTATTTGAATCTTTTTCGTTGTTATGGGTACCAATTTCGGTCCCAACAATGTTGCTTCACCCACCTAATCCCAGCATACTGGAGAACGACACTTGCGTCCATACAACGCCTCGAATGGAGCCATGCCAATACTTGCTTGATAACTGTTGTTATAGGAGAATTCCACCAATGGAAAGAACTTGTCCCAACTTCCTTTGAAGTCAAGGACACAGAGTCTTAATAGATCTTCCAGAGTTTGAATAGTCCTCTCTGACTGCCCATCCGTTTGAGGATGATATGCTGAACTAAATCGTAAATCTGTGCCCATAGCTTTTTGTAAACTAACCCAAAACCATGAAGTGAATCATGGGTCTCGATCAGAAATTATGGATACTGGCATACCATGCAGTTCTACAATCTCATTTATGTAAATACGAGCAAGACGTTCAAGTGAATAAGTTTCTCGTATAAGTAAGAAATGAGCAAACTTGGTCAATCTATCAACAATGACCTAAATTGCATCTATGCCTTGAGAAACCTTGGGAAGACCGGTAACGAAATCCATGGTACTGTTCTCCCACTTCCATTCTGGAATTTCAAGTGGTTGCAATGGACCTTTTTCCACTTGATGCTCTACCTTGACTCGTTGACAAGTTAGACACCTTGAGATAAACTCCGTTATCTCTCTCTTCATATTGCTCCACCAAAATTTATGTTGAAGATCATGATACATTTTGGACTCCTAGGATGGATTACAAATGGTGTGTTGTGCGCCTCCATCATGATCGTATACTTCAAATCAGAGTTGTTAGGAACACAAAGTCTAGATTTGACTCTAAGTATTCCTTCTTCATCTATTCTTGCTTCTGGAATAGTACCTTCTTGTACTTTCTTCTTCATACGCATCAGCTCCAGGTTTGTAGTTTGAGCAACTTTAACTTTATCGATTAAAGTCGATTCTACTCATATACTTGACATCATCACGTGGGTCCCTGGAGTCTTTATCTCTATCTCCATCCTTTGCAAGTCATGCAAAATGGGCCTTTATGTTGACAATATCGCACTCGTACTCGCATATGATCTTCTACTCAATGTGTCAGCTACCACGTTCGCTTTTCCAGGATGGTATTGAATGGTATGATCATAATCTTTCAATAGTTCAAGCCAACGTCGTTGCCGCATGTTGAGTTCCTTTTGAGTGAAGAAATATTTGAGGCTTTTATGATCCATAAATATCTCTACCTTCTCCCCATACAGGTAATGCCTCCAGATTTTAAGTGCGAAAACGACTGCTGCCAACTCTAGATCATGAGTAGGATATTTTCTCTCATATTCTTTGAGTTGTTGCGAGGCATAGGCTATGACTTTCCCATGTTGCATGAGAACACATCCTAAACCTTTGGCTGAAGCATCACTGTAGATGACATATCCCTCCACAGCAGATGGTATTGTCAGAATAGGTGCTGAAATGAGTCTCCTCTTAAGTTCTTGAAAACTCTTCTCACATTCCTCACTCCAACCGAATTTTGTATCTTTCTGAGTCAGCTAAGTTAATGGTGTAGCGATTCGAGAAAACACTTCTACGAATCTCCGATAATAACCAACTAAGCCGAGAAAGCTACGTACTTCGGTCACTGACTTAGGTTGTTCCCAGCTTTGAATTGCTTCAATCTTTGTCGGGTCAACAGATATTCCATGATTTGATATAATGCTACTTCCTCATGCCAGAACTCACATTTTTTCAATTTGGCATATAGCTTGTTTTCACGAAGCTTTTGAAGTATCAGTCTCAAGTGTTGCTCGTGATCTTCACAGATTTTGGAGTAAATGAGTATGTCATCAATAAAGACGACCACAAAGTGATCTAAATATTCTTTGAATACTCGGTTCATCATATCTATGAAGGCAGCAGGAGCATTAGTCAATCTAAAAGGCATGACTAAGAATTTGCAATGCCCGTACCAAGTTCTGAAAGTAGTCTTTGGAATGTCATCAACTTTAACCTTTAATTTATGATATCTGGAACAAAGATTGATCTTTGAAAAGAATTTGGCACCCTACAACTGGTCAAACAGATCATCAATAAGAGGTAACGGGTACCTATTTATGATGGTGACATGATTCAACTCCCGATAATCAATACAAAGTCGCATACTTCCATCTTTCTTCTTCACGAATAGAACAGGAGCACCCCAAGGAGACGTACTAGGATGAATGAAACCGATGTCTAACAATTCCTGTAGTTGGGTTTTTAACTCCTGAAGTTCAATAGGAGACATTCGATATAGGGCTTTGGAAATGGGTTTTGTACCGGGTTCAAGGTCGATACAAAATTTAATTTCACGCTCTGGGGGTAGGCCAGGAAGTTCTTCAGGGAATACATCAAGAAATTTATTAACAATAGAAATATCATTCAAATCTGACGTATTTTTATTTAAATCTGTGACATGGGCTAAGAAAGATTGACATATACCACAAAATAAGGGTTAATTGACATACCACATATTATTCCTATATTCTGACCGACCAATTAAATAATAAATAAACTTAGGTAGGTCATACTAGTGAAGGAATTACCCGTCTCTCCCCTCCTAGTTCTAGTTTCACATCTCAGTCAGGGATCATATCCCTAAGCTTTGAAACCAACTTTGACGCCCCCAAAATAGGTATACATCACCCATCTTGAGTCGCCAAATACATGGTACAGAATTTAAATAAAAACTTCTTTGATACAGTATGACAAAACATAGCTGAGAGTTTCAACACGGATAATGTCTCGTAGAGAGTAAACAAACTCAAATAAAGTCCTCATTACAATTATTATCACACTATTTCACATAATAGTGAGAACTACTATAGCCACCTATCTGGACCGTCACTCTGTTCCCCGACTAGTTCCAGCTATATTCTCATTTCCTGAAGAGAACAATGAAAGCAAAGGATGAGCTCAACTACCCCAGTATAGAATATTATGACTAAGATAATGCAGAATAAATTATCGTTAGCCTTTAATAGTGTTAAACTAATAGAATATAATAGACAACAAGTTTAACTGCAGTGGAACAAACAATTCATTAGAAGAGTCAAGTAGAGCATGATATCTACTATCTTCTATGATTTAAAAGTTTATCATCAATTTATCACTGAGACTCAGCTTAACAAATAATCCACATCACTGAATTATCCATGCACTACGGGCCAAGGATATTCATTATTATCACCAATGGCTATGAACGTGCCAACAACTGTCCATCAATGTATTACGGACCAATGAGGACTTTTACCACATCACTTGTAACCTTTCGGGTCATGATTATACCGAATGATTCCTTGTCATAATCATACCAATCAACAGTCCATGTAACATTCCAAATTTTTTTAAATGTAAATTATAAATATTATTGATTTATATAAATATTTATTGGATGTGTTTATTATTGGATAAATAATTGTTCAATTTGATTGATTTGATTTAGTTAATTATTTATTTGTTTAATAACTAATGTGTTATGTGGATTGAGTTATGTGATTAAGTGAATTATTTAATAAATTGTTATTAAATAAAGTGTGAGAAATAACTATATTATAAAGAGTTATTAAAATAAATTAATGTAATTTTAATTTAGTTTTGCCAAACAAGGTTTAAGTATATTAATCTTTTAATTTTAAATGGTTTACCAAACAAAACCTTATGGCTTTTGAATTTCTTTTGAATTTAAATTATTAGTTAAATAAATAATATATATATATATATATATATTTGGTAACCGATATATTATTAGGGTAATAAGTGTGGCGTCGGTTTTATGCATGTAAAAAACATACGTTGGTTTTTATTTTTAGTATATGTATAGTGTGAATTGGTTTGGCTATCATTTTTACGCTTTGAGTTATCTGCTAAACTGAGAGAAGAAAAGAAGAGAGTTTGAGAGAGAACCTGAGAGAGAGAAAGTATCAGTGATTAACAAAGATAGTCTAAGCAAACAAAAAGGTATGTTTCTCTAACCTTAATATAGGTACACACACACACACATTATTGAGTAAAAGTACTTTCATTAAGTAACTTGATTGTATCTAGTTATTCATGATGATACAAGTTTCCCATCTCCACACTTTCGTCGAACAAGTTGTTATGATTATGCAAGTTTTCCTAACTCAAAACTTGTTATATTAGCATGCAAGTACCTTTATTCTGTTGAACCAGTTTATCGTTCAAGTTATTCTTTGTTATGAATGCTTGATATTGAGTTCTAAGATGTAACCTTAGCTTAGTATTGTTCAAATCAAGGTATGATAGATTATTCAATTGTTATGATATTAGATTATTCCTAAAGCATGAACTTAGAATGCAATGTTTATTCAATTATGATTATTCAATAACACAGTGTTATTAACTTTTATTCAACTAATCCTTAGTTGAATGTCCATTGAATTCCAAATTACCTTGAAGTGTATCCAAACCAAACTGAAATACTGAGATGAACAACCCTATTATTAGGGGTTGCACTTAGTTTTATACTTTGTGCTGAAATGTTTGTATACAATACATGTACGAAGGATTGATCCCCCTAAGTACCTTTGAGTCCTTATAGTCGTATGACTGTTAAAGTTAAAGTTGAAAGATTACTTATAACCGTGGACATGGTTCGTGGTCATTAGACCCTTAGTGAATGTTATGATTTTTAGAATGTTAATAGAACATATTGTTCAGTTCTATTAAGCCTAGTATTTGGCAAGTGATGTAAAGGTTAAAGTTTATTTATTAATTATTCCAAGTGAGTCTTGTTTTCTCACTCTTGCCTGTAAAATCCTTACAGCTAAAGATGGAAGGGGTGACGTACCTAGCAATAGTAAAGGAAAGGGAAAGATGAACAAGTACTGAAGACTTGTAATCGTTTTGATAGTTTTATTATCAGATTTTGGTTTAAATACTGTAATGAAGTTTATTTACATTTTCCGCATGAATGATTGTTTGTAAAGGTTAGATGACCTGGGAGATTTTTTATTTAATGTAATCCTGTATGGGCAGGTTTATTTATTCAATTATATTATGATTGGGTAGTTAGATATGAATGTTTTGATTAAGTGAACACCAAATCTTGAGGTAATGACGTACTGGGATTTGGGGGTGTCACAAGTTGGTATCAAAGCTTTAGGTTATGAACCTTAGGTGGGGGAAAAGCCTTAGGAAGTAACCTTTGAAAAGATAGTGAAGATAACTCTTATCGAGTTTTAAGGAGGAAGTAATAACACACTTATGTGCTTATGTGTTTATAACTTATGTGCTCGTGAGTGTCGAGTAGATTGATTAATAATTAAAACTTTGTTGTCAGGATGACTAATGTCGAAGAATCCAATCAGGCTAGAGAGGAAGGACCTCAGATGCCTATAGAGGAGGAGCCTCACAACATTCAGGTTGTTTAAGAACAACTACTGCCACGGGAGTCAGCCCCGTTGGTCACAGTGGTTGAAGATGAGGATGATGATGTAGAGACGGATGAGGAGGATCCCGTGGAGTTGCCACAGGAGGATGAGGATGACGAGGACGAGGAGGAAGAAACTCCACTAACCTCGATGGTTGCTCGTATGTATGATGAAGTCTACGACCGTAACGTGGAACTTCAGGACACAGTTGAGGAGTTGCAGGAGATAGTAGCTGAACAATAGACTGCAATGACACAGAAGGACGACGATATCCAGGATCGAGATGAACGTCTAACTAATGTTGAAGAGAAGCTGATGCAGACTGAAGGAGAGAAGGAATAACTGATCGAGATGGTCGTGGAACTAAAGAACGCTAAAGGAAGAAGCTACCAAGAGGGCGAGAGCTGAAGACGCATACGAGGAAGCTTATCAATGAACTGGAAGAGCAGTAAGGGATGCACAAGCAAAGAGGATGAAGATGGAAGAGATGGATAAAGTATTCAATACCATGATCAATCGAGCTCAAGATCGGGTCATGGGTTATCCAATTTAGTTCGAGACTCTGCCATCGTACGTGTTAGATCGTCGAACAATGTTCCAAGTTATGGAAGAAGAGCGTCGAAAGGCTACGGAGTATCTTAATAGATCATCGTAGGAAATGTGCATGTTATGCAAATAATAAGTGTTAAATAATGTGTAAATCCCTAGTGTTAAGTAACCATGGGATATGAGAATGATGATGTTGTCATATAACTTTTGTAGTTCAGGGAAGGAATGTAAATAGCAGTGATGCTATTATTTTTAGGTTTTTCGAAGTAATGATGAATAAATAAAAGTTATTATTTTACTCAAAGTGTTATGTGTTATGTGGTTATTTCTTTTATGGAGGCAAGTAATTAGCAAATACTTAAGGAAGTTGAGTAATAGTCTAATAGATGTTTTTTAACAGAAAATGCCTCCCAGACGTGAACCACCCCCGACATAGAACCAATGAGAGAACTAACAATAATGATATTGAAGATAATCCCGTCCAACAACTAGTAACATTACTAACAAGAGCGTTGCAGAATCAACCTCAAAACTAAGGCACAACATTTAAGGATTTCAAGGCGGTTGGACCACCTGAATTCCGTGGGTCCATGAATCCGGTAGAGGCACAGACTTGGTTTATGGAAATTGAGAAGGTGTTTGAAGTCGCTAAGGTAGGGGACGAACAAAAGACTGCTTTTACAACGTTCATGTTGAAAGCAGAAACTAGTTATTGGTGGCAGGCTAATAAAACCCGGGAAGGACCAGGAGTGATGACCTGGGATAGGTTCAAGGAGTTATTCTTCGAGACCTATTTACCAGAGAGTTCAAAGAGTTAGTTAGAGGTTTAGTTTTTCGAACTGAAGCAAGGAACGATGACGGTGTCTGAGTATGCCACGAAATTCAACGAGTTGGCGAGGTTTGCGCCATATCAGGTCAGCACCGATGAACGGAAGGCGAAGAGATTTGAATAGGGATTGAAGCCACAGGTCAGATGAAAGAGGGTTTCCTGCTCCAATTGAAGACGTTAAAGAAGCGAGCTTATAGAGAAGGAAGTACTACCAAGGTGGAGGCGGAGGCGTGATTTAAATTCAATCAAGAACTGAAGAAAAAGAAGAAAAAGAATGAGGTGGAAGTGAAGAATGGTAGTGGAGGCAATGGAAATGGCAATAAAAATAACAACTTGAAGAGGAAGTGGAACGGAAATGGGGGTACTGTAAACCAGCAGGGTAACCAGCAAATTAGGAAGTTTGAAGCATGTGTTACATACGGAAGGTTTCATAAAGGGGTGTGCTTGATTGGGAAACATGCATGTTTCAACTGTGGCCAGGAAGGTCACATGGCCCCAAATTGCACCCAACCCAAGAAGAATGTCTGTTTCACGTGCGGATCCATGGATCACTTTGCTCATGAATGCCCACAGAAGAAGGTTGGAGAAGCAGCAAGAAGCGAGGGAGGTAGCAGTGGAGGATCATGGGCCATTGCTGGACCTACAGCATCAAACAAACCCACAACCAGAACTTTCAACATGACTGTGCAAGATGTTGTGCAATCAAAAGTTGTTGTGTCAGGTATTATCCCAATCAACGATATTAATGCTTATGTATTATTTGATTCAGGTGCTACTTGCTCGTTTATATCTGATGAATTTGCTAAAAGGTTAGAATTGCCTAGAGAAGAACTGAATTTCCCTTTGAACATAGAAATTGCGAATAGGGAAGTGATTCCTGTTAGGTTCGTATACAAGAACTGTAGGGTGAACATAAAAGGGAATATTCTGATGGTAGATTTAATCCTAATTAGACTTGGAGAATTTGATGTTATTTTGGGAATGGATTTGTTGTTCAAATATGGAGCAGTAATTGATTGCCACAAGAAGTGTGTAAACCTTATGACTCCGTCAAAGGTAGTTTTCTATGGTAGCAAATCGCCTAGACAAATGAAATGTCTGATGATTATGCAGGCCAAGAAGTTGTTAAGTAAAGGTTGTGTGGGTTATTTGACTTACATAGTCGATACTCAGAAAAAGGGTGTGAAACTGGAGGAGATACTAGTGGTTAGGCAATTCGTAGATGTATTTCTGGAGGATTTGCGAGGACTTCCGCCTGACAGAGAGATTGAGTTCGTAATCGACTTAGCGCCAGGAACTGCACTGATATCGAAGGCCCCGTACAGAATGGCTCTGGTAGAAATGAAGGAACTGATGGTGTAATTGCAAGAGCTGCTGGACAAGAAATATATTCAACCAAGTGTATCACCGTGGGGAGCTCCAGTATTATTCGTGAAGAAGAAGGACGGATCAATGCGTCTTTGCATTGATTATAGGGAGTTAAACAAGGTCGCTATTAAGAATAGGTATCCGTTGCCTAGAATAGATGACTTGTTTGACTAGTTGAAGGGTGCTAAGTACTTCTCAAAAATAGATTTGAGAAGTGGGTATCACTAATTGAAGGTAAGAAAGGAGGATATACCTAGAACGGCATTCAGAACCTTGTATGGACATTACGAGTTTCTGGTGATGTCTTTTGGTTTAACAAATGCCCCTGCTGCGTTCATAGATTTGATGAACAGGGTATTTAAACCATTCTTAGACAAGTTCGTAGTGGTATTTATCGATGACATTCTGGTGTATTCCAAAACTCAAGAACAACACGTGGAACATTTACATTTGACATTGGAGACATTAAGAAAGGAAAAGTTGTACGCGAAATTCTCTAAGTGAGAATTTTGGCTTGATCGTGTACAATTTTTGGGTCATGTGATTGACAAAGATGGGATTTCAATGGATCCATCGAAAGTGGAAGCTGTAATAAATTGGGAACAACCAAGGACACCTTGAGGTGAGGAGTTTCTTGGGACCTTGGGTTATTATAGAAGATTCATTCAAGATTTTTCCAAGATATTACTTCGTTAACAAATTTGACACGGAAAAGTTTGGAAATTCTGCGTTTGGATGAGAGAAATATGAGGAGAGCTTCCAAGATTTGAAGAAGAAGCTAAGTGTGGCACCTGTGTTTACCCTGCCGGATAATACAGGAAATTTTGTGGTGTATAGTGATGCCTCACACAAAGGATTGGGTTGTGTTCTTATGCAGAATGGCGAAGTTATTGCATATGCATCAAGACAACTGAAGGATTATGAGAAAGGTTATCCGACTCATGATTTGGAATTGGCTGCAGTAGTATTTACTCTTAAGATATGGAGACACTATCTTTATGGAGAGAAATGTGAGATCTACACAGACCACAAAAGTCTAAAGTATATTTTCACTCAGAATGATCAGAACATGCATCAGAGAAGGTGGATGGAATTGATAAAAGATTATGATTGTCAGATCTTTTATCATCCAGGCAAAGCGAATGTGGTTGCAGATGCTTTAAGCAGGAAAGGTCAGGAGAAGTTGATGCTGATAACAACTCAGGAAGAGCTCATTTCAGCAATGACAAAGCTAGAGCTGGAATTCAAATTTCCACAGGAATCTGACGACCGCCTATTCCAATTAGAAGATGGTCCAACTTTACTGGACAAGGTGAAGAACGCTCAGTTACAAGATGAAGAATGTGGGAAGATAAAAGAGATTATGGTTAACGGTAGCGATACGAAATAAAAGATCAATACCGAAGGGCTACTATGGTACGAGGGAAGAATATGGGTCCCAGCAACACCAGAGCTGAAAGACGAAATCTTGACCAAAGCTCATAGCTCAAAATATTCAATTCATCCAGGAAGCACGAAGATGTATCAAGATTTACGCCGACATTTTTGGTGGCCGAATATGAAAAGGGATGTTGCAGAATGCGTGGCGAAATGTATGACATGTTAAAGAGTAAAAGCCGAACATCAAAGACCTAGCAGATTACTTCAACCGTTGGAAATACCGGAATGGAAGTGGGAGCACATCACGATGGATTTTGTGGTGGGTCTTCCAACTACTTAGAGAGGATGCGATACGATTTGGGTGATAGTAGACAGACTGACGAAATTAGCGCACTTTTTACCAATAAAGATTAAGTTCAATCTTGATCAGTTGGCAAGATTGTACATTAAGGAGATCATTTTGAGACATGGAGTGCCAATGTCAATTGTGTCCGATAGAGCCCGCGATTCACGTCAAACTTCTAGAAGAGACTACAAGAAAGCATGGGAACTCAGTTACGAATGAGTACGGCTTATCATCCACAAACAGATGGCCAAAGCGAACGAACGATCCAGACATTGGAAGATATGTTGAGAGCATGCGTCATGGATTTCAAAGGAAGCTGAGAAGAACAATTACCATTGGTGGAATTCGCCTACAATAATAGTTATCACATCACGGAGTGAGTATCGGCACGCCGCCACGAACGTTAGCACTATACGAATGTGTAGAACTCCACCGTGTCTTGGGGATGAAGTTGGTGAACGTCAACTGCTAGGACCAGAACTAGTGCAATAAACTGCTGAGGTTATCAAACTTATCAGGACAAGATTGGTAGCAGCTCAAGACCAACAGAAGAAGTATGTTGATCAACACAGGCAAGATCGTGCATTTAACGTAGGAAGCTACGTATTCCTAAAAGTTTCTCCTTCAAAGGGAAAATTCGTTTTTGATGAAGAAGGAAAACTAAGCCGAGGTTTATTGGACCCTTCAAGTCTTCGCAAAAAGAGTTGGAAAGGTAGCTTACGAGGTAGCTCTACCTCCAGAGTTGGAAAACATTCACAATGTTTTTCATATTTCGGTGTTACGACCGTATAAACTCGATTACAAACACGTGATCGAGTACGAACCGTTACAGTTCGAGAAAGATTTGTCTTATAAAGAGATTCCTATCCAGATAGTAGACAGGAAAGAACAAGTGCTCAGGAATAAAGTGATACCTTCTGTGAAGGTGATATGGAGGAACCACAATGCTAAAGAAGCTACGTGGGAACTCGAAGAGAAAATGTTGAAAGAGTACCCTGAGTTATTTGTTTAATATGTGTCTTCGATTCTGGGGACAGAATATTTGTAAGTAGGGAAGAATGTAACGAATGTGTTGTTTTAGTTGTGATTCTGGGGACAGAATCCTTATAAGAGGGGAATGATGCAACATTCCAGATTTTTTAAAATGTAAATTATAAATATTATTGATTTATATAAATATTTATTGGATGTGTTAATTATTGGATAAATAATTGTTCAATTTGATTGATTTGATTTAGTTAATTATTTATTTGTTAAATAATTAATGTGTTATGTGGATTGAGTTATGTGATTAAGTGAATTATTTAATAAATTGTTATTAAATAAAGTGTGACAAATAACTATGTTATAAAGAGTTATTAAAATAAATTAAAGTAATTTTAATTTAGTTTTGCCAAACAAGGTTTAAGTATATTAATCCTTTAATTTTTAAATGGTTTACCAAACAAAATCTTATGGCTTTTGAATTTCTTTTGAATTTAAATTATTAGTTAAATAAATAATATATATATATATATATATTTGGTAACCGATATATTATTAGGGTAATAAGTGTGGCGTCAGTTTTATGCGTTTTAAAAACATGCGTTGGTTTTTATTTTTAGTATACGTATAGTGTGAATTGGTTTGGCTATCATTTTTACGCTTTGAGTTATCTGCTAAACTGAAAGAACAAAAGAAGAGAGTTTGAGAGAGAACCTGAGAGAGAGAAAGTATCAGTGATTAACAAAGATAGTCTAAGCAAACAAAAAGGTATGTTTCTCTAACCTTAATATAGGTACACACACACACACACATATTTATATATATGGTTTCATGATGCCTAACGTCTCTGTGTTTTTTAACTTCACTGTGTATAAGGTTTTTACAAAATTCTTGTTAACTATGTTTTAGTAATTGTTATACTAGCAGATTTCTCTTCTTCTTTCTCTCTATAATTTCTCTCTATAATAATCGCTCTAAAGCTTTTGTGAATTGGTGAGAAATGAAGGAAGAATGAGCTTCTATTTATAGGAAAATATAGTTTCAATAATTGCACGTTTTGGGGCTCGAAATATTACAGTATAATACCTTCATCTTTTTCTTTCTTTTTAATTTAGTCCTGCAAGTATTATCAATCTTGCACCAACTCCTCTAATAGTAAATAATGTTAATCAATAGTTCAATCATGTGAATCGATAGTATAATCATGTGAAAAATACGAATTACAGTATAGTACCTCCATCTATACCTCAATTTTTAACTTAGTCATGCAAGTATTATCAATCTTGCACCAACTCCCCTAATAATAAATAATATGATTCAATAGTACACATATGTGAACAAATAGTTATATAAGCATGTGAATTAGTAGCAATTAATTGCTCATATATCCGATAAATTACCCGATTTATCAATATAACCCCTAAACATCAATTATCATCGGAATAAATGTCAATTTTCACTAACACAAACAATTCCAACATAATGAAACTATTTTTATCAAAAATATAAATTTTGAAATTTTGAAGTTTGACTTTTCCCAAAAAAGTCAACTGTTGACTTTTTGACCAAATAGTGAATATCGGAAAATTTTGTGTTTATAGACTATTTTTACTAATTTCATCGTACCGGACTCAAATATCACGTCCACGTCTCTATATTCAACTCCGAACAACATTCATCATTAATATTATAACTCACAATATTTATTAACCAGGTCGTTCCCAGGAAAGAGGGGGCTTTCCAATAAGGATTTCTCCCTATTGGCGCGCAATTAGGTGACCAAACCTTTCCTTGACAGAACTTCTAGACATTGTAAATATTGCAGTTTAAAATATGAATAACTTTGTCGTCTAAAGTATTAATTTAAAAAACATTTTATGCAGATGATATTGACCATAATTGAATCCATAATATGATAGATATGATGCAACAATTACTGTAGCAATAATTGAGTATAACTGAGTGACTTCTCACGTAAGCATCAAAATCAATCAATAGTGTCTGCTACTATGCAATCACGCAGTACATCGTATTTTTTTAACACCGGGTGTTTCAACAGTTAACACTAAAACTTCCGCCGTTATTTTCATAAAGTTTTTTTGTCGTTTTCTCAATCCGATAATAATTCCGTTGTGGGGGTCCACCAATGATTGTGCCGTTGTACGAATATTCCCTGTTAAAATGAATATTCCCTGACCAATCAAATATTATATAACAACTTGCGTACTTTGCAAAATTTATAAATATTACCCACAACTATAACATTATATCAAATCCACAACATAATATTCAAAAATATATTTCAAGAAAATTTAATCTTTATTCAAAAAATCTGGGGTCTCACACTACATTTCTAATTTATCGAGTTACATTATACAACATGCATGTGCTATCACATATCACATATAAATTAAGTTCCATAACCCAATTAACCTGGTCATATTTTGACTTTACCAATTCATAAAGAATTGTATGTAACTCACCACATAATCACATTTAATCCACAAACATAATAGACTTGAAAAACTTGCCTTGGATGTTGTTTAATGTTTATAACTTATTTGCGATGTGATGATCCTACACAAATTGAGGATACATACATGTACATATTAGTTTCACATACAAAATTCACGTACTCAATGTAAACTAATTTTATTTAACTATAATATTTTGTTCTTGTCTTAAAACCATTCCATGTTTCTTTAGAAACTTTTGTCCGTTATAACCTTTTTACATCCAAAAAGGTTCTCTCGTGGATTTAGTATGTAAATACTTTACGTATCAAAACATAAACCATTTATATCCCCTTCGTTTTACATTACTAGGTTCAATATAATTTCAAATGGATTTGCGCATTTCATTATGTTACATATACGTTTTATATATCATTTTTCGAATTACGCCAGATAGTTAGTTTGAAAACTTACATTTACATTACATTTCTATCTTTTTTCTTTACATTTAAAGTGAGTTTTCGCGATATATAAGCATTATATAATATATATACATCTCTATTGGTGTTTTGTTACATGTTAAACAGCCACAAAACCACCCAAAGTGTTTACAGTAAAAAAAAGACGAGCAATGTGTTTTGTTTATATCTCTTCTTTGCCGTATAAGGCGTTGACCCTCACCTGACACCCACTTCGCGGCTTAATATCTTGCAAAATACTTATCCAATCGTAAGGCATTTTTTAGTATATTTTTCTTGGCATACAAGACTATTTTTAAGAAATACTAACCTCTCATTTCGGGTTTGTTAAGTAGTCTAAAAAGCGAGCCAAAAATTGACGTTCATAGCAGTCTTCAAATTTTTTTTCCCAACTTTACCCTCTCTTGCTAAAATAGTCATAACTAATTCGTTTCACAACATTTTTGAGCGATTCTTGTGCCCACGTGAAGCTAGCTTCCGAGGCTACAACTTTCATTCTTTGACCATTTCCAAATACAAAACACAAAATTCCGAAAAATTCATTCAAGGTGACTGCCCCGAGTTGGTTGAACAGTTTTGACGCAACTACTTTGAATGGTCATAACGCTTTGCTCCGAAGTCGGAATTAGTCCGTTATGGAGTCTATGGAAAGCTAATTCAGTGTACTATAACATACCAAAAGCCCAAAAGTTTGTGGAAACATTAACTGATCGAAACAGTGTCCCGAATAGCTTGTCCCGCTGCTAACTTTCAGTTTGACAAATTCGACATATTTCTTTCCAATCAACGTAACTCCCTCATCCGAGGTCAGAATGAGGTCATTCCAAAGCCTATGGCTTCCTAACTCAGTGCACTACAACTACCCAGAAACTCAAAATTTTTTAGGCAACATAGCTATTCCATAATTTGACACTATAGTCACTGTTCATTCAGTTTTCATTTCTAGACATGGTTTACTAAAATCTTCACCATGGATTAATTTTAACTCCGTTTTGGTTCATTCAAGTTAGGAAATATTCAGAACTTAGAGTGATATAACATACAATCATCAAATTAAGCTTTTAAACATAAATCAAAAGCACAAATGGTCCTCAAGCTCAGTCCCAAAAACTGCCTAACAAGGTTCTTTGCAAATCTTTTATTTTGTGAGTTTTGGTTACACTTAGATGATGTTAAGGCTTCATATCTCTAATTACAATCGTTAGAACTCATATACATAATCAATTACAAGCTAAAATAAACATAGTAAACTAACTAGTTTTCTAACAAAACTAACTAAACTTCCAAAATACAAACTTTAACTAACAAACTAAATACAATATTTAAAATAATAACATTACCACAAATTAAATAAGAAACATACCTGAAAATACGAATTCCACAAACTGAATACGTACTCGACAAAAATTTAACTAAGAATATCTTTATAAAAAGTCCTCCCACAACAAAACTTTTCTCAAAATTGGAGGCCTTATTATTGGTGAATGAAACAAAGGATCAAGCCCTTCTATTTATAGGTTTAGCAAAGGATAAAGTTCTCAATTTAGTTGATTTGGGACTTGGCTTATACTAATTCTAATTTGTTTATACTAATTTTTCCTATTTTCAATATACTGAGTGTATTCATTCATCACGAATTCGTTTCTTAACCAATTTGATCCGTTCAAGTTGCGTTGTTTTCGTTTTATAGAGGAGAACAACAATAATCCATTAATTTAAAGTTTTCATCGTGAATTCATCATCAACTTTAGTCCCAAAGTACACCAAAACACACATTACAATCAAAACCCAAATTCCTCTTCTTTAGTATAAATACATGAATTTGATTTCTGAAAATTTATTTCTAGATGACCACTATCGAATTATAAATATCTAATAATATATATAACATCGTAACCCACAAATTCATTAACCAAAACTCCAATTTTAAAAGAAACTCAAGAACACATAAACTTGAAATGTAAACTAGATTATGTACCTTTAATTCCTTCAGAAATAAAATTTACCTAATCAGTAAAATTATAATTTCTATTCAACCATTATAATCATAACATTATTTAACAATTTTTCACTCCTCTAATTTAATTATTTAATTAAATTAGAATATCCTAATTATACTCGCGTAATAAAAATAATATAAATCTCATCTATTTTATCACACTTAAATAAACTATCCCATAACAATTTTTATCAAATATTTATTTAATATCATAAATATTCATTTTATTCCATAAAGTTTCCAACTAAAATATTTAATGTACTTAATAAATATTTTACTCGCATTATATTAATATTTATATTTTCATGCAATATATTAACTTCTCACTTTATTAAATCAATTATACTTTATTAATTTACTATTTTAATTAAGTGAATTATTCACTATTATTCTTAAACTTAACTCATAATAATTTCCATTGCCCATTAAGGCATAATAATTAAAATTATATTATCTCATAACATAATTTCAACTTAATTAAATTAACTAATATTATTTAATTTCTTTAATAGTTTAATTAACTATTAAATCTCACATTCTCCAACATATGAATATATAATTCTCTTCACACCAAATCATATAATTCAAAATATATACACCTCATAATAAGAATTTTAATTATTAAATTCTTATTTTAATAACTTATAAAAATTCGGGTTGTCACATCTTTCCCTCCTTATAAGAATTCCGTCCTCGGAATCAAAGAAACCTCCCTTACTCGGTTTTCACCAAATCTCTTTTCAAAATTTACTCGGAATACTACATTCACCATTTCTTCTAAGAATTTCGTCATCGAAATTTTATCTATTAATCTTTATTCATTCAATCTATCAAAATAGATTTTACGTTAATACTTTATTCAGTCATTGGGTTCTATAACCACTTTCTTTCCACAAAGATCTTTCTACAATTATTAACTTTTCTATTAAAAGTTTTACATTATTCTTTGATAACTCATCTCCTTCTCTTTTCAAATTTTTTTTTCTCACTTATTCAACATATCCATCATTCAGTGTCGCATTTTATGACTTACTTCTTTCTAAGGAATATCATCCTTACCACATTCGCCTTTTAGAATAGAAAGAATCTTCCACAATTGCTCAATAACTGGGAAGCAGTATGAATAACTCAGGAATTTAAAAGATTCCAAATAATGTTGAGGGTCATAAGACCTTGAACTACGTCCACGGTTATAAGTACTATTTCAACTTAAACCTTAAAAGTCATTAGACTATAGGAACTCCCGTACTTAGGGTGTTAAGCCCTTCGTACGATGTATTGTGCACAAACATTTAAACGATATGCGTATGTCTATAGTTATAAGTAATCTTTCAACTTAAACTTTAACAGTCATAAGACTATAGGAACTCCTCGTACTTAGGGGGATCAGCCCTTCGTACAATGTATTGTGCACAAACATCTAAACGCCTCCGTATAATCCCCTATAAAAGGGTTGTTCATCTCAGCTTTTCAACATCTGAATCCGCACCAAAATAATTTGGTTTGGCATAGTTTGACAAATAACGCTTGAATTCCATGAACATCTTTCAATATTCGTCTAGCTGAATCAAATAGCATAGACTTCTACAACAATTCGAACATCAAATCGAAATATACATATATATATATATATTCTCATATCTTAAAGAAATCTCAAAAATCTTTTTATGACATCATGATGCCGCACTGTATTTATAGTCCGTTTGAGGATTCCGTCATTTGGTGATTTTATCATACTACATCATACCATAGTGGGCTAACGATCCTTAGATCACATCCAACACTAAGTAATATTGCATTAATGACTCCATCGTTTTTATCATCTCTGCACCAGGTTCCATGATGCATTGATGATATAAAAAAAATACATTTTGATATATTTCAAATCATTTTTGTCTAGCCAAAACAATTAGCATAGACATACGAATAACAATATTGTTTATAAATCTCATTGGTTTCATCATTTGATCTAATGTTTTTTAAGAAAATAGAAGTGCAAACATCAGCATGAAGTCAATAAATTTCAAAAGTCTAACATAGCTAGTAGATTTAGAATATCCAGGTATCAATCAACTTTAATCTTTACTTCATTACTTCATTACTTAACCATTCTATCAATCTTCAAATTCATCAATGCTCTCTATACTATAACCGTTTTCTACCCAAAATAGTTCATAAAACTTACCACACTTTGGAAATCCAGGAACTTGCCACAATAATATGAGTTTAAGAACTTGTCCTAGTCAGACCATATGCGTCCATTCGCTGAGGGGTTCAAAACATATCATTTATGAGTCACGAACTTACCATATGTATTAGTTTTAAGAACTGCACCTAATCCTAATAATATCTGACTAATCTTAATAGTTTCTAACTATCAAATATACACATGAGAAAAAGAATCTCTTTTTCGCCACATACACATTGATAGCGCGACACCAACATTCCAATAATTATCAATGTGATAAACTAAGCACAAGCACAAAACCCTCGCCCATACAAAGGTTTGTACAACTCAGCCATCACATGAGTCCTCAATTGAAATCCCACCTAACTCTATCTTACTCTTAACTTGCTCTTTGCTCGATACAAATTTTTTATACCTCATCATCTATAACTCCTCGTAAGTTATCTCGTACTATATCATAGTACATTAACTTCATAGCATCAAGCTATAATTATTCAAACATTGCAGACCATCTTTATTTTATAACTTAAACAGATCACATCGTGGTCTTACTCTATAACCATCTCGCTTAAAATTCTTTTCATAACTCGTGATCGTTTTGTTTTGCGATCCTCTTTCTTTCCTTTTTCATCATTATGATTTGATTTATGCTTTTAATCTAACAGACTTTGTCTATTCATCATTATTCGTTATCTTGGCTATTGGAGTTAGGCAACTCTCATTTTTATCTTTATATCTCTTCAAGATTCTTCTTTGAATTTTCTTGTTTATATAACAATTCTTCCTTTAAGAATTTTCAACTTCATTTATATTGCTCCACATTCTATTCGAGTTCCACATTTTCATCACACGTATCCATTTTCTACACTTGGTACACATCGAGTCTCTAATAGTTTCAATATAGTTCGCTGAGTGGTTTCCCACAAACAACCAACAAACTAGGTTCCGAGTTGCTAGTTCGTATATATCTCCGCTCTATGAAGGAGTCGTTTAGCCCAGATATCATACATCAACTATTAAAGAGAACGATTGTACCATACTTAAATATAACCTTTTATTCTTAACTTTACATCCTTATTATTGGAGTTGGGTAACCCCACATTCATATTCCTTATAACTCTGCGAGATTCTTCTTTGAATCCTCTCACGCATGTTTTAATCCCTTCTTTATAAATTTCTTAAATTACTTCTTATTATTCAAACTCTACTTGAGCTTATTCTTTTATTATCTTCACCTTCCTTCTCTAAGGTTATAGCCTACGGTACTACTACCTATGGTTTATAACCCACGGCTCTGATACCAACTTTAATGACCCCAAAATTCATACAATTTAATTCTCGACTTTGGTCGTTAATAATACATTCAACCTCTAATTTTACATCATTAAACGATAAATTGAAATTTGCGGAATAATTAAAATTTTCTATTACAAACTATCCTCGTTCCCAAAACCTTCAACCTTTACATCTAAATATCTCAGAATCATTTTAATACTACAATAGTTTACATTCGCAAAATAATATTACAATTCAACATTAATACATTATTCGAAACCTTAAACATGGTTCAAATAATAATAACACATCCAAAGTATATAAATCTTCAAGTATCACATCTGATTCATGTCTTTCAAGTAACACATAATTTTACCTTGAATCTTGAACCTGCAAAAGTGGTTATTTGCAAGGTTGAGCTCGACAGCCCAGCAAATTTAACAATCTATCATGTTTCACATAGCGCACAATTCATTCATTCTACATTTCTAATTTATCGAGTTACATTATACAACATGCATGTGCTATCACATATCACATATAAATTGAGTTCCATAACCCAATTAACTTGGTCATATTTTGACTTTAACAATTCATAAAGCATAGTATGTAACTCACCACATAATCACATTTAATCCACAAATATAATAGAACTGAAAAACTTGCCTTGGATGTTGTTTAATGTTTATAACTTATCTGCGCTGTGATGATCCTACATAAATTGAGGATACATACATGTACATATTAGTTTCACACACAAAATTCACGTACTCAATGTAAACTAATTTATTTAACTATAATATTTTGTTCTTGTCTTAAAACCATTCAATGTTTCTTTAGAAACTTTTGTCCGTTATAACCTTTTTACGCCCAAAAATATTCTCTCATGGATTTAGTATGTAAATACTTTACGTATCAAAACATAAACCATTTATATCCCCTTCGTTTAACATTACTAGGTTCAATATAATTTCAAATGGATTTGCGCATTTCATTATGTTACATATACGTTTTACATATTATTTTCTGAATTACGCTCGCATAGTTATGAAAACTTATATTTACATTACATTTCTATCGTTTTCTTTATATTTAAAGTGAGTTTTCGCGATATATAAACACTATATAATATCTATACATCTCTCTCGGTGTTTTGTTACATGTTAAACAGCCACAAAACCACCCAAAAGCGTTATTGAGGAAAAAAAATCGCGATTATTTGAAATTGACCCATGGTCTTGCTTGCTATCTGCTACGCCACGCAGGCGTGAACCCTCACCTTTGACACCCACTTCGCGGCTTAATAGCTTGCAATCTACTTATCCAATCGTAAGGGATTTTTTAGTATGTTTTTCATGGCATACAAGACTATTTTTAAGAAATACTAACCTCTCATTTCGGGTTTGTTAAGTAGTCTAAAACGCGTGCCAAAAATTGACGTTCATAGCAGTCTTCAATTTTTTTTCCCAACTTTACCCTCTCTTGCTAAAATAGTCATAACTAATTCGTTTCAAAACATTTTTGAGTGATTCTTGAGCCCACGCGAAGCTAACTTCCGAGGCTATAACTTCCATTCTTTGACCATTTCCAAATTCAAAACACAGAATTCTGGAAAATTCATTCAAGGTGACTGCCCTGAGTTGGTTAGACAGTCATAACGCTTTGCTCTGAAGTCGGAATTAGTCCATTCCGGAGTCTATGGAAAGCTAATTCAGTGTAATATAACATACCAAAAGCCCAGAAGTTTTTGGAAACATTAACTAATCGAAACAGTGTCCCAAATAGCATGTCCCGCTGCTGACTTTCAGTTTGACAAATTCGACATATTTCTTTCCAATCACCATAACTCCCTCATCCGAGGTCGGAATGAGGTCATTCCAAAGGCTATGGCTTCCTAACTCAGTGCACTACAACTACCCAGAAACTCAGAATTTTTCAGGAAACATAGCTATTCCATAATTTGACACTATAGTCACTGTTCATTCAGTTTTCATTTCTAGACATGGTTTACTAAAATCTTCACCATGGATTCATTTTAACTCCGTTTTGGTTAATTCAAGTTAGGAAATCTTCAGAACTTATAGTGATATAACATACAATCATCAAATTAAGCTTTTAGACATAAATCAAAAGCACAAATGGTCCTTAAGCTTAGTCCCAAAAACTGTCCAACAAGGTTCTTTGTAAATCATTTATTTTGTGAGTTTTGGTTACACTTGGATGATGTTAAGGCTTCATATCTCTAATTACAATCATTAGAACTCATATACATAATCAATTACAAGCTAAAATAAACATAGTAAACTAACTAGTTTTCTAACAAAACTAACTAAACTTCCAAAATACAAACTTTAACTAACAAACTAAATACAATATTTAAAATAATAACATTACAAAAAATTAAATAAGAAACATACCCGAAAATACGAATTCCACAAACTGAATACGTACTCGACAAAATTTAACTAAGAAGATCTTTATAAAAAGTCCTCCCACAACAAAGCTTTTGTCAAAATTGGAGGCCTTATTATTGGTGAATGAAACAAAGGATCAAGCCCTTCTATTTATAGGTTTAGCAAAGGGTAAAGTTCTCAATTTAGTTGATGTGGGACTTGGCTTATACTAATTCTAATTTGTTTATACTAATTTTTCCTATTTTTAACATACTGGGTGTATTCATTCATCACGAATTCGTTTCTTAACCAATTCGATCCATTCAAGTTGCTTTGTTTTCGTTTTATAGAGGAGGACAACAATCATCCATCAATTTAAAGTTTCCATCATAAATTCATCATCAACTTTAGTCCCAAAGTACACCAAAACACACATTACAATCAAAACCCAAATTCCTCTTCTTTAGTATAAATACATGAATTTGATTTCTGAAAATTTGTTTCTAGATGACCACTATCAAATTATAAATATCTAATAACATATATAACATTGTAACCCACAAATTCATTAATCAAAACTCCAATTTTAAAAGAAACTCAAGAACACATAAACTAGAAATATAAACTAGATTATGTACCTTTAATTCCTTAAGAAATAAAATTAACCTTATCAGTAAAATTATAATTTCTATTCAACCATTATAATCATAACATTATTTAACAAATTCTCACTCCTCTAATTTAATTATTTAATTAAATTAGAATATCATAATTATACTCGCGTAATAAAATACGTATAAATCTCATCTATTTTATCACACTTAAATAAACTATCACATAACAATTTTCATCAAATATTTATTTAATATCATAAATATTCATTTTATTCCATACGTGATGTAGTGTTGATAATGACTGATAATGTCATGTTAACATATGTATATAGGATATTGTTATTTGGATATTAACGGTTTAAGCTGCGCGCAAGGCAAGTTCCCTAACCTTTGCTACTTTATTATTCAGCAAGGTTACTTTTCATTGTTATGTTATACTTATTCAAATTCTCTATTTCTAATCTCTTGTTTAACGATTTATTGTCATGCAAGTTCTTTAACTCTACTTTTATAATAGTTGAGCAAATTTTCTAATCCTAAATTTTTGTTATGCAAATTTCATAATTCTATACTTCATTGAGTAAAAGTACTTTCATTAAGAAACTTGATTGTATCTAGTTATTCATGATGATACAAGTTTCCCATCTCCACATATTCGTCGAACAAGTTGTTATGCTTATGCAAGTTTTTCTAACTCAAAACTTGTTATATTAGAATGCAAGACCCATTATTCTGTTGAACTAGTTTATCGTTCAAGTTATTCTTTGTTATGCATGCTTGAAATTGAGTTCTAAGATGTAACCTTAGCTTAGTATTGTTCAAAGCAAAGTATGATAGATTATTCAATTGTTATGTTATTAGATTATTCCTAAAGTATGAACTTAGAATGCAATGTTTATTTAGTTATGATTATTCAATAACACAGTGTTATTATCTTTTATTCAACTAATCCTTAGTTGATGTCCGTTGAATTCCAAATTTCCTTGAAGTGTATCCAAACCAAACTGACTTTGGTGCGGACTTGTACTCTAAATACTGAGATGAACAACCCTATTATTAGGGGTTGCACTTAGTTTTATACTTTGTGCTGAAATGTTTGTATACAATACATGTACGAAGGATTGATCCCCCTAAGTACATGTGAGTCCTTATAGTCGTATGACTGTTAAAGTTAAAGTTGAAAGATTACTTATAACTGTGGACATGGTTCGTAGTCATTAGACCCTCAACGAATGTTATGATTTTTAGAATGTTAATAGAACATATTGTTCAGTTCTATTAAGCCTAGTATTTGGCAAGTGATGTAAAGGTTAAAGTTTATTTCTTGATTATTCCAAGTGAGCCTTGTTTGCTCACTCTTGCCTGTAAAATCCTTACAGCTAAAGATGGAAGGGGTGACGTACCTAGCACCAGTAAAGAAAAGGGAAAGATGAACAAGTACTGAAGACTTGTAATCATTTTGATAGTTTTATTATCAGATTTTGGTTTAAATATTGTAATGAAGTTTATTTATATTTTTCGCATGAATGATTGTTTGTAAAGGTTAGATGACCTGGGAGATTTTTTATTTAATGTAATCCTGTATGGGCAGGTTTATTTATTCAATTATATTATGATTGGGTAGTTAGATATGAATGTTTTGATTAAGTGAACACCAAATCTTGAGGTAATGACATACTGGGATTTGGGGGTGTCACAGTCCATCTATGCACTACGGGCCAAAGATGACTTTCACAACAATATAAACACGAGGATGATGATAATGATATAAGAATTCAATTAAATGCAAGCAAAGGATAAATTCTAAAGATTTATAATTTAATTTATCCATAATTCAATAAAGTCCAAATTGTCAACATGATACTGCTTTGTGGAGTAAAATTCAAGAACAATATTGCATCAAAAATGATTTGGATCGAAAAGAAATCATTTTTTTATCATAAATAGTACCTCGGGTGAATAGTACTTCGGGAATAGTACCCCGTGAATAGTATTCCGGTATGAAAAGGTTAAAACTTATCAAGAACGCTCAGAATAATATTTTTATGAAAAGATACTGGATGAAACGCAAATATGAAGGATATTTTACTAATTTCATGAATTATCGAAGCAATACTTACCATAGTAAGTTTAAATTTAGGAATATGAAATGAAATAATATCCCTTCCATACTATGGAGTATGAAAGAAAATAATATTTCTTACGAGTATTGAAATAAAATAATATCCTTTACCTTAGTAGAAACTGGATTTGACTGGAATATCGGATATTATTCTGAGAAAATCTTGCAGAAAAAACTACACTTAAAGTATCCTTATACTCAAGAAAATACTCACAATACTATAGAATAAGAATTTCTGATTTTGAAGAGGTGTGTTGAGGAAGGAGGGATTACCCCCTATGTATACTGAAACCCTGAGGAGGAAAAATCAATGATCATTTAACTTGCCCATTTTTTCTCCGCCTAACCTTTTCCATTCAAAGCCTACTTTCATTCATTTTCAATATGGGTGGGGGCCACCCTTTTAAAACCATCTTTGCAGGCAACAAGTTCTACCAAAATAATTGGCCTAACAATTTATTTCATTCTCTACATAACCACCCAATTCCAAGATTGAGGCCCCACTTTTGAAAAACAAGTTTGCTTGCATTACTCCACCACCAACCATTACTTTAATTTATCACATGCATATATTTATAATAATAATATTATTTAAACATTATAAAATATTATAATAATATATTTGAATGAATATTTTATCAAAGAAATAATTGTAATTCCACATAAAATATGTCAAACTTTCAACAATTATCTCATGTTAAATTCCTTCATTTATATCCACACAAAATAAATATTTCTTTATCATATAAATGAATTATTAATTATTCACAAATAATATTACAGAATCACAATTATAACAACCAGGTCGTTCCCAGGAAAGAGGGGGCTTTCCGATAAGGATTTCTCCTTACTGGTGTGCAATTAGGTGACCAAACTCCTTTTCTAGACATAACTTTCTTAGACATTGTCAATAATGCTATCTAATAATATTATTCAAATAATATGAATTATTGATCTGGTAATTGAAAATATTGTGCAGTGACAATTATTGAAACAACAATAATATAAAATATCAACGTAGCAATTATTGAATCAATAAAATAAAATATTAAACAGTAATTACTGTAACAACTATTGAGTAGTGCCTTCTTATGTAAGAATCAATAATCAAATAAATTGTACAATACTGCAGTAGCTACTTATGCAACCACGCGCAGACATCGTATTTTATCAACGGGTAATTCAACGAGTTAACGGTAAAACTTTCGCCGTTATTTTTTTATAAAAAGTTATTTTGTCGTTTTCTAACTCCGAAAATAATTTGTTTGTGGGTTCACAATGATTGTTTCGTCGGATCCGAATATTTCCTGACAAAAAGAATATTCCCCGACCAAACGAATATTTTATAACAACTTGCTTGCTTTGAAAATTTTATAAATATTACCCACAACTATAACATTATATCAAATCCACACCATAATATTCAAAAATAATATTAGAGAAAAATTAACCTTTATTCATAAAAGTTGGGGTCTTACAACGTTCACCTACTTCATCCCAGGACAGTAGATTTTTGCACTTCCTCCCATATAACGCTTTGTAAGGCGGCATGCCTATACTAGCGTGAAAACTATTGTTGTAAGCGAACTCCACCAAAGGCAGATGTTCGTCTCAACTCCCCTTGAATTCTATAACGCAAGATCATAACATATCTTCTAGCGTTTGAATTGTCCATTCACTTTGTCCATTCGTCTGAGGATGATACGATGTACTTAACCTCAACTGTGTTCCTAGTTGTTCTTGCAAACTCCTCCAATAGTTCGATGTGAATCGTGGATCACGATTTGACACAATCGAAACAGGTACTCCATATCTTGAAATAATTTCTTTGACATAAAGATTAGCTAATTGCTCTAGGTTATACCTAATTCCTATTGGTAAAAAGTGAGTCGATTTTGTCAACCGATCTACTATTACCCAAATAGCGTCGTATCCATTCCTTGTCGTCGGAAGTCCCACCATGAAATCCATTGTGATATGCTCCCATTTCCACTCTGGAATCTCAAGTGATTGCAACAATCCACTCGGTCGTTGGTGTTCAGCCTTAACTTTCTGACAAGTTAAGCATACTAAAATATTCTGCTATTTCCCTCTTCATGTTAAGCCACCAAAAGTTCTAACGAAGGTCTTGATACATCTTAGTACTACCTGGATGTATCGAGTACCTCGAACTATGGGCCTCACTCATAATCTCTTCTTTTAACTCAGAATTATTTGGAACCCAAATTCTTCCTTCAAAACGAAGTAATCCTTCTTTATCAAGGTTATACTTAGTCTTCTCTTTATTCCCCCATCACCTTCTTCATTCGTTCGCACTCCTCATTACCTATTTGTACTTGCTTATCTCGTTCCAATATCGTTGGTCTAGTTTCCATTGTGAATAACTTTTCTACCGCTTCACTTGGTAATTTAACTTCTAGCTCCATTCTTGCCATCTCCATTATTAACTCATTCTGAGTCGTTAACATTGATAGCTTTTCCCTACCCTTCCTACTTAGCGCATCGGCTACTACGTTTGCCTTCCCCGGATGATATAAGATATCACAATCGTAATCTTTTATCAATTCTAACCACCTTCTCTGTCTCATATTCAACTCCTTCTGTGTAAAGATATATTTCAGAGTTTTATGGTCCGTGTATATCTCACACTTCTCCCCGTACAAAAAATGTCTCCATAATTTTAAAGCAAAAATTACTGCTGCCAATTCTAAGTCATGAGTAGGATAGACCTTCTCATAATCCTTTAACTGGTGTGACGCATACGCAATGACCTTGCCATGCTGTATGAGCACGTAACACAATCCTCTATGTGAAGCATCGCTATAAACTACAAAATTTCCTGTATCATCTGGTAGAGATAATACAGGTGCCTCACTTAACCTCCTTTTTAGTTCCTGAAAACTATTCTCACACTTCTCAGTCCATGTATACTTTACTGACTTCCTCGTCAAATTCGTTAACGGAGTAGCTATTTTAGAAAAGTCCTGGATGAACCTTCTATAGTATCCCGCTAACCCTAGAAAATTCCTAACCTCGGTTGGCATTTTCGGTTGTTCCCAATTATTAACTTCTTCTACCTTCGCTGGATCCGCATAAATGTCATCTTTATAAATAACATGTTCTAAAAATTGCACTCTTTCAAGCCAAAATTCACACTTAGTGAATTTCACATATAACTTCTCCCTCTGTAGTGTTTCCAACACTATCCTCAAATGTTTAGCATGATCTTCTGACATCTTAGAATAGACTAGAATATCATCAATGAACACTACGACGAACTTGTCCAAATATTGTTTGAACACTCTGTTCATCATATCCATAAATCCGGCTGGCACATTAGTCAACCCAAACGACATCACCAGAAACTCGTAATGACCATACCGAGTTTTGAACGTCGTCTTAGGTACATCATCCTTCCTTACTTTCAACTGATGGTACCCCATACGCAAATCTATCTTAGAAAAATACTTTGCCCCTTTCAACTGATCAAATAGATCATCGCTCCTGGGCAATGCGTATTTATTCTTAATCGTTAACTTGTTCAACTCCCGATAGTCGATACAAAGTTGTAATGACCCCTCCTTCTTCTTTATAAACAATACTAGTGCTCCCCACGGAGACACATTTGGTTGAATGTACTTCCTATCTAATAGTTCTTGTAATTGAACCATTAACTTCTTCATCTCTACCAGCGCCATTCTATAAGGTGCCTTAGAAACTGGTGTCGTACTCGGTAACAGATAAATCACAAATTCGACTTCTTTATCCGGCAGAATACCTGGTAACTCCTCCGGAAATACATCCGTGAACTCTCATACTAAAGGTATTTGTTCCAATGATGCTTCCACTCTCTGGGTATCCACAACATGGCACATGTATCCCATACACCCCTTCCTTAACATCTTCCTAGCTTGTGTCATGGTTAAACAACAAGAGCGTCTCGGTGATTTATTATCGTAAAACACTACCTCAGTTTTCTTAGAAAGCCGAAGGTTCACACTCTTTCTATGACAATCTATTATCGCTCTATGGTTAATCAACCAATCCATACCGAGAATTACATCAAATTCTCTCAACCTTATCGATATTAAATCTACCAATAGCTTGTTACCTCTAATATTTACGCAACAATTCCTATGAATGTGTTCAACGGGAATTATCTCTTCGTTCGCTACCTTAATGTCTAAAGGTATTTCTAATCTTTCCGGGAATAAACTTAATCACTTAGCAAATTCACATGCTATAAAATAACAAGTAGCATTCGAATCAAACAGCACATAAGCATTTATTTCATTGACTGGAATGATACCTGCTACTACATCTGATGATGCAACTTCATCTTGGACCGTTATATTAAAAGTATGGCTCGTAGGTCTATCTGATGGTGTTGGTTCAGTAATGGCTAACTTACCACTACTAGCACCCTTATTACCCTATGTTCCCTTCTTTGGGCAATTTCTTGCCATGTGGTCCATCGACCCACAAACAAAACAACCCTGGTTCTTCTTAGGATTAGGATAATTGGGTGATATATGTCCCTCCTACCCACAGTTATAACAAACTGACTTCCCCTTCAAACAAACTCCTAGATGAGTCTTTCTGAATGTCTTGCATGCTTCGATCCTAAGCTTAGGATCCCCTTGCTTTACTCCAGTATTCCCGGAGTTAAAACTCTTTCTATTTGGCATACTGCCACTACTACTGGGTCCTTCTGTCTTGAATCCTCCCTCTCCTTTACTCTTATTCTTTCTCTCTTTGTAGTATTGGCTCAAAGCCTCAACACCACCCTCAGCAATAATTTCTTTCTCCAGAATGGTTCCATAAGAAGCACTCTGGAACACAAAAATCCTATTATAGAGTCGGGGTTTCAATCCCTGCTCAAACCTACGTGCCTTCCTCTCCTTAGGATCCCCTTGCTTTACTCCAGTATTCCCGGAGTTAAATCTCTTTTTCTTTGGCATACTGCCACTACCACTGGCTCCTTCTGCCTTGGATCCTCCCTCTCATTTACTCTTATTCTTTCTCTCTATGTAGTATTGGCTCAAAGCCTCAATACCACCCTTAGCAATAATTGCTTTCTCCATAATGGTTCCATAAGAAGCACTTTGGAACACAGAAATCCTACTATAGAGTCGGGGTTTCAATCCCTGCTCAAACCTACGTGCCTTCCTCTCCTCAGTGTCTGTAACAATCCATATTTTTAATTATAATATTTAAATATTTATTGAATTATATAAATATTTAATGAAGGTGTTTATCGTTGAATAAATATTTGTTTAATTGATTCGATTTAATTTGGTTAATTATTTGTTTAATAAATAAATAATGAGTTAAGGAAATTATTATTATATTAATATTTCAATTTGATGGTTAATTATTTGTATTGAGTTATGTGATTAAATGATTTATTTAATAAATTCTTATTTGAATTAATTAAGTATGAAAATTTAATTAAATAAAGTGTGACAAATAACTATATTAGAAGGAGTTATTAAAATAAATTAAAGGAGTTTAAGTTAGTTTTATCCAAACAAGGCTTAAAACTATTAGGTGTTTAATTTTAAAATGGTTTTGCCAAACGGAGCCTTATGGCTTTTGAATTTCTTTTGGAATTATGAATTATAATAAAATAAAATAAAAAAATAAATATAATATATATATTATTTTGGTAAGTGATAATTTATTAGTATATTAAGTATAGCGTCGATTTAGACGTTTTAAAAATCGTACGTTGTTTGTGTTTTTATTTTACGTATAGTGTAATTGGTTTAAATCTAAGACAAGAATAGAAGAAAGGATTGTCAGAGGCTTGAAAGAGAGTTTGAGAGAGAAAAACAAGATAAAGTTTTGAGTTCTTCAAGCTATTCTCAGTGGTTAACAAGAATTGTTTGAGCAAATTGAAGGTATATTATATAACCCTTAATATATATGTTATGGCATAATTTTTCTTGAGTTTCACTGTGTATAAAATTCTTTACAAATTCTCTGTGAAGTTAAAATTCTCTTGAATTGTTGTATAAAGTGAATAATTGCACTTGTAGGTAATTGTAATGCTAGAGTTTATGTTTAGATAAGGGATTGTATGCTAGTCTCATTTAAAAGGGAAGAAACTATTTGCAGTATATAGATGGTCAAAAATGACTGGTAAAAATACCAAAAACTAATATAATGTAATTGTCTGTAATAGTTTGTTGGTCAATTAATGCTGAAATTGAACACTGGATATATATTAACTTCGTATGAAACGAAGAGATTATAGTTGGAATGGACTAAGTTGATGAATAATTGGAACTTCAGTGTTAAACTTTGTCAAACAACGTCAATAATGGAGTTTGGTTTTACAACAGTGCTTTCAAGAATTTAATTTTTCTAAAAATCGTTGTTTAGTTGTGTTAAACTAGTATATGTATGCTTGGTAATGATTATGTGTAAATTACATAAATTATAAGTGTTCATTTAGATGTTATCAGTGTTAATCAGTACAGAATTTAGTTGTTATGTTCTTCATGGTTGGGTTCTGTAAGTTTTGGCGCCCAGTAGCCAAAATATGAAACCTCGGCCAAAAAATAACCCGAACTTCGCATACCTCACGTTGAAGTTCTGCCCAAAGACTAAAATTCACGCCCACGCCCTTTGTCGACTTAGTTCTCGTGTCTCAAAGGTCTTGGAACAAGAGTCTCGATCGGATAGTTTTGACCTCCTGCAGTAAAACGGCCATAACATTTTCATAAGAACTCCGATTGAGGTGATTCAAGATGATCCAAAACGAGGATGAATAGACCTACAACTTTCGTTATTTTAAGTATTTCAATATGAGGTCAGAAACAGGGGTCAAAATGGTCATTTGTGGGACTGATATGTATTAGGAGGCAATCGGAGGGCGTCGGGAATGCACATATGCAAATGTAGTGCTCCTAACGATAAAAGATGTTGTCCTAAGTTTTAAAACATGAATATTAGTAAATATAATGATGTTTAACATTAATAAATGATGTATTAGATAAGTTGTATAAGCATACTAAGCACACACCTGAGAGAGACGAATCAAGTGATGATGATGAATGAACGATAAACGCCGTGCCAAGTGTTAATGAACTTAAAAAGTGTTTCAATTCAATTGAAATGAATATTATAAGATACGGAATGAATTTAATATAAAACCAATAAGTAGTCATAGCAAGTCTTAAGCACTTGAATGAACTTCGAGTTTGACAAAGAAGAAATATAGTGAGTTATAAGTCTAAAGTTAACACAATCAAATTGAACATTGTGTATTGATTAATAGGAAGAGTTTTAGGATGTAGATTAAAGTTTATTCCAGACTACTTTTACAGTCAAAATATGTAAGGTGATAATAAATAGACAATGTCTATAAGAAGAGAATGATAAAGAAGTTATGAATAGAGAGTTATATCTAAGTATGGTGCAATTGTACTCTTTAGTAGTTGATGTATGGTATCTGGGATAAATGATTCCTTCATAGAGCGAAGGTATATACGAACTAGTAACTCGGAACCTAATTTATTGGTTGTTTGTAGGAAACCACTCAGCGTACCATATTGAAACTGTTAGAGACTCGATGTGTACCAAGTATAGAAAATGGATACGTATTATGAAAATGTGGAACCCGAATGAAATGTTGAGCAATATAATTGAAGTTAGAAATTCTTAAAGGAAGACTTGTTAAATAAACAAGAAGATTCAAAGAAGAATCTTGAAGAGATATGTAGATAAGAATCAAGGGTTGCCTAACTCCAATAGCCAAGATAACGAATAATGTCATAAATGATGAAAAAAGGAAAGAAAGAGGATCGTAAAACAAAACGATCACGAGTTAAGAAAAGAATTTTAAGGGAGATGATCACAGAATAAGATCACGACGTGATCTATTTAAGTTATAAAAGAAAGATGGTCTGTAATGTTTGAATGATTATAGCTTAATGCTATAAAGATGGAGTACAATGAAATAGTACGAGATAACTCACGAGGAGTTATAGATGATGTGATACGAGGAATTCGTATCGAGCAAAGAGCAAGTTAAGAGTAAGATAAATTTAGGTGGGATTTTTAATTGAGGACTCATGTGATGGCTGAGTTGTACAAATCTTTGTATGGGCGAGGGTTTTGTGCTTGCACTTAGTTTATCACATTGATAATTATTGGAATGTTGGTATTGCGCTATCAATGTATATGTGGTGAAAAGATGATTCTTTTCTCATGTGTATATTTGATAGTTAGAAACTATTAAGATTAGTCAGATAATATTAAGAGTAGGTGCGGTTCTTAAAACTAATGCACATGGTAAGTTCGTGACTCATAATAATATGGTATGTTTTGAACCCCTCAGCGAATGGACGCCTATGGTCTAACTAGGATAAGTTCTTAAACTCATATTATTGTGGCAAGTTCCTGAACTTCCAATGTGCGGTAAGTTTGATGAACTGGGGTATAATTAAGTGTGAATGGAATATTGAGGATGATAGGAATAGATAGACCTATTAAGCAATTGATCATTATAGAAAGTGGAGTTGATGGTGGAAGCACGCGTATTCCAATCTTCTAGTTATGCTAAACTTCAAAATTTTTGACATCAAGCTAAATTCGCACTATGTGCCTTTTAAAAAATGATTTTTTACTCGCAATGCATGGTGACAAATGTGTATGTGTGGACTTCGGGACACTGATACATTGTTACCTGTTGAGATATGATATCACTAAAACTGATTTTCAAATATTTTTGAACTGTTTAAAGAATATGTCTATGTTAATTGCTTCGACTAGACAAAAATGATTTGGAATATATCAAAATGTATTTTATATATCATTAATGTATCATGGAACCTGGTGCAGAGATGATAAAAATGATGGAGTCATCAATGCAGTATTACTTAGTGTTGGATGTGATCTAAGGATCGTCAGCCCACTATAATATGATGTAGTATGATAAAATCACCAAATGACAAAATCACCAAATGACGGAATCCTCAACGGACTGTAAATACAGTGCGGTATCATGACGTCATAAAAAGATTTTTGAGATTTCTTTAAGATATGGAATAAACTAAAAGCCCCGCCTAATGGCGTCTTCATGCTCCTCATCCACTATCTCCAGTACCAGCCCTTGACTTATAACACGTCTAGACCGGTGCTCCTCACTTGGAAAGTGATGCACCCTATGCTGGAACCTTCCATGTGCTGACTTAAACGCATACTTCATCTTGTCTATCTTAACCTTCTTATCTCTCACCTCTCCTTCTAACTCTCCAGTTAGCTTCTCGGCCCGAACACGATCTCTCCCTTCTTCTCCCCAGAATGTGGTGATAATCTGCTTGTCGGTTTGAAGACTCTGTATCCTCGACTCTAACCCATTAATGATATGTCCCAAGTGGGTCCTAATAGCTTTTTTCTCATCCTCCAGCCTATCTACCTTGCAGTGCGATGTGCATGACTTGTCACCGGATCCCCATTCCTAATTATCAGGTGGTGCACCAATGCCTCAAGCAATGCTGCAGCTTGCTGCTCCCCCTGATACAGTTCCTCTAACTTATGGACCTTGTCGTCCAACTCCGTAATCCTATCCATCAACTCATCCAACAAAGTATCCTCAAGTGCTTCTTCTGAGTCCTCCTCGGGCTCCTCTCCCTCTTCAGGATACTCCTCTGGGTCTGAGTCAGCTGCTGCCTCAGCTATAAGCTCAGGTACAGCTATCACCAACTACTCACTCACAACGTGGATATCTCTAACTTCCTCTTCTCCTGACATCCTTCAAACAAGACAAAATAACTCGGTTAGTATTTTAAAATAGATGTTTTTGTTTTTAGAAAAAAAAATAGATTTGACACAACTCCTAGAACTCTACATGAGTTCATTTCCTTATTTCCTCCACTAACTTCCCTAAGGTTATAGTCTATGGTTCCCCACCTAAGGTGTAAGACCCCGAATTTTATGAAATAAAAGTATTCAATTTTCCTATTCAGTAAATGGTTAAATTGATAAAAGTTAAAGTTATAGGTGATATATGAATTTTTTTCAAAATACGCAAGTGGTTATAAAATATTCATTTATCGGGGTATTTGTTTGGTCGTGGAATATTCTTTACGTTGGGAATATTAGATTTAATGGCCAAGCAGATTATTTATGGGTCCCATAACGGATAATTTTCGGATGAAGAAAATGACAAGTTTGAGTTTTATAAATACGGCGTAATAGTTATCGTTAACATTGTTGGAATACCGGTGGGTAAAGTAAAAATGTCTGGCGTTGTTGCACAAGTAGCTTTACGGTACAGACAAGATTTTTGAATTATTGATCCTTACGTAAGAAGGCACTACTCAATAATTATTACGATAATTCTTATTTAATATTTTATTTTATTGGTTCAATAATTGTCTGCGTTGATATTTTATATTATTGTTGTTCAATAATTGTCACCGCATGATATTTTCCATTATCAAATCAATAATTCATATTATTTGAATAATATTATTAGATAGCATTATTGGCAATGTCTAGAAAGTTACATCGAGGAGAGGTTTGGTCACCTAATTGCGCCAAGAAGGAGAAATCCTTATCGAAAGCCCCCTCTTTCCTTGGAACGGCCCTGGTTGTCATAATTGTGATTCTGTAATATTATTTGTGAATAATTAATTATTGATTTATATGATAAGGAAATATTTATTTGATGTGGATATAAATGATGGGTTTATTTATGTGGTTATAAATGAAGGAATTAATGTTGGGGTATTTTATAAGTATTTTGTCGGATTGGAGGTATTAAAAGATCAAATCGGTGTTATTACAGCTTTATTATGTGAGTTATAATATTTAATCCGACCGTTGGATCGTTGTAATTTTTGATTATGTTATACATATATAAGTTAAGTATATGTCCACAAATTTTGAACCGTTAAAAATGAGCCTATAATTTGTTATGAATTTGAAGAGCTGACTAATTCAGAAATTAGGTTATAAATGATTTTGGTGGAAAATTCTAGAAATGGGTGGGCCCCACTTTTGGTTGTTGGGGAAGATGGCTGATTTTTGGTGGGTGGAATATTAGCAGGTCAAGTCTGCTTTGGCGTGCTAACATTTTCCTATAAATAGAGGGCTAAGTTAGAATTGAAAATCACACCAGAATTCATAAGTTTTCTCTATTTTTCTCTCTAGATTATCGAGTGTATTTTGTGAGTATTTAGATACTTGGTGAGTTGCTATTCATCAGTGCAAGTTTCCTTCAGCGTCATATCCGATATCCAGTTAGAAGTGTTGTTCTTTTGAGGTAAGGAATAGTAATGGATAGTAAGGGATGTTATATTCTTCATAATGATGTTATTCTTTCAATATCATTATACTGAAATATTGGTATGGATTTTATTGTGGAATTTCTACCTTTTTGAGTTGGGGTTACTATTCACGTATACGGCACTCTTCACGTATACGGCACTATTTACGTTTATGACATTATTTACATATACGGTACTATGTACGAATACGGAGTACTATTCACGAGTTACTATTCACGAGTTACTATTCATGAAGTTACTATTCATGGGTCACTATTCACGAGTTACTATTCATGACAAAATTGGTTTCTTTTTCTAACCAAATTATCATTGATTTATGAATATTGCTCTTAAAATTAAATGTTGTTGTTGATAATATTATTTTTATTATCATATATAACATTTTTATAACCCTAATGTTGAAATTCTCTTTCACTTGAGTGTAAAGATGGGTAGATTATTGGTATGATCATGACTAGGGTTCTCTTTGGCCAGTAGTGAAAAGTTGAATTGTGACTCGTATGATCATGACCATTGAATTTATAATTGAATATCATTAGCTTAAGTGCAAAAGTGAATTGACCAACATGGTTATAATTATTGTTTATATAAATTCTGAAATGATGATGAATATCTTTGGCTCGTAATGCAAAGATGACTTGTTGTTGAATATCTTTGGCCTGTAGTGCAAAGATGATTTGTTGATGAATATCTTTGGCCCGTAGTGCAAAGATGACTTGTTGATGAATATCTTTGGCCCATTGTGCAAAGATGAATTTATTAGTATGATTATGAACAGGAACTGTAATTTGGTATAACCATGATCTTTGATATTTCAAGTAAAGACAGGTGATGAAAATTTTCTGCGTCCTGGGTGCAAAGAGGAATTTAGAACTACAATTACGATTATGAGTTATACGTGTGATTGTGGACAGGAATTGTTGATTGATGTTACAGGGATAAAACATTGTTGGTGGTCTTTTAACATGGAAAAGATAATAGATTTTATGGTCTATTTGACTCTTCTAATGGATTGCTCATTCTGCTGCAACTATGGTTGAAAAGTTTTATCATCTACCATATGTTTAAAATCTTTGATTTATTACTGATGAAGGCTATTGATAATTTAATTATCTTTAGTCATGATATTCATTATTGAGCTAGTTGTGCTCACCATTTTGCTTCACAATTCCTTTCAGGTAATAAAAGTGTAGCTGGGTCGAGCGAGGGATAACAGGGGAATAGAACGGTGGTCTATAGCTGTTGAGGTTCTCCCTAAATAGTATGAAAATAATTTTATTGAAACTTTAGATAAGTGTGTCGTATTATATACATCATTTGATATTTAATTTTGGTGAACCGGATAGGGTGAGGTGAACTCAACTTTGGAAGGGTGCCACTATCATACAAGATGTCTAATGACATACAACCTCGTGTCTGAAAGTAGTATGCACACAAGCCAATCATGTTTGATGATAAAGCATATACTTTGTAACAATCTTATTCATTTATTAATAAAAAGTATTACTTTATTAAAGGCTTTTAATTATCTACATGATGCTGTTTTATAATATGTGATAAACCCATAGTTTTAAGCAATGCTTTTAGAATAATGATGATGATCATTCTAATGAGATCTAAATTCTTTGAAAGCTTAAAACTAAAATAGTTCTCAATCATTGGATTACTAAATTGGGGATTAGTGAATCCGGATAGATTGGTACATACGTTGCTTGCTCATTGGATGAGGATGATTGATCTCATGATCATTTGTGTGGAGACACTAAAGCAAGTATGTAGATCATCTCAAATGGTTTTCTCATAATGGACACATCCTGATACGCAATAATTGATTGATGTATCTAAATGAAAAATCGTACCTTGTTGGACATGGTGCAGTCCATAATGATTTTACCGACATTCCAGTATCCTTCTAGGATCATGTCCTAGAAATGGCTGCATATCTACGAAAATGGTAACCTCAAAATCCGGCCCCAAGACTCCATAAAAGTTATGGACAGGGAGGATTCCTAATCTTAAGTATGTTAAGATAAGGGGTTGTCCAACTTATGTGAAAAGGTTTCAAAGGATAAGCTTGGGACAAGATTTGACAAGTGTCGATTTGTGGGACATCCTAAAGTAAGTTTAGGGTATATGTTCTATAATTCTACTTAGCAAAAGATGTTTATTGCGAAACACGCTGCCTTCTTAAGATAAAGGTGTTTATCATTAAAAAGGGCTAGTGGGAGGATAATAGATCTTGAAGAGTTCAAGAACCACAAAATACTATAAGTCAAATAAGAGGAACCTGTAGATAGACCTATTATACCACAACCAATCAGTAAATCGGAATAGTACCAAAGATACCTAGGAGGTATGGATTCATCATGGATGATGATGATGAGGTACACATCATAGAAGATGATGATCTAGAGTTACATTCGATGAGGTAAGACTTCTAGTGTGTACAAAAGGGACAGTGGGAGCGCCGTGACATTCCTAATATTATATGTTGATATACTACGGATAAGGAATGACATACTAATGCTACAATCAGTAAAGATAGATAGTGGACTCTCAGTAAAGCTTATCCAACACGGGATAATCGTCACTTCAGAGAAGAAGAGTATAAGATATGTTTGATGATAAAGAAAGTATATCATGTTTTGATAAGCATAATCTTAATCTTATTCATTTATTAATAAAAAGTATTAATTTATTAAAGGCTTTTAATTATCTACATGATCTTGTTTTTATAATATGTGATAAACCCATAGTTTTAAGCAATGCTTTTAGAATAATGATGATGATCATTCTAATGAGATCTAAATTCTTTGAAAGCTTAAAACTAAAATAGTTCCCAATCATTGGATTACTAAATTGTGGATTAGTGAATGGGATAGATTAGTACATCGTTGCTTGCTTTCATTGGATGAGGATGATTGATCTCATGATCATTTGTGTGGAGACACTAAAGCAAGTATGTAGGTGCTTATTAGAGAATAAGTTCTTTGAGCATTGGCTCGCTAAGGAATACCTAATGGAGTTTTATTTGCTGTCGATAGGAATTCTGTAGTGATAGTAGTCAAGTGATCCTTGGACTTGAGATCATCATAGTATCTTGTGTATGATGAGTTATACTTTGACTTATTCCTTAAGACCCTTAGGGTATATCAAAGGTATGCTTGGGTATAATAAGTTATACATGGAGATAATGTATGATCGATAAAGAATCTACCACTTCTAATAAAAGAAGAGAAATGTCTATGTGATTCGATAAATGACAACCCGGTAGTCCTTGGTTAAGGAGAATGAAATTAGAAAGGAGTTTCTAATTTGCATTATTTGGAGTTGTGCATTTAAGAGATCGAAATACATATAATTAAATAAAATAAGACTTGTGATAATTCCATATCTTATATTTAATTGGGACATTGTATGGTGGAAGGATTGAATTATCACGGTAACTATTTACTCAAAGGTTCTTTAATGATTAATGTTGAAATCTATATTATACGGAAAGTCGTTGATCGCTGGGGAGGCTTATCCTATTGTAGAATAAATATTATTTAAATAAATTAATTATTTAATTTTTTATTTAAATAAGATTAGAATTGTTCTAATTGATTTATTCACAATAGGTTTAATATGGAGAACCTAAAGGGTCACACCATAAAAGGAAGAATAATTATTTAAGAAGTTAATGGCATAATCGTAATAATATGTTAAGTATATTTAATTTAATCTATGGTGATAGAATAAATTAAATAGCTTAATATTATTATTTAATATTTTAGAAATATTAAATATAAATTAATAAGAGGAGTCTTATTAATATTATTACAATTATTATTATTTTAATTTCTAAAAGAGTTTAGGAATTAATTTAATATAAGTACTCTCATTTATTCCTAATTGGATTAGGAAGGAAAATTAGTTAAAGGAGTTTAATTAATTATCCCTAATAAGATTAGGGAGCTTAATTAATTAAAAGAATTAATTAATTAAAACCCAATTCCTTAATTGTTAAGGTGGGTTTCCCACATCTATAAATAAGAGAGTCTTATTATGGGTGGTATGGGTTGTTGACTTTTAAAAAATGCGTAATAATTCCAAGTTGTTGGGAGTATGCCTTTTCTATAGAGATAGAAAACTAGGGTTAGCCATAACACCCATCTTCTTGAATTCTTTATTTTTCCTTGGTGGATCACCTCAGAGGCAAAAACGCTTGGGTGGCTAACGTTGATCTAAGGAAGGAACAAAACCGGTGGATTCAAGTTGAGCGAAAAGGATTGGAGGTGAACTTGTACACGAGAGCTTCGGATCTTGAGGGTATGTTTGTTCTTCATATCTTTTCGTTTAATTAATAATTGTGCATAAAGGATGATCCGGGTATATGGTTTGTAAATTTTTTTAAACTCTGATTTTTTACACGCTTCCGCATTAATTTTGCAATTTGATTGCGTTATGAATATTACAAACCTAACAGTGGCATCAGAGCCAAACCTTTATGCAAATTATTAATTATTTTGATTTGATATGTATGTTGATATGTGTTTAGAACAATTTAATTGGGCATAATTTTATTGTATAAAATTTATTAGAAATTAAATAATTAATAACTGTTATTAATAATTAATAACCGTGCATATTTTTTTTTATTTGCCATGTATAGCTAACGTAGCAACATAAAAAAATTAACAGCAAAAATGGCCAGGAACGGTTTTCAAGGCCAGTGGTTTGCACGGAAATTAAAAAAAAAAAAAACAAAAACAAAAACCGTACGGTTTATTTTGTTATAAAAAGGTCATACAAATTTTACAAAAGGCAACAATTTGTAATGGTAGCCCAACGCCTTTTTTTTTTTAGGAAGCACTGCGTGATTGACCTCGTGGACTAAGAGGAGAATAATTCAAGGTCACGTGGCGATTGATTCAAGGATTTCTAGGATTCAAAAAAATTATTATATATATATACCGTTATATATATAATATATATAACTATTATAATCTTAATTATTTTAATTTTAGAATAAAAGTTTATTTTAATTTTAAAATAAAATGTTTATTTTAATCTTAAAATAAAAGGTTTATTTTAATATTAAAATTAAATTTCATGCTAACTAATTAGAGTTGGAATTGGATTCCATGATAACTAATTGGAGTTGAAATTGGATTATATGTTTCCTTAAATAAAGGAGTTTATTTAGATATGAAATAAGATTTCATATTATTCAAAATAAAAGAGTTTATTTATGAATAGGAAAGAGAATCCTAATTTCCTTAAATAAAGGAGTTTATTTAGATATGAAATAGGATTTCATATTATTCAAAATAAAAGAGTTTATTTGTGAATAGGAAAGAGAATCCTAATTTCCTTAAATAAAAGAGTTTATTTAAATATGAAATAAGATTTCATATTATTCAAAATAAAGGAGTTTATTTGTGAATAGGAAAGAATATCAAGTGTTTCCTTTAATTTAATTTTTTTTTTTTACATGGAATTGGATTCCATAATTAATTAAAATAAAAGATTTTATTTTAATTAAAATTTTTTTTATATATATATGGAATTGAATTCCATAATTAATTAAAATAAAGGAGTTTATTTTGATTAAAAATTTTGATTAAAATAAAATAGTTTATTTTATTCAAAAAAAAAAAAAAAAATTAGATAAATTAAAATAAAATAGTTTTATTTTGATTTAAATTTGGATTAAAATAAAGGAGTTTATTTTAATTCAAAAATAGATTTTATACTAACTAAAGTTGCCCATTAAATGATATCAATATATATATTAAATGTTTATTATTCATGAGATGAATGTTATTTATTGATGCATATGGTGATGTGTATGATAATAAATGGGATTGATTATGGACTATTGACGATGTGATTGGATTTTATTTTAGTTGGATGCGTGAATGTATGGGTTTTATTAAATGGGGAATTCTGCGTACCTCGTCTTTTCTAATTTTTCTTAATGTAAATTCTAACTCCTCTCCTATGTACTTCCCCTCGATCACGATCGAGGTTTCTATTTATTTTAAATAGTTTTGTAATAGGAATATTTAGAATTAATTTTGAAAAATTGGAGATCAAAGGAACAAGGGCGCTTGAAGACCCGTTTGTAATGGAGCAGGGTTTAAATGTAATAGTTATAATTAAATATTATTTCTTGCACCCTAGGGTTTGACTTTTGGTTCACTTGGTGGCTCTAGTGAACCAAACTAGAATAAAAGTCCATAATCAATTCGGGTAGAATATAGTATTCTATATGTGCATGCTTATACTATATATATTATATATTATGCAAACATGCTTCGCATGTTCATTAATACGACGCGTATTTTTATATATATATATATGCATGCGCTTAAACAAGATGAGACAAATTAATAACAAACCCCTCAATTTTTATATTAAGTCCTAAGCGTTCAAAGATATTTGAAATATCGAGCGTAAGCCTTCTAAGCATGATAAAATTAATAGAGTATTAAATATTTAATATGAGTTTGTTGTGTCACCACAAGGCAAGTATTAAGTATTTAAGATGTTAATTTATCACATTTGATGCTTATAAAGAAAATTGAACAATATTGTTTTGTTGTGTCACCACAAGGATGATATTTTTCTTTTTTGAATATATGGAGTGCTAGGTTGGACTTAACTTGGATAATTTTGATTCGGATGTGCCACCACTTGATCAAAATAATCGAGAGGCAAAATACAAGGAGTTGCATAGTTGATGTAATTGACAAAGTTGTCTACCTATTTATTTATATATAGTTTGTTGTGTCACCACAAGGCTATATACATTTGAAATGGGATCCTTATTCTCACTAGCAAATCTTTAATTAGATTTTTCTTCGAACTATATAAGTGAGGTAATATAGTTTGAAGAAAATAGTGGGAGATACCAATTTAAAACAAGACCTAATTTATTTTGGTAATTAATAAAAGAATGTATGTTAAAATGTTGTTAATTACAAATTCATTTACAGAATTTTACAATGTCTAAAATTACTATCACTGCGAAGCATATTAGATGCTAAATTAATCAGACCAAATTAAATGGATTGGTTAAGGAATTTGAGAATAGTTCTCATGGCTGAAAAGCTATCTTATGTCCTTAATATGCCTATCCCTGCAATGGTTGCAGACAATGCCTCTGAGGAAGACATTGCTACTTTTAGAAAGTGGCAAGATGATGCACATTTGGCTCAATGCATCATGCTCGCATCTATGAGTAATGAGCTTGACGTCGGCATAAAACTATGGATGCTCTTACTATATTCCCGCACATCAAGTAGTTGATGGTGAGGAAAGTAGGGATGATAGATATCGGATATCTAAGGAGCTCTTCCGATCTAGAATGGCCAGATGACACACTCTGATGCTGATAAAAGTCCTTAACATTGTCGATTTGATTGATCAATTAGGACAATTGGTTTTGTCATGGATGGAGAGTTGAGCCAAGATTTGATCTTGCACTCACTCCGGACTCCTTTCACAATTGTTGTGAATTTTTCATATGAATAAGCTAGATATCGACCTCATTTGATTTGCTTAACATGTTGAAAAATGATGAGAGTCACTTTCCATCCAAGAAAGAAAGAACAAGTCTTCTTGGTAGTAGGGCCAAAGGATCTTCGAAAAGAAGAATGATTTAAAGAAGGTAAAAAGAAAGGCATAAACAAAGGATAATAAGAACAAAAGCGTCACGGATAGCAAAGGAGTTTGCTTCCACCGCAATAAGCACGGACTTTGGAAAGAAAGCTGCGAGAAGCATCTTGCGAGAGGCTAACCAAAGAAGCTTAGTGAAGTTTTGGTTCATAATCTGCTTTTTTGTTCATGATTGAAATAAATTTTTCTTTAAGTCGAGGTTCTACTTTGGTATTGGATACCGACTTTGGTTATCATAAATATAGATTTATGAAGGGACCAAGCAGAAGTAGAAAGCTAAACAAGTATAAGTAATCTATGTGTGGGAAATGAAGCAAAGGTTGCAACATTAGCCATAGAAACTTATAGTTTAGCATCGCCTACGGGCAAATCTATTAAGTCGATAAGTTGTTATTGTATTTTAGTTCTCGTTGAAAACATTATTTCCATTTTATTGTTGGATGATGAAATCTTTGGTATTATAATTAAGAACAATTGTTGTTCTATTTATAATAATAATGTTTTGTATAAATGGAATCTTACTTAATAAATTTTGTATACTTGACTTACATGAAAATAATTTTGCATATTGAACAAATTAGTATAAGAAAAGGAGATGATCATTCAAAGAGTTGAATGTATGTATTTGTTGAAATACAAGTATGAATTATTTGAAAGGTTCAAAGAATTCAGAAGTGAAACAAATTGACAAAGTTTTAAGATTCTTTGATTAGATCAAGGAATAAATACTTGTGCAATAAGTTTCTAGATCATCTCAAATGGTTTTCTCATAATGGACACATCGATATCGCAATAATTGATTGATGTATCTAAATGAAAAATCGTACCTTGTTGGACATAGTGCGATCCATAATGATTTTATCGACATTCAAGTATCCTTCAGGATCATGTCCTAGAAATGCACGCATATCACGAAAATGGTAACCTCAAAATCCGCCCCCAAGACTCCATAAAAGTTATGGACATGGAGGATTCCTAATCTTAAGTATGTTAAGATAAGGGTTGTCAACTTATGTGAAAAGGTTTCAAAAGGATAAGCTTGGGACAAGATTTGACAAGTGTCGATTTGTGGGACATCCTAAAGTAAGTTTAGGGTATATGTTCTATAATTCTACTTAGCAAAAGATGTTTATTGCGAAACACGCTGCCTTCTTAAGATAAAGGTGTTTATCATTAAAAAGGGCTAGTGGGAGGATAATAGATCTTGAAGAGTTCAAGAACCACAAAATACTATAAGTCAAATAAGAGGAACCTGTAGATAGACCTATTATACCTGGTTGAATCGTAAATTTGGAATAGTACCAAAGATACCTAGGAGGTATGGATTCATCATGGATGATGATGATGATGATAGTACACATCATAGAAGATGATGATCTAGAGTTACATTCATTTTGATGAGGTAAGACTTCTTTTATCAAAAAATAAGAATGTACAAAACAACAATTGAGGGGAGCGTCGTGACATTCCTAATATTATATGTTGATATACTACGGATGAGGAATGACATACTAATGCTACAATCGGTAAAGATAAAGTTGTCTAAACATTCCTCCATGAATGATTTGGAAGAGTATCTTAATTGGGGATATAAATCTATATAGATAGATTTAAGAGGATGCTCGACTTAACCCGAGGAGCGTATATTCATTTGATGCTAAAGTCGTTTAGCATGGAAAACTCAAGAGATGTCTCATGTTGATGAGCTATGGAGTGTATCTCTCATAATAGTCCTCATAGACTCCAAAGAAAGAGAGATCGCATGAGTGACAATCATGTATGCAATGAAATATACGAGACGATGTTGATCGGTCATATGCGGAGAAATTCACTATGAGTCGGTGAAAAACATCTTAAAGTTCTTAACCCAAGCACTAAAGATGTGATCATATTCATGGTGGATCCGAATTAAAACTAGAGGCTTAATGAGACTCAAGTTTTCGAGATGACTAAGATGATGAAAAAATCCACTTTAAGGTAAAGCGTTATCTTGAATAGTGGTGCAATGAATTGGAAAGGTTTCAAGCAACAAAGAAAGAGTTCTTTGGTTTAGTGATAAAGACAAAGTATATAGCTATAAATGAAGGCTGCAAGTTGATTGTTTGGATTAAAAGTTCATTCTGAGAACTAGGAATAGTTCTAAGTCTCATCTTGGATCTAAACATGTGTTGTGGCACTTTCATTTGATTATAAGAATCATTAAAAGATGGGAAATCACTATAGAGATAGTGGACTCTCATAAACAACATTACATATCCATTAACTAAAGCTTATCCAATGGCAGGATAATCGTCACTTAGAGAAGAAGAGTATAAGATACCATGACGATTGGCTTTTAGTGCAAGTGGGAGATTGAAAGTAGTATGCACACAAGCCAATCATGTTTGATGATAAAGCATATACTTTGTAACAATCTTATTCATTTATTAATAAAAAGTATTAATTTATTAAAGGCTTTTAATTATCTACATGATCTTTGTTTTATAATATGTGATAAACCCATAGTTTTAAGCAATGCTTTTAGAATAATGATGATGATCATTCTAATGAGATCTAAATTCTTTGAAAGCTTAAAACTAAAATAGTTCCCAATCATTGGATTACTAAATTGTGGATTAGTGAATCCAGGATAGATTTGGTACATCGTTTGCTTGCTCATTGGATGAGGATGATTGATCTCATGATCATTTTGTGTGGAGACACTAAAGCAAGTATGTAGGTGCTTATTAGAGAATAAGTTCTTTGAGCGTGGCTCGCTAAGGAATACCTAATGGAGTTTTATTTGCTGTCGATAGGAATTTCTGTAGTGATAGTAGTACAAGTGATCCTTGGACTTGAGATCATCATAGTATCTTGTGTATGATGAGTTATACTTTGACTTATTCCTTAAGACCCTTAGGGTATATCAAAGGGTATGCTTGGGTATAATAAGTTGTACATGGAGATAATGTATGATCGATAAAGAATCTACCACTTCTAATAAAGAAGAGAAATGTCTATGTGATTCGATAAATGACAACCCGGTGAGTCCTTGGCGAAAGCGAATGAAATTAGAAAGGAGTTTCTAATTTGCATTATTTGGAGTTGTGCATTTAAGGATCGAAATACATATAATTAAATAAAATAAGACTTGTGATAATTCCATGTCTTATATTTAATTGGGACATTGTATGGTGGAAGGATTGAATTATGCGGTAACTATCTACTCAAAGGTTCTTTAATGATTAATGTTGAAATCTATATTATACGGAAAGTCGTTGATCATTTAGGGAGGCTTATATCCTATTGTAGAATAAATATTATTTAAATAAATTAATTGTTTAATTTTTTTATTTAAATAAGATTAGAATTGTTCTAATTGATTTATTCACAATAGGTTTAATATGGAGAACCTAAAAGGGTCACACCATAAAAGGAAGAATAATTATTTAAGAAGTTAATGGCATAATCGTAATAATATGTTAAGTATATTTAATTTAATCTATGGTGATAGAATAAATTAAATAGCTTAATATTATTATTTAATATTTTAGAAATATTAAATATAAATTAATAAGAGGAGTCTTATTAATATTATTACAATTATTATTATTTTAATTTCTAAAAGAGTTTAGGAATTAATTTAATATAAGTACTCTCATTTATTCCTAATTGGATTAGGAAGGAAAATTAGTTAAAGGAGTTTAATTAATTATCCCTAATAAGATTAGGGAGCTTAATTAATTAAAAGAATTAATTAATTAAAACCCAATTCCTTAATTGTTAAGGTGGGTTTCCACATCTATAAATAAGAGGAGTCTTATTATGGGTGGTATGGGTTGTTGACTTTTAAAAAGTACGTAATAATTCCAAGTTGTTGGGAGTATGCCTTTTCTATAGAGATAGAAAACTAGGGTTAGCCATAACACCCATCTTCTTGAATTCTTTATTTTTCCTTGGTGGATCACCTCTAGAGGCCAAACGCTTGGGTGGCTAACGTTGATCTAAGGAAGGAAGGAACAAAACCCGGTGGATTCAAGTTGAGCGAAAAGGATTGGAGGTGAACTTGTACGAGGAAGCTTCGGATCTTCAAGGGTATGTTTGTTCTTCATATCTTTTCGTTTAATTAATAATTGTGCATAAAGGATGATCCGGGTATATGGTTTGTAAATTTTTTTAAACTCTGATTTTTTACACGCTTCCGCATTAATTTTGCAATTTGATTGCGTTATGAATATTACAAACCTAACAGTGTCATCATAAGACAGGGTTGTGCTGATCCACTTGCTGAGTATATTTACGAGAACTACCTATATAATCTTGGTGTTTGTTTGAAGTATAATTCTCATTTAGAGACAGTGGAGATAATGATATGTCAAGAGAAGACTCTCCATTGGGAAGAATATGATAATAATCTTCTCGTTTTTCTTTGGGGTCTATTGGGTCAACCATGGATAATTCTGTGGCCATATGATATCTATCATAACCTAGACGCATGGCCTCCCATATACGAAGGTTTCCTTGAGCACTTCCCAAAGATTCTAATTTCTAAAATAGTTTTTGACTATACCTTTATGTAAGGTGTCATTGTGACGTGTTATCCAAGGTTGGGATGAGTGTCACAGTTGGTATATATTTGTATCCAAACTCACAGCATATGTGTTGTTGTATTTTGCACGACAATTGTTGTAATAAATATGTAGTTGTTTTCTGTACCATGTATTTGGCGACTCAGAATGGGTTGGATGGAATGGACCTATTTTGGGGGTGTCACAGTTAGTATCAGAGCTTAGGGATATGATCTCTGGCGGAGATCCCGGATTAGAACTAGGAAGGGAGAGACGAGAAATATCCTTCGCTAGTGTGTCCTACCTAAGCTTATTTGTTGGTCAGTCATATTATCGGGATATTATGTGATATGTTAATTTGTTCAATTAACCCTTGTTTTGAAGTTGTATTCTAGAATGATATCTGAAATACAAGAGATGAGCAATGGAGAAATCATGAGGACAGGGAAGATGGAATCTGAAATGAAAGCAATGTATTCTCAACTCTTTGAAATACCAGGTACGTAAATTTCGGGGACGAAATTTCATAATGAGGGGAGATTTTAAGACCCCGAATTTTATGAAATAAAAGTATTCAATTTTCCTATTCAGTAAATGGTTAAATTGATAAAAGTTAAAGTTATGGGTGATATATGAATTTTTTCAAAATACGCAAGTGGTTATAAAATATTCATTTATCGGCGTATTTGTTTGGTCGTGGAATATTATTTCTGTCGGGGAATATTCGTACGACGGCGCACCTATTTATGGGTCCCATAACGAATAACTGTCGGATGAAGAAAACGACAAGTTTGAGTTTTTATAAATAACGGCGTAATTGTTATCGTTAACACTGTTGGAATACCCGGTGGGTAAAGTAAAGTAATACGCGTTGTTGCACAGTAGCACACGGTATTGCACAGTATTTTTGAATTATTGATCCTTACGTAAGAAGGCACTACTCAATAATTATTACAGTAATTACTGTTTAATATTTTATTTTATTGGTTCAATAATTGCTGCGTTGATATTTTATATTATTGTTGTTCAATAATTGTCACTGCACAGTATTTTCCATTATCAGATCAATAATTCATATTATTTGAATAATATTATTAGATAGCATTATTGGCAATGTCTAGAAAGTTCTGTCAAGGAGAGGTTTGGTCACCTAATTGCGTGCCAGTAAGGAGAAATCCTTATCGGAAAGCCCCCTCTTTCCTGGGAACGGCCTGGTTGTCATAATTGTGATTCTGTAATATTATTTGTGAATAATTAATTATTGATTTATATGATAAGGAAATATTTATTTGATGTGGATATAAATGATGGGTTTATTTATGTGGTTATAAATGAAGGAATTAATGTTGGGGTATTTTATAAGTATTTTGTCGGATTGGAGGTATTAAAAGATCAAATCGGTGTTATTACAGCTTTATTGTGTGAGTTATAATATTTAATCCAACCGTTGGATCGTTGTAATTTTTGGATATGTTATACATATATAAGTTGAGTATATGTACACAAATTTTGAACCGTTAAAAATGAGCGTATAAATTGTTATGAATTTTAAGAGGTGATTGATTCAGAAATTAGATTATAAATGATTTTGGTGGAAAATTCTAGAAATGGGTGGGCCCCACTTTTGGTTGTTGGGGAAGATGGCTGGTTTTTGGTGGGTGGAATAGTAGCAGGTAAAGCCATCAGGTAGCAGGTCAAGACTGCTTTGGCGTGCTAATATTTTCCTATAAATAGAGGGCTAAGTTAGAATTGAAAATCACACCAGAATTCATAAGTTTTCTCTATTTTTCTCTCTAGATTATCGAGTGTATTTTGTGAGTATTTAGATACTTGGTGAGTTGCTATTCATCAGTGCAAGTTTCCTTCAACATCATATCCGATATCCAGTCAGAAGTGCTGCTCTTTTGAGGTAAGGGATAGTAAGGGATAATATGGGATAATAAGGGATATTAAGGGATGTTATATTCTTCATAATGATGTTATTCTTTAAATATCATTATACTGAAATATTGGTATGAATTTTATTGTGGAATTACTACCTTTTTGAGTTGGGGTTACTATTCACGTATACGACACTATTCACGTATACGGCACTCTTCACGTATACGATACTATTTACGTATATGACATTATTTATGTATACGGTACTATGTACGAATACGGAGTACTATTCACGAGTTACTATTCATGAGTTACTATTCACGAGTTACTATTCACGAGTTACTATTCATGGGTTACTATTCACGAGTTACTATTCATGACAAAATTGGTTTCTTTTTCTAACCAAATTATCGTTGATTTATGAATATTGCTCTTGAATATAAATGCATTTGTTGGTAATATTATTTTTATTATCATATATAACATTTTTATAACCCTGATGTTGAAATTCTCTTTCACCTGAGTGTAAAGATGGGTAGATTATTGGTATGATCATGACTATGGTTCTCTTTGGCCAGTAGTGAAAAGTTGAATTGTGACTAGTATGATCATGACCATTGAATTTATAATTGAAAATCTTTAGCTTAAGTGCAAAGATGAATTGATCAACATGGTTATAATTATTGTTTATATAAATTCCGAAATGATGATGAATATCTTTGGCTCGTAATGCAAAGATGACTTGTTGTTGAATATCTTTGGCCTGTAGTGCAAAGATGATTTGTTGAAGAATATCTTTGGCCCGTAGTGCAAAGATGACCTGTTGTTGAATATCTTTGGCCTGTAGTGCAAAGATGACTTGTTGAAGAATATCTTTGGCCCGTAGTGCAAAGATGAAATTATTAGTATGATTATGAACAGGAACTGTGATTTGGTATAACCATGATCTTTGATGTTTCAGGTAAAGATAGGTGATAAAAATTATCTTCGTCCTGGGTGTGAAGAGGAATTTAGAACTACAATTATGATTATGAGTTATACATGTGATTGTGGACAGGAATTTTTAATTGATGTTACAGGGATAAAACAATGTTGGTGGACTTTTCACATGGAGAAGATAATTAATTTTATGGTCTATTTGACTCTTCTAATGGATTGCTCGTTCCACTGCAACTATGGTTGAAAAGTTTGATCATCTACCATATGTTCAAAATCTCTGATTTATTACTAATGAAGGCTATTGATAATTTAATTATCTTTAGTCATGATATTCTTTACTGAGCTAGTTATGCTCACCCTTTTGCTTCACAATTCCTTTCAGGTAATAAAAGTGTTGCTGGGTCGAGCGGGGGATAACAGGGGAATAGAACGGTGGTCTATAGTTGTTGAGGTTCTCCCTAAATAGTATGAAAATAATTTTATTGAGACTTTAGATAAGTGTGTCGTATTATATACGTCATTTGATATTTAATTTTAGTGAACCGAATAGGGTGAGGTGAACTCAACTTTGGAAGGGTGTTTTGCCACTATCATACAAAATGTCTAATGACATACAACCTCGTGTCATCATAAGACAAGGTTGTGCTGATCCACTTGCTGAGTATATTTACGAGCACTACCTATATAATCTTGGTGTTTGTTTGAAGTATAATTCTCATTTAGAGACAGTGGAGATAATGATATGTCAAGAGAAGACTCACCATTGGGAAGAATATGATAGTAATCTTCTCATTTTTCTTTGGGATCTATTGGGTCAACCAAGGATAATTCTGTGGCCATATGATATTTATGATAACCTAGATGCATGGCCTCCCATGTACGAAGGTTTCCTTGAGCACTTCCCAAAGATTTTAATTTCTAAAACAATTTTTGACTATACCTTTATGTAAGGTGTCATTGTGATGTGTTATCCGAGGTTGGGATGAGTGTCACAGTTGGTATATATTTGTATCCAAACTCACAGCATATGTGTTGTTCTATTTTGCACAACAATTGTTGTAATAAAGTTGTAGTTGTTTTCTGTACCATGTATTTGACGACTCAGAATGGCTTAGATGGAATGGACCTATTTTGGAGGTGTCACATAAGGTTTATAACCTATTGCTTTGATACCAACCTGTGATGCCCCCAAATCCGTGTAACATCGATTACAGGACATGGTGCTCACGATACAACATACATCATCATCTATCTAAGTTACTCTAATAATAATAATAATAATAATAATAATATTAACTATTACATACTTATTCAAAATAAAGTCTCAAGTCTTTACAACCTTTAATAAACTGAAACTTAAACTTAGCGTTTATCGCTACATCACATCATATGCGAAAATATAATTATTACATAAATAACTCTCATCATTTCATCTTAGACTTTCCTTTGTCCTTTCGAGCCCTCTCATCGTTATCGACCTTAATTGAAAGGTTTAAGCAAGAATGAGCACAAATTGCCAAACAAGTATATAAAGTAGTTTGAGAAGATACATCAAGTAAAAGCATTAGTATGAATATTTCTCAACAGGTTGAAATAAATATCAAGAGATAAACCGGAATATCAAGATAAGAGTTCGGAATTCTCAATAGCATACTAAGGGTGTTAGATACCACGAACATTACTTTGTTTCATCAAAACCATCAGACGGTTTAACAATCAAATAGATTGTAAGCGGTCTCTGCAAGTACTCGGTGATCGACTATCGTATCCTACATTGTGCACAAGTATAAAGTTTAAGCGCATAAGCGTAAATGGGACTATATGCCCAATCATCGATTACCACGTTATCCGGGTTGTTCATCTTAGTATTCATACGGGACCTCTCCAAAGCAATTTGGATTGGTAAACATCAAATAGCTTCAAAGGATTTGAATTGTTTAAACAATATACTATGTTTGCATCAATAATATCTAGCTGGAACGAAAGCTAGAAAGCATGCTTGAATATAGTTCATTAAGGGAATACGAACTTTAAAGTATAGCAGTCGCAATAGGAACTGAATAATCATCAATAACATTTCGCATCACAATTGAAGTTATAGAACTTTACAATAAAGGAGGTTGCACGAATGATTAATTAATCACAAGCCCAAACTTACCCTCGCTGCAATCAACTAAATAAGAGTTGAATAAATTCATAATGAAAAGTAGGGTAAGAAACTTGCATGTTACGTCTTCTATAAATACTTCTATCTAGTAGCCCTTCACGTAACCTATTCACATGTGTCACGTTAAGTAATTTAGTTCTCGAATACCACTTTGAAGTGTAATGGTTCCCTTTTATTTTAATAAAAAGATTAAACTCACACGTATTCAAATACAATTCAATTACCTAACATGTTGCTATAAATAGGCCACGTGGTTAAATAAAAGAAACTAGGAAACATAAATTTGTGACATTTTTCGGACCAAAAAATCTGCATAAAATATGCTTAAGGGTCTCAAGTCGAAAAATCTCATTTTCCATAATTATGACATCACATATATAATTAAATTCATTTATCTATATAGCATAATTTATATAAAAAATACCAAATCAGTCCCAAAAATATTTTTTTATGGGATTTTGTAGAATATAGTCCCACATTGAACATATAATTTTCCCGAAATTTTTAAAATTCATCTACAATTTTTAATTAGTCCATAATAGCAAAATATTCACAGATTTTTCATAAAACGAGATTAGCTCCAAAATTTCTGAAATTTTCAGGGTTAACTCCTGTTATACCCATGTATTTCCAGTAAATATTTCATAATTTTTGGACTTACACACAAAGAGTTATTCGATTACCTTCTCAAAAAGTGTCTCTAACCGTAAAATTCATAACTCTCAAACCGTATGGCCAAAAATTCTCAATTTTTTACAGGACCTTCATATCTTCTTATATTAATACTACAAATGTTTTCCAGAATTTTTAAAGTAAAACACAGTGGACGAAAATGCCCCCAAAATAGACTGATCCAAACAGTCCCAAGAAAGACATCAAATTTTCGTTTCTTGCAGCTACTTTTGCGATTTTATTCCCGCTAATCTAAAGATGATATGTCCATGATACTTGGGCACAATAAACTTCATACAGCAAGGTATTTTACAAAAATATAAAATTCATAAAACTAGCATGCTAAGACCACAAACCAACTACATAGAAAAGCGTGCCAGCACTAGTTTTATACTTGGGAAAAATCTGGAAATTCTAGATTTTCTGCAGTTTATATTATGAGCATGCTTGCTTACGATTTTCATAACTTGATGATTACAACTCCGATTCAAAAGAAATTTTGGCCAGATTAGACTTCATACTACATATTATTTTATAAAATTATTACATACGCTAATCAAGACATATAAACCATGATTTCGAGGCTCCGAAAAACCCAAAAATCACAGATTTCACATTCTACCAACTTTGAAAAATTTTGTGATTTTGATTCTAGCATGCATGGGCTTGACTCCTACTGTCCAGATCACTTCTACCACCATATATGAACATGCTACAACAAACCAACTCACTAAATCATCATGCTTTGAACAAATTGACTACTAAAAGGCATGTTATCAAACATATCGCATACATACATGAAATCTTTGATTCTCTATGTAATTGTAACATGTTTAAACCATAATTTACATTCCTTATCATCCTCATAACAGAAACCAACATTAGCATAGTCTTACGAAATCAACATAAACCATTTATGTACCATGACTATATATGTTTTTTCACTATTTTTCTTCAAGAACATGAAAAAGAGAGTTTCATGGCTTACCTTTTTGGATGAATTTCCCTTGTGTTAATTTGATTATCCATCTTCCTTGCTTTTTAGTTGCAATGTAATCTCTAGAATACTATCACACTATCTATCACTCTCAACTTCTCTCCATGCTTACTCACTTGGTGGAATTTTCTTAAAAGAAAAAAAATGTGAGTGATATGTATATATGTATAACTTGATGGATATATGCTTGAGTCTTTTGATTCCCATAACTCCAAACTCCCATTACACCCAACTCTAATTATTAGTTACACATAATACTTAATAATACAATAAGTTAGTTAATTAATAGGAAGAAAATGGGAGTTAGAGAAAATGAATGTGGGAGTTTGAAAAATAAAAGGATTTTGGTTTTAAGAAATAAAATAAAGTACTCCCACCTTAGATATTATGTAATATATGTATACTCCCTCCCTTATCCCAAATCGTGAGTCACAAGGGTTCCACCAGCTGCTGACTTGTTTAAATAAAATATTATAATAATCAATTAATCAATTAATAAATTATTTTGACCATTTTGCCCTTCGTAGCCGAACGTTGTGAACCTTATATTGATTATAACTAAAGTCGACGTTTCGGACACCATGGGACTATCCGTTTAGTCAAATTCACCTCTGAAATTCGTAGTTGACTTTTTCCTCAAAAAAAATCAACTGGCTGACTTTGACCAAAAAGTTAACCGTGACACTTTTTCGTGAATACAGTCTATCCTGACTAATTTTGACGTTCCAGACTCGAATACGCAGTCCGCGTCTCTAAATTCCGCTCCGAACTCCAGCTCAAGTTTTAATATCATCCCACGTAATAAATAGAATAATTTCCTACTTAATCAATTTAAATAGTTAAATAAAACTAAACCAACCATTTAAATACATCTCATCACATATCTTGAAATAACACATATATGTACAACACATATACATCTAATAAATGAAATCACCCAAAAGTTTTATATAAATTCATTTATTAATAATTCTTAAATTACATAAAAAAAATCTTGGATATTACATTCACCCTCCCTTAAAAGGATTCCGTCCCCGGAATCATTACACATCGATCAAAAAGATTACGATAATTTTTCATCATTTTCTCCTCGAGTTCCCACGTAGCCTCATCGGTGTTGTGGTTCCTCCACCATACCTTAACAGAAGGTATTATCTTATTTCTTAACACTTGTTCTTTTCTATTGATTATCTGCAATGGGACCTCATCATAGGTTAAGTCCTTTTCAAACTGAATAGGTTCATACTCTATGACATGCTTGTAATCCTGCTTATAGGGTCGTGGGGCGAAACATGGAACACGTTGTGTATATGTTCTAACTCCGGAGGTAAGGCTATTTCATAAGCTACCTCACCCACTCGCCTCAACACTTCGAAGGGTCCTATGAATCTGGGACTAAGTTTTCCCTTCTTCCCAAATCTCATTTTCCCTTTCCAAGGTGACACTTTCAAAAACACATAAGTGCCAACGTCGAAATCTCGTTGTTACCGATGTTGATCTGAATATTTCTTCTGTCGATCCTGAGCCGTCACTAGCCTCGCTCGTATTATTTTGATCACATCTGCAGTTTGGTGCACCAATTCTGGCCCTAGCAATTGTCGTTCTCCCACTTCATCCCAACACAATGGCATTATGCATTTCCTTCCATATAAAGCTTCATAAGGTGGCATACTGATGCTCGCGTGATAACTATTATTGTACCCAAATTCTACCAACGGTAGGTGGTCATCCCAGCTCCCTTTGAAATCCATAACGCATGCTCTTAGCACATCCTCTAACGTTTGAATAGTTCCCTCGCTCTGCCCATCTGTTTGAGGATGATACGCCGTGCTCAACCTCAGTTGCGTTCCCATGCGTTCTTGAAAACTTCTCCAGAAATTTGCTGTATACCGTGGATCACGATCTGACACAATTGATACAAGTACCCCATGCTTGGAAATAATCTCTTTGATGTAAAGCTTTACCAACTGATCCAAGGTATATCTGATCTTGATTGGCAAGAAATGCGCTGTCTTGGTCAATCGATCAACGATCACCCAAACTACATCGTAACCCTTCTGCGTAGTTGGAAGTCCTACCACGAAGTCCATCGTGATATGCTCCCACTTCCATTCTGGAATTTCTAAAGGTTGAAGTAACCCCCTCAGTTTCTGATGTTCCGCCTTAACTCGCTAGCATGTTAAACACTTGCTGACGCACTCTGCGACTTCTCTTTTCATATTGGGCTACCAATAATGTTGGCGGAGATCTTGATACATCTTTGTGTTTCCCGAGTGAATTGAGTAACTTGAGCTATGAGCTTCCTGCAAGATTTCTTCCTTTAATTCAGACACCGCTGGCACCTAAATTCTCTTCTCAAATCTTAATAGTCCATCACCCCCCATACTGAATTTAAGCTCTTCTCCATCTGAAATTCTTGTCCTCACCTTCACACATTCCTCATCGCTGCCTTGTACTTCCTTGATTTTATCCAATAGAGTCGGATGAGCCTCTATTGGGAACACTTTCCCCTCTGGCTCTCTTGGACTTTTTATCTCGAGTTCCAATCTAGCCGTCTCCTTAATTAACTCCTCTTGAGCTGTTAGCATTGCCAATCTACCACTGCCCTTTCTATTTAGCGCATCTGCTACCACGTTCGCTTTTCCCGGATGAAACAAGATGTCGCAATTGTAATCCTTTATAAGTTCCAACAATCTTCTTTGTCTCATATTCAACTCCTTCTGCGTGAAGATATACTTCAGACTTTTATGGTCCGTGTATATTTCACACCTTACACCATATAAATAGTGCCTCCATATCTTTAAGGCAAATACTACCTACCGCTTGATTCGGATCATGGGCGGATATCCCTTCTCGTAATCCTTCAATTGACGCGATGCATACACAATAACTTTACCATGTTGCATAAGCACACAGCCAAGTCCTTTGTGTGACGCATCACTGAAAATCACGAAGTCACCTGTATCGTCAGGTAAAGACAACACTGGTGCTTCACTCAGTCTTTCTTGAGTTCCTTAAAACTCTCTTCACATTTCTCCGTCCAGACAAATTTTATCGACTTCTTCGTTAAATTAAATCAACGTTCGCTTATCTTTGAAAAATCTTGGATAAACCGTCTGTAATACCTTTTGATCCTAAGAAACTTCTTACTTGATTCGGTGACTTTGGTTGTTCCCAATTCTGAACCGCTTCAACCTTTCTTTGGATCAATGAAATTATGTCCTTGTCAATCACGTGACCCAAAAATTGAACTTTCTCCAACCGAATTCACACTCGAGAATTTTGCGTATAACTTATCCTTCCTCAGCGCCTCCAACACTAACCTTAAATGTTCAACATGATCTTCCCGAGTCTTAGAATAGATCAAGATATCATCTATGAACACAACTGACTCTGAATTTATCTAAGTATTGCTTGAATACGATTCATCATGTCCATAAATGTCTTTCTTTGGCGATTTGTTAACTCCGAACGACATCACGGGGAACTCGTAGTGACCGTAACGCGTGTCCTAAGCGGTGTCTCGGTACATCCTCCTTCCTTTCCTTTAACTGGTGATATCCCGTCCTCAAGTCGATCTTGGAAAAATATTTCGCTCCCTTCAGTTGATCGAACAGATCATCTATCCTAGGTAACGGATACTTGTTCTTAATATTCACATTGTTCAACTCTCAATAGTCGATACATAGTCTCATCGATCCATCCTTCTTTTTCACAAATAAAACTTGTTCTCCCCAAGGAGACACACTCGGTTGAATATACTTCCTATCCAATAACTCCTGCAACTGTACCATCAGCTCCTTCATTTCTGCCGGTGCCATTTCGTAAGGGGCTTTCGAAATTGATGTCGTTCTCGGTACTAAATCTATAACGAATTCGACCTCCCGATCCGGCGAAAGTCCTGGCAATTCCTCTGGAAATTCGTTCACTACTGGTATCTGTCCCATCTCTATCTCTAATTTCTGCGTATCGACGATATGGGCCAAATATCCTACACATCCCTTTCTTAGTAACTTCCTCGCTTGCATCATCATCAGACAAATTGAGTGTCTCGGTGACCTACTTCCATAGAATGCTACCTTAGACTGATCTGGAGTCCTAAGGTTTATACACTTCTTTTGGTAATCTATCATTGCTCCATGGTTAAATAACCAATCCATTCCTAGAATTACATCAAATTCTCCTAATTGAATTGGAATTAAATCCACGGGTAACTTATATCCCCTGATGTCTACAACACAATTTCTATAGACATGGCTAACGGGAATCATTTCCTTGTTAGCAACTTCTATATTCATAGGATATTTTAATTCTTCCAGGGGTAAGTTTAATCGTTGGAAGAATTTATGCGATACGAAGGAACAAGTAGCACCCGAATCAAATAATATGTAAGCAGATATATCATTGATCGGAATGATACCTAAAACCACGTTTCTGGATGCGACCGCATCCTGAACCGTCATGTTGAAAGTCCTTGATGTTGGTCGATTCTGAGTTGGTGGTCCATTAATCATGAGATTCCCACCGCTTGGTCCCCTTCCTCCATTTCCTCCTGGTGTTTTCTTCTTTGGGCAATTCCTTGCCTGATGATCCAATGCTCCATAGTTGAAGCATCCATTTCTCTTTGGTGCAGAGCAATTAGGAGAGATGTGCCCCTCCTGCCTACAGTTGAAACAGACATTCTTTCCTTTTAGACATGCCCCTGAGTGATTCCTCCCACACTCCTTGCATGCCTCAGTTCTATTCTTTGCTTCCCCTAGTTTTCCCCCAGAGTTTCCCAATTTGAAATTGTTGCTGTTACTGTTGTTATTGTTCCACTTCCTCTTGTTTGCACCACTGCTGCTGCTACCTTCCCCGTGATTCCCTCCTTCATTCTTCTTCTTTTTTTCCTTATTAAATTTCATCAGGGACTCACTTCTGCCCTTAGCTAATATATCTTTCTCCAGGAGAGTCGCGAAGCTATTCGTCTGTAACACCGAGAGTCTGCTATATAGCCATGGTTTGAGACCATGCTCAAACCTCCTCATTTTTCTCTCCTCAGTGTCGACTTGATGAGGCGCAATCCTCGCCAGCTCGTTGAATTTTGCGGCATATTGACGTACCGTCATGTCTTCTTGCTTCAGCTCCAAGAATCACATGTGACGCCCCCAAAATAGGTATACATCACCTATTCTGAGTCGCCAAATACATGGTACATAATACAAATACAATCTTTAAATATACAACATAAGCTGTGAGTTTCAATACAAACATTGTCTTCTAGACAGTATTAAAACTCAAAAAAAGTCCTCAATACATTTATTAACACACTATTTCACAGAATAGTGAGGACTACTAATGTTATCATCTATTCCATCACTCCGTTCCCCGACTAGTCCCTGTTACGTTCTCATTTCCTGAAGAGAACAATAAAAGTAAAAGGGTGAGCTCAACTAGCCCAGTAGGAAATATTATGACTAAGATAATGCAGAATATATTATCATTAGCCTTCAACAGTGTTAAATTGATACAATATAACAAACATCAAGTTTAACTGCAGCGGAACAAGCAATCCATTAAAAGAGTCAAGTAGAGAATAAAATTTACTATCTTTTATGATTTAAAAGGGTTTTCATCACTTTTATCGCTGGGACTCAGCTTAATAAATAATTCACATCATCGAATCACCCCTGCACTACGACCAAGGATATTCTTTAGTATCACAACCACAAATTATCCATGCACTACGGGCCAAGGACATTCGTGTATTCATTAATGGTCATGATCATGCCAACAACTGTCCATCAATGCACTACGGGCTAATGAGGACTTTTTCCACATCATTTGTAACATTACGGTCATGATTACACTGAATAATCCCTGGTCATAATCATACCAAGTCCATCTATGCCCTATAGGCCACAGATGACTTTCAACAAAATATAAATATGAGGATGATGACAATGACATAAGAATTCAATAAAACAAGTTCAAGAATTAATTTATCCAGGAACCAATAACGTCCAAATTGTCAAAATAAAACTGCTTTGTAGAGTAAAATTCAAGAATGCTCAGAAGAATATTTGCATGAAAAGATACTGGATGAAGCGCAAATATCAAGGATATTCCACTAATTTCATGGAGTATAGAAGTCAAAACTTTAACTTATTTGAGTATAATAAGGAATGGAATAAAAAAGAAATCACCGAGCATGAGAAAGACCGCAGACAGCAAGGAGTTATTCCAATAGAATAATAATTAACGGAACCGGTCCCGGCAGAAACGCATACGATACGATATTCAAATGAATAATAATGATGGAATCGGTCCGGCGTAAAGCGTCATGAGAACAAGATATTCCAACAAAATAATAAAGGCGAAATCAGTTAAAGCATAAAACGCATGCATGAGGATATTCCAGCGAGAATAATAAAGGCGGAATCAGGTAAAGGCAGAAAGCGCAAAGCAGGATATTCCAGCGAAGAATTTCACCAAGTATAGGGTAGCAGCGTATCTGAGTTATTCTAACCGAATAATAAATAATGGAATAACAGAAGTTCTCTTCATGAATACAAAAGAAATAATACTCCTTACTGTAAAAGAAACTGGATATAGGAAGAGAAAGTTAACAGACTTCTCTTCTTCTTTCTCTCTATAATTTTCTCTCTCTAAAGTTTCAGTGAATTCGTAAGAAATAATGAAGGAATGAGCTTCTATTTATAAGAGAATAGAAAGGATACTATTTGCAAAAATCACGGATGCATAGTTAAAAGAAAGAAAAAGAATCGAACAAAAGTTCACGGGTTATCAGTAATTGGTGTAGGCAATTTAGGAAGGACAACACATGCTAATTTAAAGAAATGATCCAATGAAAACATCTCCCCACTCATAAGTTATCAAATAGTAATAGCATAAATTGAGATTTTAGTCAACAAGTTACATCCTGCTAATTGAAATAGATTACCCATTTGGAAGGAATTTGATGATTGTCCCTTTCATCACATAATACGCCCACTTTAAAAATTTAATAGAATAAATAATAATTTAGCAAGATAATAGAATAAACATCTATTGCTTATTAATTAATATTATTTTTCTTAATTAACACGAACATCATCTTCCATAAATTATAACTCATAATATTATATAAAATATCCACAATAATTAAATCAAATAACGTGAGATATTATGCAGCAATTACTGTAGCAATAATTGAACCAAACTAAGTGACTTCTCGCGTAAGCATCAATAATCAATACTGGTGTGCTACTATGCAACCACAGCGACATCGCATTTACTTTTAACAGGGTGTTTTAACAGTTAACGGTATAAAAACTTTCGTAGATTACTTTCATATAAAGTATTTTGTCATTTTCTCAATCCGACAATAATAATTACATTTGTGGGGGTTCATGATGATTAATGTCGTTGTACGAATATTTCCCAACCAATCGAATATTATATAACAACTTGCGTACTTTGCAAAATTTATAAATATTACCCACAACTATAACATTATATCAATTTTACTCCATAATATTAAAAAAATGATATTTATAGAAAATTCAAATTTATTTATAAAAGTTGTGGTCTTACAACCTCCCCTTCTTATGAAATTTCGCCCTCGAAATTAGGGTACGTACCTGATATATCGAAGAGGTAAGGATACTTTGATTTCATTTCAAATTCTAACTCCCAAGTCATTTCCTCAACATCGTGGTTTCTCCACAAAACTTTGACTTGAGGTATAACCTTGGAGCATAGAATATGTTCCTTCTTATCCAAGATTTGAACAGGAACCTCTTCATACGTTAAATCTTTCACTATTTCGTCTGGTTCTAACTCAATAATGTGGTTCGAGTCTTCCACATATTTACGTAACATGGATATGTGAAAAACGTTATGAACACGAGACATACTTGGCGGTAAAGCGAGTCTATAGGCCACAGTTCCTACTCGATCGAGGATTAAAAATGGGCAGATGAATCGAGGATTGAGTTTTCCTCTCTTTCCAAATCTCGTAACTAAAAGTAGTATGCACACAAGCCAATCATGTTTGATGATAAAGCATATACTTTGTAACAATCTTATTCATTTATTAATAAAAAGTATTAATTTATTAAAGGCTTTTAATTATCTACATGATGTTGTTTTAAAATATGTGATAAACCCATAGTTTTAAGCAATGCTTTTAGAATAATGATGATGATCATTCTAATGAGATCTAAATTCTTAGAAAGCTTAAAACTAAAATAGTTCCCAATCATTGGATTACTAAATTAGGGATTAGTGAATCCAGGATAGATTGGTACATACGTTAACTTGCTTTCATTGGATGAGGATGATTGATCTCATGATCATTTGTGTGGAGACACTAAAGCAAGTATGTAGGTGCTTATTAGAGAATAAGTTCATTGAAGCATTGGCTCGCTAAGGAATACCTAATGGAGTTTTATTTGCACTGTCAATAGGAATTCTGTAGTGATAGTAGTCAAGTGATCCTTGGACTTGAGATCATCATAGTATCTTGTGTATGATGAGTTATACTTTGACTTATTCCTTAAGACCCTTAGGGTATATCAAAGGGTATGCTTGGGTATAATAAGTTGTACATGGAGATAATGTATGATCGATAAAGAATCTACCACTTCTAATAAAGAAGAGAAATGTCTATGTGATTCGATAAATGACAACCAGTAGTCCTTGGGTTAAGGCGAATGAAATTAGAAAGGAGTTTCTAATTTGCATTATTTGGTGTTGTGCATTTAAGAGTCGAAATACATATAATTAAATAAAATAAGACTTGTGATAATTCCATGTCTTATATTTAATTGGGACATTGTATGGTGGAAGGATTGAATTGTGCACTGTAACTATTTACTCAAAGGTTCTTTAATGATTAATGTTGAAATCTATATTATCCGGAAAGTCGCCGATTGATGTTGGGAGGCTTATCCCTATTGTAGAATAAATATTATTTAAATAAATTAATTGTTTAATTTATTTATTTAAATAAGATTAGAATTGTTCTAATTGATTTATTCACAATTAGGTTTAATATGGAGAACCTAAAGGGTCACACCATAAAAGGAAGAATAATTATTTAAGAAGTTAATGGCATAATCGTAATAATATGTTAAGTATATTTAATTTAATCTATGGTGATAGAATAAATTAAATAGTTTAATATTTATTATTTAATATTTTAGAAATATTAAATATTAATTAATAAGAGGAGTCTTATTAATATTATTACAATTATTATTATTTTAATTTCTAAAAGAGTTTAGGAATTAATTTAATATAAGTACCCTCATTTATTCCTAATTGGATTAGGAAGGAAAATTAATTAAAGGAGTTTAATTAATTATCCCTAATAAGTTTAGGGAGCTTAATTAATTAAAAGAATTTAATTAATTAAATAAAACCCAATTCCTTAATTGTTAGGTGGGTTACCCACATCTATAAATAAGATGAGTCTTATTATGGGGTGTGGGGTTGTTGACTTTTTTCAACGCATCGACATAATTCCAATTGTTGGAAAGCACGCCTTTCTATAGAGATAGAAAACTAGGGTTGAGCAATATCCCTTCTTCTTGAATCATTATTATTCCTTGGTGGATCACCTCTAGAGGCCAAACATATGGGTGGCTAACGTTGATCAAAGGAAGGAACAAAACCCCGATGGATTCAAGTTGAACGCGAAAGGATTTGGAGGTGAACTTGTACCTGAGGAAGCTCGATCTTCAAGGGTATGATTTTATTCTTTATCTTTTCGTTTAATTAATAATTGTGCATAAAGGGTGATCCGGGTATATGGTTTGTAAATAAATTTTAAACTCTGATTTTTTCTCGCTTCCGCTTATTTTATGCAATATGATTGTGTTCTTGAATATTCCAAACCTCACAGTGGCATCAGAGCCAAACCTTTATGTGAATTATTAATTATTTTAATTTGATATGTATATTGATATGTGTTTAGAAAAATTTAATTGGGCATAATTTTGTTATATAAAATTGATTTAAAAAAAAAAAAAATCTGAAATCACAAGGCAACAAGGTTTCTTGTACGGAAAAGTTAAGGTGGTATCATATATATATATATATAATTAATATTAACGATTATATATATATGTATGAAGTTAACTAACATATATATATATATATATATATGTATATATATATTACATATCTGGGCCATCTTTTTTTTTTTTTTTTTATACACCAATTTTTTTTTCCAATTTCAAGGATTAAATGAGACATCCTTGGGATATTAACGTGCTTAAGCAACTTGGTATATTATATATATATATACGGATATTATATATATATATATTTATTATATACGGATATTATATATATATATATATATATATTATACGGTTAATATAATATATATATATATATTAATTATTTTATAATTAAAATAAAAGTTTATTTTAATTTTAAAATAAAAGGTTTATTTTAATATTAAAATATAAAGTTTATTTTAATTTTAAAATTAAATTTCATGCTAACTAATTAGAGTTGGAATTGGATTCCATGATAACTAATTAGAGTTGAAATTGGATTCTATTTTCCTTAAATAAAGGAGTTTATTTAGATATGAAATAAGATTTCATATTATTCAAAATAAAGAAGTTTATTTGTGAATAGGAAAATAAATCCATCTTTCCTTAAATAAAGGAGTTTGTTTAGATATGAAATAAGATTTCATATTATTCAAAATAAAAGAGTTTATTTGTGAATAGGAAAGAGAATCATAATTTCCTTAAATAAAGGAGTTTATTTAGATATGAAATAAGATTTCATATTATTCAAAATAAAGGAGTTTATTTGTGAATAGGAAAGAAAATCAGTATTTCCTTTAATAATTTTTTTTTTTTACATGGAATTGGATTCCATAATTAATTTAAATAAAGGAGTTTATTTTGATTAATGATTTTGATTAAAATAAAATAGTTTATTTTATTCAAAATTAAATAAATTAAAATAAAATAGTTTTATTTTGATTTAGATTTGGATTAAAATAAAGGAGTTTATTTTGATTCAAAAATAGATTTTATACTAACTAATTTTGCCCATTAAATGATATCAATATATATATTAAATGTTTATTATTCATAAGATGAATATTATTTATTGATGCATATGGTGATGTGTATGATAATAAATGAGATTGATTATGGACTATTGACCAATATGATTGGATTTTATTTTAGTTGGATGCATGAATGTATGGGTTTTATTAAATGGGGTCTGCGTACCTCGTCTTCTTTAATTTTTTCTTAATGTAAATTCTAACTCCCTCCTATGTACTTCCCTCGATCAGCTGATCAAGGTTTCTATTTATTAGAAATAGTTTTGTAATAGAAATAGTTAGAATTAATTTTGAAAAATTGGAGATCAAGGAGCAAGGCGCTTGAAGACCCGTTTGTAATGTAGCAGGGTTTAAATGTAATAGTTATATTTAAATATTATTTCTTGCACCCCTGGGAGGGTTTGACCTTTTGGTTCACTTGATGGCTCTAGTGAACCAAACTAGAATAAAAGTCCATAATCAATCCGGGTAGAATATAGTATTCTATATGTGCATGTTTATATTATATATATTATATATTATGCAAACATGCTTCGCATGTATATTAATATGACGCGTATTTTATATATATATGTGCATGCGCGCTAAACAAGATGAGACAATTAATATCAAACCCCTCAATTTTTATATTAAGTCCTAAGCGTTCAAAGATATTTGGAATATCGAGCATAGCCTTCTAGCATGATAAAATTAATAGAGTATTAAATATTTAATATGAGTTTGTTGTGTCACCACAAGGCAAGTATTAAGTATTTAAGATGTTAATTTATCACATTTGATGCTTATAAAGAAAATTGAACAATATTATTTTGTTGTGTCACCACAAGGATGATATTTTTTTTTTGAATATATGGAGTGCTAGGTGGGACTTAACTTGGATAATTTTGATTGGGATGTGCCACCACTTGATCAAAATAATCTAAGAGGCAAAAAGAAAAGGAGTTGCATAGTTGATGTAATTGACAAAAGTTGTCTACCTATTTATTTATATATAGTTTGTTGTGTCACCACAAGGCTATATACATTTGAAATGGGATCTTTATTCTCACTAGCAAATCTTTAATTAGATTTTGCCGAACTATATATATTGAGGTAATATAGTTTGAAGAAAATAGTGGGAGATACCAATTTAAAACAAGACCTAATTTATTTTGGTAATTAATAAAAGAATGTATGTTAAAATGTTGTTAATTACAAATTTATTTAAAAAATTTTACAATGTCTAAAATTACTATCAACGCAAAGCATATTAGATGCTAAATTAACTTGAATAAATTAAATGGATTGGTTAAGGAACTTGAGAATAGTTCTCATAATGTGAAAAGCTATCTTATGTCCTTATCGCCTATCCACGCAATGGTTGCAGATAATGCCTCGAGGAAGAGATTGCTACTTTTAGAAAGTGGCAAAATGATGCCTGATTGGCTCAATGCATCATGCTCGCATCCATGAGTAACGAGCATCATCACGTCAAGATGAAACTATGGATGCTCTACTATATTCACGCACATCAAGTAGTTGATGGTGAGGAAAGTGGGGCCGATAGATATCGAGATATCTAAGGAGCTCTTCCGATCTAGAATGGCCAATGGCACTATAATGCTGAGACAAAAAGTTCTTAACATAATCAATTTGATTGATCAATTAGGACAACTGGTTTTATCATGGATGGAGAGTTGAACCAAGATTTGATCTTGCACTCACTCCGGACTCCTTTCACAATTGTTGTGAATTTTTCATATGAACAAGCTAGATATCACCTCATTGATTTGCTTAACATATTGAAAATGTTGAGAGTCACTTTCAACCAAGAAAGATCAAGTCTTCTTGGTAGGGGCCAAAGGATCTTTCGAAAAGAAGACCGATTCAAAGAAGGTAAATGAAAGGCGTAAACAAAGGATAATAAGATCAAAAAGCGATCACGGATAGCAAATGAGTTTGCTTCCACTGCAATAAGCCTGGACACTAGAAAGAAACTGCGAGAAGCATCTTGCAAAGGCTAACCAAAGAAGCTTAGTGAAGTTTCGGTTATAATCGATTTTTGTTCATGATTGAAATAATATTTTCTTTAAGTCAAGGTTCTACTTGGGTATTGGATACCGACTTTGGTTATCATAAATAAAGATTTATGAAGGGACCAAGCAGAAGTAGAAAGCTAAACAAATATAAGTAATCCTTTGTGTTGAAAATGAAGCAAAGGTTGCTACATTAGCCATAGAAACTTATAGTTTAGCTATGCCTATGGGAAAATCTATTAAGTCAATAAGTTGTTATTGTATTTTAGTTCTTGTAAGAAATATTATTTCCATTTTATTGTTGGACAATGAAATCTTTGGTATTATAATTAAGAACAATTGTTGTTCTATTTATAATAATAATGTTTTGTATAGAACTGGAATATTACTTAATAGATTTAGTATACTTGACTTACATGAAAATAATTTTGCATATTGAACAAATTAGTATAAGAAAAGGAGATGATCATTCAAAGAGTTGAATGTGTGTATTTGTTGAAATACAAGTGTGAATTATTTGAAATATTCAAAGAATTCAGAAGTGAAACAAATTGGCAAAGTATTAAGATTCTTTGATTAGATCAAGGAATAAATACTTGTGCAATAAGTTTCTAGATCATCTCAAATGGTTTTTCTCATAATGGACACCTCATGATACGTAATAATTGATTGATGTATCTGAAAGGAAAAATCATACCTTGTTGGACATGGTGCGGTCCATAATGATTTTACCGACATTCCAGTATCCCTCTCAGGGTCATGTCCTAGAAATGGTCGCATATCTACTTAAAAGGTAACCTCAAAATCCCGCCCAAGACTCCATAAAAGTTATGGATAGGAGGATTCCTAATCTTAAGTATGTTAAGATAAGGGTTGTCAACTTATGTGAAAAGGTTTCAAAGGATAAGCTTGGGACAAGATTTGACAAGTACAATTTGTGGGACATCCTAAAGTAAGTTTAGGGTATATGTTCTATAATCCTACTTAGCAAAAGGTGTTAGTTACGAAACACGCTGCCTTCTAAGATAAAGGTGTTTATTATTAAAAGGGGCTAGTGGGAGGATAATAGATCTTGAAGAGTTCAAGAACCAAAAAACACTATAAGTCAAATAAGAGGAACCTGTAGATAGACCTATTGTACCACAACTGAATCGTAAATCTGAAATAGTACTGAAGATACCTAGGAGGTATGGATTCATCATGGATGATGATGATGAGGTACACATCATAGAAGATGATGATCCAGAGTTACATTCGATGAGGTAAGACTTCTAGTGTGTACAAAAGGGTCAGTGGGAGCGTCGTGAAATTTCTAGTATTATATGTTGATATACTACGGATGAGGAATAACTTATCAATTCTATAATCAGAAAAGATAAAGTTGTCTAAACATTCCTCCATGAATGGTTTGGGAAGAGTATCTTAATTGGGGATAAAATCTATATGGATAGATACAAGAGGATGCTCGACTTAACCCAAGGAACGTATAATCATTTAATGCTAAAGTTGTTTAGCATGACAAACTCCAAGAGATGTCTCATGTCGATGAGCTATGGAGTGTATCTCTCTTAATAGTCCCCACAGACTCCTGAAAAGAGAGGTCGCATGAGTGACCATCATGTATGCAATGAAATGTACGAGACCTGATGTTGATCAGTCATATTATGGAGAAGTTCACTATGAGTCAGTGAAAAATATCTTAAAGTGCTTAACCGGCACTAAGGATGTGATCATATTCATGGTGGGTCTAAATTAAAACTAGAGGGCTTAACAGACTCAAGTTTTTCAGACTGACTAAGTGTTAGGTTTGTAATATTCTTGAACGCAATCAAATTGCAAAAATTAAGCGAAAGCGTGTAAAATCAGAGTTTAAAAATTATTTACAAACCATAAGCCGGATCACCCTTTATGCACAATTATTAATTAAGCGAAAAGATAAAGAATAAAATCATACCCTTGAAGATCGAGCTTCCTCGGTACAAGTTCACCCTCAAATCCTTTCGTGTTCAATCTTGAATCCACGGGTTTGGTTCCTTCCTTTGATCGGCGTTAGCCACCCATATGTTTGGCCTCAGGGGTGATCCACGAGGAAGAAGAAAATTCAAGAAAAGGGTATTGGCTCAAACCCAGTTTTCATCTCTATAGAAAGGTGTACTCTCCCAACAATTGGAATTATATATAGTATGTTGAAAAGTCAACAACTCATACCACCATAATAAGACTCCTCTTATTTATAGATGTGGGCAACCCATCTTAACAATTAAGGAATTGGGTTTTATTTAATTAATTAAATTCTTTTAATTAATTAAGCTCCCTAATCTTATTAGGGATAATTAATTAAACTCCTTTAACTAATTTTCCTTCCTAATCGATTAGGAATAAATGAGAAAGTACTTATATTAAATTAATTCCTAAACTCTTTTAGAAATTAAAATAATAATAATTGTAATAATATTAATAAGACTCCTCTTATTAATTTATATTTAATATTTCTAAAATATTAAATAATAAATATTAAGCTATTTAATTTATTCTATCACCATAGATTAAATTAAATATCATAACTTTATATTATTACGATTATGCCATTAACTTCTTAAATAATTATTCTTCCTTTTATGGTGTGACCCTTTAGGTTCTCCATATTAAATAGGTTGTGAATAAATCAATTAGAACAATTCTAATCTTATTTAAATAAATAAATTAAATAATTAATTTATTTAAATAAATAATATTTATTCTCTGATAGGGATAAGCCTCCCCTAGCGATCAAATGACTTTCCGGATAATATAGATTTCAACATTAATCATTAAAGAACCTTTGAGTAAATAGTTACTTAAAGACAATTCAATCCTTCCACCATACAATGTCCCAATTAAATATAAGACATGGAATTCTTTGTCAAGTCTTATTTTATTTAATTATATGTATTTTGACTCTTAAATGCCTGACACCAAATAATGCAAATTAGAAACTCCTTTCTAATTTCATTACGCTTTAACCCAAGGACTCTTTGGGTTGTCATTTATCGAATCACATAGGACATTTCTCTTCTTTTATTAGAAGTGGTAGATTCTTTATTGATCATACATTATCTCCATGTATACAACTTATTATACCCAAGCATACCCTTTGATATACCCTAAGGGTCTTAAGGAATAAGTCAAAGTATAACTCATCATACACAAGATACTATGATGATCTCAAGTCCAAGGATTACTTGTACTACTATCACTCTGAGGAATTCCTATTGACAGCAAATAAAACTCCATTAGGTATTCCTTAGCGAGCCACGTTCGATTGAACTTATTCTCTAATAAGCACCTACATACTTGCTTTAGTGTCTCCACACAAATGATCGTGAGATCAATCATCCTCATCCGATGAAAGCAAGCAAATATATGTACCAATCTATCCGGATTTGCTAATCCCCGATTTAGTAATCCAATGATTGGGAACTATTTTAGTTTTAAGCTTTCTAAGAATTTAGATCTCATTAGAATGATCATCATCATTATTCTAAAAGCATTGCTTAAAACTATGGGTTTATCACATATTATAAAACAGCAACATGTAGATAATTAAAAGCCTTTAATAAATTAATACTTTTTATTAATAAATGAATAAGATTGTTACAAAGTATATGCTTTATCATCAAACATGATTGGCTTGTGTGCATACTACTTTCACCAAGACGATAGAAAATTCACTTTAAGGTAAAGTGTTACCATGATCTGTGGTGCAGTGAATTGGAAAGGTTCCAAACAGCAAAGAGTTGCTGATTTAGTGATAAAGACAAAGTATATAGCTATAATGAAGCTGCAAGTTGATTGTTTGGATTAAAAGTTCATTACAGAACTAGGAATAGTTCCTAAGTCTCATCTTGGATCTAAACATGTGTTGTGGCATTTTCATTTGATTATAAGAATCATTGAAAAATGGGAAATCACTATAGAGATGGTGGACTCTCAAGAACAACATTACATATCCATTAACTAAAGCTTATCCAACAGCAGGATAATCGTCACTTAGAGAAGAAGAGTATAAGATACAATGGCGATTGGCTTTAGTGCAAGTGGGAGATTGAAAGTAGTATGCACACAAGCCAATCATGTTTGATGATAAAGCATATACTTTGTAACAATCTTATTCATTTATTAATAAAAGTATTAATTTATTAAAGGCTTTTAATTATCTACATGATCTTTGTTTTAAAATATGTGATAAACCCATAGTTTTTAAGCAATGCTTTTAGAATAATGGTGATGATCATTCTAATGAGATCTAAATTCTTAGAAAGCTTAAAACTAAAATAGTTCCCAATCATTGGATTACTAAATTGGGGATTAGTGAATCCAGATAGATTGGTACATACGTTTCTTGCTCATTGGATGAGGATGATTGATCTCATGATCATTTGTGTGGAGACACTAAAGCAAGTATGTAGGTGCTTATTAGAGAATAAGTTCTTTGAACGTGGCTCGCTAAGGAATACCTAATGGAGTTTTATTTTTGTCTCATCAATAGGAATTCCTATAGTGATAGTAGTACAAGTGATCCTTGGACTTGAGATCATCATAGTATCTTGTGTATGATGAGTTATACTTTGACTTATTCTTAAGACCCTTAGGGTATATCAAAGGGTATGCTTGGGTATAATAAGTTGTACATGGAAATAATGTATGATCAATAAAGAATCTACCACTTCTAATAAAAGAAGAGAAATGTCATATGTGATTCGATAAATGACAACCCAGTAGTCCTCGGCGGCGTAATGAAATTAGAAAGGAGTTTCTAATTTGTATTATTGGTGTTGGGCATTTAAGAGTCGAAATACATATAATTAAATAAAATAAGACTTGATAAGTAATTCCATGTCTTATATTTAATTGGGACATTGTATGGTGGAAGGATTGAATTGCACGGTAACTATTTACTCAAAGGTTCTTTAATGATTAATGTTGAAATCTATATTATCCGGAAAGTCGCCGATTGATCATTTGGGAGCTTATCCATATTGTAGAATAAATATTATTTAAATAAATTAATTGTTTAATTTATTTATTTAAATAAAATTAGAATTGTTCTAATTGATTTATTCACAATAGGTTTAATATGGAGAACCTAAAGGGTCACACCATAAAAGGAAGAATAATTATTTAAGAAGTTAATGGCATAATCGTAATAATATGTTAAGTATATTTAATTTAATCTATGGTGATAGAATAAATTAAATAGCTTAATATTTATTATTTAATATTTTAGAAATATTAAATATAAATTAATAAGAGGAGTCTTATTAATATTATTACAATTATTATTATTTTAATTTCTTAAAGAGTTTAGGAATTAATTTAATATAAGTACTCTCATTTATTCCTAATTGGATTAGGAAGGAAAATTAATTAAAGGAGTTTAATTAATTATCCCTAATAAGTTTAGGGAGCTTAATTAATTAAAAGAATTTAATTAATTAAATAAAACCCAATTCCTTAATTGTTAAGGTGGGTTGCCCACATCTATAAATAAGATGAGTCTTATTATGGGTGTGGGGGTTGTTGACTTTTTCAACGTACGACATAATTCCAATTGTTGGAGAGTACGCCCTTTCTATAGAGATAGAAAACTAGGGTTGAGCCAATATCCCTTCTTCTTGAATCATTATTATTCCTTGGTGGATCACCTCTAGAGGCCAAACATATGGGTGGCTAACGTTGAACAAAGGAAGGAACAAAACCCCGGTGGATTCAAGTTGAACGCGAAAGGATTTGGAGGTGAACTTGTACCTGAGGAAGCTCGATCTTCAAGGGTATGATTTTATTCTTTATCTTTTCGTTTAATTAATAATTGTGCATAAAGGGTGATCCGGGTATATGGTTTGTAAATAAATTTTAAACTCTGATTTTATCTCGCTTCCGCTTATTTTATGCAATATGATTGTGTTCTTGAATATTACAAACCTCACAGTAACTCCTTTCCATGGAGAAACACATAACAACACATAATCTCCTATATCGAATTCCACATCCGTTCGATGAAGATCAGCATAACTCTTTTGTCAATCTTGTGAGGTTTTTATACGTTGTCGGATCGTTTGAATCTTTTTTGTAGTCATACGTACCAACTCCAGTCCCAATAACGTTGCTTCACCCACCTAATCCTAGCATACTGGAGAACGACACTTTCTTCCATACAACGCCTCGAATGGAGCCATGCCAATGCTTGCTTGATAACTGTTGTTGTAGGAAAACTCCACCAATGGTAAGAACTTGTCCCAACTTCCCTTGAAGTCAAGGACATAGAGTCTTAATAAATCTTCCAGAGTCTGAATAGTCCTCTCTGATTGTCCGTCCGTCTGAGGATGATATGCCGAACTAAATTGTAAATCTGTGCCCATAGCTTTTTGCAAACTAACCCAAAATCGTGAAGTGAATCTTGGGTCTTGATCAGAAACTATGGATACTGGCATACCATGCAGTCTTACAATCTCGTTTATGTACATACGAGCAAGTTGTTCAAGTGTATAAGATTCTCGTATTGGTAAGAAGTAAGCGGACTTGGTCAATCTATCAACAATGACCCAAATCGCATCTATGCCTTGAGAAACTTTGGGAAGACCCCAGAATGAAATCCATGGTAATGTGCTCCCACTTCCATTACGGAATTTCAAGTGGTTGCAATGCACCTTTTGGTACTTGATGCTCCGCTTTAACTCGTTGACAAGTTAGACACCTTGAGATAAGCGGTATTTCTCTCTCTTCATATTGCTCCACCAAAATGTATGGCGAAGATCATGATACATTTGGTACTCCCGAGATGGATTACAAAGCGGTGTGTTGTGCGCCTCCATCATGATTTTATACTTTAAATCAGGATCGTTAGGAACACAAAGTCTGGAGTTGACTCGAAGTATTCCTTCTTCATCGATTCTTTCTTCCGGCATAGAACCTTCTTGCACTTTCTTCCTCATACGCATCAGCTCCAGGTCTGTAGCTTGAGCAGTTTTAACTTTATCAATTAAAGTCAGTTCTACTCGTATATTTGCCATCATCACATGGGTCCCTGGAGTCTTTATCACTATCTCCATCCTTTGCAAGTCATACAAAATGGGCCTTTGCGTTGACAATATCGCACTTTCACGCATATGATCTGATCTTTCGATCAATGCGGCTACCTACCACGTTCGCTTTTCCAGGATGGTATTGAATGGTATGATCATAATCTTTCAACAGTTCAAGTCAACGTCATTGTCGCATGTTGAGTTCCTTTTGAGTGAAGAAATATTTGAGGCTTTTATGATCCGTAAAGATCTCTACTTTCTCTCTATACAAGTAATGCCTCCAAATTTTAAGTGCGAAGACAACAGCTGCCAACTCTAGATCATGTGTAGGATAATTCCTCTCATATTCTTTGAGTTGTCGTGAGGCATAGGCTATGACTTTCCCATGTTGCATGAGAACACATCCTAACCCTTTTCCTGAAACATCACTGTAGATGACAAATCCCTTCGAACCAGATGGTATTGTCAGAACAGGTGCTGAAATGAGTCTCCTCTTGGGTTCTTGAAAACTCTTTTCACATTCCTTGCTCCAACCGAAATTTGTATCTTTTCGAGTCAGCTGAGTTAATGGAGTAGCGATTCGAGAAAATCCTTTCACAAATCTCCGATAATAACCAGCTAAGCCGAGAAAGCTACGTACTTCGATCACTGATTTGGGTTGCTCCCAGCTTTGAATAGCTTCAATCTTTGTTGGGTCAACAGATATTCCATGACTTGATACCACGTGCCCAAGGAATGCTACTTCCTCAAGCCAGAACTCGCATTTCTTCAACTTGGCATAAAGCTTGTATTCACGAAGCTTTTGGAGTATCAGCCTCAAGTGTTGCTCATGATCTTCACGGTTTTTGGAATAAATAAGGATGTCATCAATAAAGATGACCACAAAGTGATCCAAATATTCCTTGAATACTCGGTTCATCATATCTATGATGGCAGCAGGAGCATTAGTCAATTCAAAGGACATGACTAGGAATTCATAATGCCCGTACCGAGTTCTAAAAGCCGTCTTTGGAATGTCATCGGTTCTAATCTTTAATTGGTGATATCCGGAACGAAGATCAATCTTTGAAAAGAATTTGGCTCCTTGCAACTGGTCAAACAGGTCATCAATACGTGGCAATGGGTACCTATTTTTTATGGTGACATGATTCAACTCCCGATAATCAATACAAAGTCGCATACTCCCATCTTTCTTCTTCACCAATAGAACAGGATCACCCCAAGGAGAAGTACTAGGACGAATAAAGCCAATGTCAAACAATTCCTGCAGTTGGGTCTTTAACTCCTGAAGTTTAATAGGAGTCATTCGATATGGGGCTTTGGAAATGGGTTTTGTACTGGGTTCAAGGTCGATACAAAATTCAATTTCACAATCTGGGGGTAGGCCAGGAAGTTCTTCAGGGAATACGTCAGGAAATTCATTAACAATAGAAATATTATTCAAAACTGACGTATTTTTGTTTAGATCCGTGACATGAGCTAAGAAAGCTTGACATTCGTTTTTTAATAAACTAATAGCTTTATGGCTTGAGATGACACTGATTGATTTTAATGGTTTGGTTGCTTGAATTCGCATAATAGGTTGGTTAGGAATATGAAAGCTGTGACGAACGAGATTTTATAAATTAATTTTTAATATTTATTGAATTAAAGAATTATTTTTCGATGATTTAATTATTAGATTAAATAATTAATTGATGCAATTGTGGTAGATTAATTTAATTGTATGTGTTACATCTATTAAATTAATGGTTAGAATTTTATTATCAAAGTATGTGATTATGTGAGCTTATTGTATTAAAAGAAATATTTAATAAGCATATTGGTATTTTAATTAATGTAATAATTAATTAGAGATTTAATAATTTGATATAATTAATTTATGAGAAAAATTAATTATGTGACTATGTGAATTAATGAGAAATTATTATATTTTATTTAAAATAAATTAAATAAGATATTGATTTATTTTATAAAGGAGTGTGACATTATTTAAACTATATGATAAAAGAGTTTATTAAATTAATTGAGTTTAAGCCTTTAAGGCTAGCCAAACATGGCACTAGTAGAGGTTGAGGGCAGTTAACCCATGATGGGTAACTGACCACAACGCATTAGTTTATTTGATTACAATGTCTGCTTTCTTTCATTATTATTCCTAAGTCTAGAGAATAAGCAGAGCATAATTTAGAGTTCACAGAGAGAATTTATGAGATTGATAAAAGATTGTGAGTGTGTAATCAATCAAATACTTGTGAAAGGATCATCATTGATCATCTTCTTTATACTCTACAGGGTAATCTCCTCCTTCCCAATTTCTATTTTACGTCAATTAAGTTTCATAAATATGGCTTTTAAAGTTTTTGACTTAAACCTCTGTAATTGAGATAGGAGTAATGATTATGGGTTGTATATGTGTTATGACATATCACATCGTATTTAATTATATATATTATGTAAACCATATCATCAAATTCATGAAAACATGTCGTATTATGATGACTTGTTATTTCAAAATATACAGAGTTTGGGTTTTTTCCATATGGCCTTATACGTAACTTTAAGGTGTCAAACATAAATATTTTCGTAAAATTTACACTCTTATTTGATTATGCATGTTGATACGAAGAGACCAAGCCTTAAACGAATGGATTCGGTGTTATAACGAATCCGTAGTGTTAAATTTTATGTTTTTGTTCAAAATCTTCAAGAACATCAAGAACAGTACAATGTGCATAATTTAATTCTGTGATTATGTGTTTTAAATGGTTAAAGTCGTTATATAAATGTTGGGTTATGTTTATACATGAATTACACCATATGGGTATGTCTAATTTCGAGTAGAAAATAAGAAATTGGCATGTTCTGCGATTTTTCATGAAGCGCCATTTACGTATGTCTAATCTGTGCCTTGTGCATGATGCTGCATCAGCACGTATACATGTCTCGAAAGTCGCATGGCTTATGCCGGTATGCATGGCTAAGAGTCATTTGAAGCGCTATCGCTAATGTAGCGCAAGACTAAGTGTAACATGAAGTAGTGTAAATACCACTCTCTAGAAAGTTCAGAAATGAGATTTTTTAAATTGATTAAGTCTAGCAATGTGTTAGTAAATTAATTTAATGAACATAAAACTATGTTATAAGTATAATGAGATGTTAAAATAGATACTTAGCATGTAAATAACATAATTACATGTGGATTGAATTATGGATTACATAATTAGCTTGTTATTTATGATGTGTAAATTATGAGACAAAGTGGTAATTAACTAAGTATAGTTAAATAATCAAAGTAGACAAAGAGAATGAGTTTATGATGATTAGTTAAGTTATAATTAACTGGTATTGTGAATGTGAATGGTATGTAGGATTTAAATTCAAAGAACGTGCTTAGTTAAAGTGTAATCTACATACGAGGCAAGTTTCCAACCCTACTTGTCATTATTGTTCAAGTTTATTATTTACCTCGAGTAAATTATCATTACTATTATTCATGTTCAAATGTTATATTAAAGATTGATTATCTTTTCAAAGCATGATTTAGTTATACAATAATTGTCCTATTGTATACTTCCTGAGATTATTATTCAATTTGAATATCATTATTATTGAACCTTATTAGACTAGTGAACCCTTATTGATTCGACTAGTCCATAGTTGATGAGCGTTCTAAATTTTAGAACCCTTGATGAATTATCCAAACCAAACTTCCTTTGGTGCGGACTCGAATGTCAAACTGAGATGAACAACCACGCAAAGGATTTACTTATGCGTTAGCGTTAAGATATTGTGCTTGATGATGGTACTAAGGGTGATCCCCAAAGTACAGTAGAAAGGTCCATAGTCTTATGACTGTTAAAGGTTTCAAGTATAACCCTTGATAACCTAGGACATAGTTCAAGGTCTTATGACCCTCAGAATTCTTTTGATTCTTGTTATTCATTCTTGTTTCAAAAGTTGAGCTTTCATTCAGATGTCTCTGATTTATTCGCATGTTATTATACTGTTATTTCGTTATTATACTTGTGGGCAATAGTGCTCACTCTTGCTTAATAATAACATTGCAGTTAAGAACGAAAGAACTGATGAACCTTCCACTAGTAAGGGCAAGGGCAAAGTTAACAAGTAATGAAGACTTGTTAGTTTATTAGATGATGTAATTATGTTTAAGACTTGATGTAATGATGTTGTTAAGACTTATTTGTTTATGATTCCGCACAGATGTTTAAGGTTAGTTTAACCTGGGATTGTATTATTATTATTATTATGTTGTAACCCTTAAGGGGAAGATTTTTATTCTATCTATTGCATGGTTTACATTTATTATGGGTAGATAGATAGATGATATTTGTACAGTGAGCACCAAATCCCGTGAAATTGAAGTACCCGGATTTGGGGATGTCACAAAAGCAAACAACCTTACGAAAATAATCAATTTTTACATGATGAGTAGTTAACTAATCAATCCCTAGAATCACATCAAATGCAAGTATTTTCAATGAAATAAGATCGATGAAGTAATGTGAGAAGGCTGGAATTTGAACCAAACAAGACTTATAAGCGATGGATGTAATGAAAGTTTCTCCCAACGGAGTTTCAACAGATAAGTCAAAGTCTAATTTCTCGAGTCAAATTTAATCGTTGAGCGCAAGTAGGAGAAATAAAAGAATGGGTAGAAACCAGAGGTATCAAATAAAGTATAGACTTAGCTAGAGTTTATGATAAGCTTTACCGTGATGACCTCATTCGGGTTCCTTGCTTTCTACGGGAGGTCACAACAAACGTTCTCCCTTGCAGACTACCGGCTTTGACTTTTTGGGAATGACCTTTGGTGCCTCCATCTGGTGAACTTGTCTTGGTGAACGACAAAATCGGGCTAAGTGACCTTTTCTTCCATAATTATAACATGCTTTGGAATGAGATCGCTTGATTTGGGTGATGTGGCCCTCCCTCGCATTTGAAGCATATGATAGGTGGTCGTTCTCCTTCCTTAACAACGGGTCTTTGGTCTTGACGTCCTTCCATCATTGTTGAATCTCTTCTTCTTGAAATGTTCATTCTTATTGTTTTTGTACGATTACCACCAAGTGGTTACCACTTCGGCCTATTGATTCCTCCACGCTTGTTGTCAAGCTTCGATGGATCGCTTTCTCATTGGTATTATCATTTTTTCGGTTGCTCTCTTTTGGTTGCGTTGATTTCGTTATTCGCGCTCTAATAAGCGAGCCCTATTTACAACATCTAAATACAAAAGCAGTTTATGAGAAATAAGATGTTGGCGTATCTCTAAACTTTAAACCTCTTAAAACATTCGCGTCATTTCTCTTCATTATCCACCAAGTGGGAATAAAATCGAGACAACTTCGGCAAACTTCGCCCGCATTACTACGACACGGTCATATTATCTCGCTCAACTTGATGAACTCTACCTCTTTTATGTGATGAATACTTTTGGGAAAGTACTTGTCGTTGAATAGTTCTTGGAACTTCTCCCAAGACATCTTCAGTGTGGCAGGTTGAGTATGCTTTACCGATTCCCACCAGCAATTTGCCTCTCCTCGCAACATAAAGGTGGCAAAGGGAACCTTTTGCTCCTCAGAGCATCCCAAGATATCAAATATCTTGGTGATCTGCTTTATCCATGCTTCCGCCTTAAGTGGTTTTGGCTCTCCAATAAACTCCGGTGGTCCCAGCTCCTTGAACTATTTAGCGATGACCGTCCGAGAGTTTTCAGTGTTTCCACCTATATTTTGGACAGGAGCCGCTCTCGCTTTCTTCATTGCATGAATTGCATAAAGCCTCTGAACATTCCATCATTCATCATTTGGTCAGTGTTGTTGTTTGCATGAGGATTGTCGCCTTCCTGATGCACATTATCCTGATTATTGATCTGTGGAGACTCAATGGTCTCCTGTGCTCCATTGCTATTCTCAACATTCTCGGATGTCATTTTCAGATACTGCCACAAAACAAAGGTTATATAACATATTATCCCTATACTTTGGCCGACCAATTAAATACCAAATAAACTTATATAGGTCATACTAGCGAAGGAATTCCCCGTCTCTCCCCTCCTAGTTCTACTTTCACATCTTAGCCAGGGATCATATCCCTAAGCTTTGATAACAACTGTGACACCCCCAAAATAGGTATACATCACCTATTCTGAGTGGCCAAATACATGGTACAGAATACAAATACAATCATTAAATATACAACATAAGCTGTGAGTTTCAATACAAACATTGTCTTCTAGACAGTATTAAAACTCAAAATAAGTCCCCAATACATTTATTAACACACTATTTCACAGAATAGTGAGGACTACTAATGCTATCCTCTGAACCATCACTCCGTTCCCCGACTCGTCCCAGCTATATTCTCATTTCCTGAAGAGAACAGTGAAAGAAAGAGTGAGCTCAACTAGCTCCATAAGAAATATTATGACTAGGATAATGCAGAATAAATTATCATTAGCCTTAAACAGTGTTAAACTATTACAATATAATAAACATCAAGTTTAATTGCAGCGGAACAAGCAATCCATTAAAAGAGACAAGTAGAGAATAAAATCTACTATCTTTTATGATTTAAAAGGTTTTTCATCACTTTTATCGATGGGACTCAGCTTAATAAATAATTCACATCATCGAATCACCCTTGCACTACGGCCAAGGATATTCTTTAGTATCACGACCACAAATTATCCATGCACTACGGGCCAAGGACATTCGTGTATTCATTAATGGTCATGATCATGCCAACAACTGTCCATCAATGCACTACGGGCAAATGAGGACTTTTTCCATATCATTTGTAATATTACGATCATGATTACACCGAATAATCCCTAGTCATAATCATACCAAGTCCATCTATGCCCTATAGGCCACAGATGACTTTCAACAAAATATAAACATGAGGATGATGACAATGATATAAGAATTCAATAAAACAAGTTCAAGAATTAATTTATCCAGGAACCAATTATGTCCAAATTGTCAACATGATACTACTTTGTAGAGTAAAATTCAAGAATGCTCAGAAGAATATTTTCATGAAAAGATACTGGATGAAGCTCAAATATCAAGGATATTCCACTAATTTCATGGAGTATAGAAGTCAAAACTTTAACCAACTGAGTATAATAAGGAATTGAATAACAAAAGAAATCATCAGGCATGCGATAGACCGCACAGGCAGGTTATTTCAACAGAATAATAATTAGCGGAACCAGGTCCGGCGTAAAACGCATGCACAGGATATCCAAGCGAGAATAATAATAGCGGAATCGGTCCGTAAAAGCGCATATGACGAGGATATTCAATGAGAATAATAAAGGCGGAATACGGTCCGGCGTAAAAGCGTCTGATGTGATATATTCAGCGAGAATAATAAAGACGGAATCAGGTTCGGCGTAAAACACACAGACAGAATATTCCAATAGAATAATAACGAATGGAATAACAGAAGAATTTCACCAAGTATAGGGTAGCATGCGTATCTGAGTTATTCCAAATAGAATAATAAATAATGAAATAACAGAAGTTCTCTTCATGAATACAAAAGAAATAATACTCCTTACCGTAAAAGAAACTGGATATATGAAAAGAAAGTTAACAGACTTTTCTTCTTCTTTCTCTCTATAATTTTCTCTCTTTAGAGTTTCAGTGAATTCGTAAAAATAATGAAGGAATGAGCTTCTATTTATAGGAGAATAGAAAGGATACTATTTGCAAAAATCACGGATGCACAATTAAAAGAAAGAAAAAGAATCGAACAAAAATTCACGGGTTATCAGTAATTGGTGTAGGCAATTTAGGAAGGACAACACATGCCAATTTAAAGAAATGATCCAATGAAAACATCTCCCCACTCATAAGTTATCAAATAGTAATAGCATAATTTGAAATTTTAGTCAACAAGCTACATCCTGCTAATTGAAATAGATTACCCATTTGGAAGGAATTTGGTGATTGTCCCTTTCATCACATAATACGCCCACTTTCAAAATTTAATAGAATAAATATTAATTTAGCAAGATAATAGAATAAACATCTATTGCTTATTAATTAATATTCTTTTTCTTAATCAACACGAACATAATCTTCCATAAAATTATAACTCATAATATTATATAAAATATCCACAATAATAAAATCAAATAACGTGAAATATTATGCAGCAATTACTGTAACAATAATTGAACCAAACTAAGTGACTTCTCGCGTAAGCATCAATAATCAATACGAAGGTGCTACTTATGCGACCCACGCGTACATTGTATTTTTTAACACCGGTGTTTTAACGATTAACGGTAAAAACTTAGTCGTTACTTTCATAAAGTATTTTTGTCATTTTCTCAATTCGACAATAATTACATTGTAGGGTCCACCAATGATTGTCTTGGTTATACGAATATTCCCTGTTAAAAGCGAATATTCCTCGACCAATCGAATATTATATAACAACTTGCGTACTTTGCAAAATTTATAAATATTACCCACAACTATAATATTATATCAATTTTACTCCATAATATTAAAAAATGATATTTATTGAAAATTCATATTTATTTATAAAAGTTGGGGTCTTACATCGCATCTCCATGCGACTCTGCATACTAACCGAAAAATAGTTCTCGAAAAAGATTTTCCTAAACCCTTCCTAAGGTATCACGCCTTCTCCAGCCCTGGTCTGGTTTGCCTCCCACCAGAAGTTAGCTTCACCCTTCAGCATGTAATTGGCGAAGATTGTTTTCTAATCATCACCTACTCGGGCGATAGTGAACGTCTTTTCGATTTCCTTGACCCAAGTTTGAGCTTCGATGGGTTCAGTGGTTCCTTTGAACTCGGGGTCCCGCTCTTGAAGTCCTTTAAGTGTGCCACCAGGCCCCTTTGGAGGGTTATTGGCATTGGGGGTTCGATTCGAAGTGCCCCACTAACATGTCTACAAAGCTGCACAGATAGGATTGGTGGATCCCCAGCATTACCTCCTGACCCCTCGGGTGTTTGACGACGTCTTCCTCTAGCCATCTATCTGTTTAAAATGAACTTAATGTTATTTTCTTATCACTTACCCTACATAATATATCATTCATAAGAAGAGAACTTAATGATCACATCACATACTTAAATAAAAACATATTTATTTACAACACATAACACCAAAGGTATTTCATCGTCTCATGGCGTTAAGCCATTTACATCACTTGAAACCAACATACTTGGTAAAAACCAAAACCAAGCTTTTTATTCATAGATAAGCGTTATAAACGCTAATAGTAAAAGTTCATTATAATAAACTAAAAGCCCACTTTAATGGCGTCTTCATGCTCCTCATCCACTATCTCCAAGTATTGACCCTCGACTTATAACACGTCTAGACCGGTGCTCCTCACTTGGAAAGTGATGCACCCTATGTTGGAACCTTCCATGTGCTGACTTAAACACTTACTTCATCTTGTCTATCTTAACCTTCTTATCTCTCACCTCTCCTTCTAACTCTCCGGTTAGCTTCTCACCGAACACCTCTCTCCTCTCTTCTCCCCAGAATGTGGTGATAATCTGCTTGTCGGTTTGAAGACTCTGTATCCTCAACTCTAACCAATTAATGGTATGTCCCAAGTGGGTCCTAATAGCTTTTTTCTCATCCTCCCGACCCTATCGCCTACGGTTTGATGCATGACTTGTCAGCCAGATCCTCGTTCCTAATTATCAGGTGGTGCACCAATGCCTCAAGCAATGCTGCAGCTTCCTGCTCCCCCTGATACAGCTCCTCCAACTCATGGACCTTGTCGTCCAACTCCGTAATCCTATCCATCAACTAATCCAACAAAGTATCCTCAGGTGCTTCTTCTAAGTCCTCCTCGGGCTCCTCTCCTCTTGGGATACTCCTCTGCAGGTGCAGTCGACTCTCGCCTCAACTATAGGCTCAGTGCATTGTTGTCACCAACTACTCACTCACAACGTGGATATCTCTAACCTCCTCTTCTCCTAACATCCTTCAAACAAGACAAAATAACTCGGTTAGTATTTTAAAATAGATGTTTTTGTTTTTAGAAAAAAAAATAGATTTGACACAACTCCTAGAACTCTACATGAGTTCATCTCCTTATTTCCTCCACTAACTTCCCTAAGGTTATAGTCTAAGGTTCCCCACCTAAGGTTTATAACCTATTGCTTTGATCTAACCTGTGACGCCCCAAATCAGGTGTAACATCGATTACGGGACATGGTGCTCACGATCAACATACATCATCATCTATCTAAGTAACTCTAATAATAATAATAATAATAATAATAATATTAACTATTACATGTTTATTCAAAATAAAGTCCCAGGTCTTTACAACCTTTAATAAACTAAAACTTAAACTTAGCGTTTATCGCTACATCACATCATATGCGGAAATATAATTATTACATAAATAACTCTCATCATTTAATCTTAGACTTTCCTTTGTCTTTTTCGAGCCCCTCACTTTATCATTATTTTAATCGAAAGGTTTAAGCAAGAATGAACACAAATTGCCCAGCAAGTATATAAAGTAGTTTGAGAACATACATCAGAAGTAAAAGCGTTAGTATGAATATTTCTCAACAGTTGAAATAAATATCAAGAGATAAACTGGAATATCAAGATAAGAGTTCTGGAATTCTCAATAGCATACTAAGGGATGTTAGATACCCTGAACATTACTTTGTTTCATCAAAAACCATCAGATGGTTTGACAATCAAATAGATTGTAAACGGTCTCTGCAAGTACTCCAGGTGATCAGCCTATCGTACCCTACATTGTGCACAAGTATACAGTTTAAACGCATAAGCGTAAATGGGACTATATGCCCATCATCAGTTACCCTGTTATCCGGGTTGTTCATCTTAGTATTCATACGGGACCTCACCAAAGCAATTTGGATTGGTAAACATCAAATAGCTTCAATGGATTTAAATTGTTTAAACAATATACTATGTTTGCATCAATAACATCTAGCTGGAACGAAAACTAGAAAGCATGTTTGAATATAGTTCATTAAGGGAATACGAACTTTAAAGTATAGCAGTTGCAATAGGAACTGAATAATCATCAATAACGTTTCGCATCACAATTGAAGTTATAGAACTTTATAATAAAGGAGGTTGCACGAATGATTAATTAATCACAAGCCCAAACTTACCCTCGCTGCAATCAACTGAATAAGAGTTGAATAAATTCATAATGAAAAATAGGGTAAGAAACTTGCCTGTTACGTCTTCTATAATTACTGCTATCTACTAGCCCTTCACGTAACCTATTCACATGTGTCACGTTCAGTAATTTAGTTCTCGAACACCACTTTGAAGTGTAATGGTTCCTTTTTATTTTAATAAAAAGATTAAACTCACACATATTAAAATACAATTCAATTACCTAACATGTTGCTATAAATAGGCCACGTGGTTAAATAAAAGAAACTAGGAAACATAAATTTGTAACATTTTTCAGACCCAAAAATCTGCATAAAATATGCTTAAGGGTCTCAAGTCGGAAAATCTCATTTTCCATAATTATGACATCACATATATAATTAAATTCATTTATCCATATAGCATAATTTATATAAAAAATACCAAATCAGTCCCAAAAATATTTCTTTTATGGGATTTTGTAGAATATAGTCCCACATTGAACATATAATTTTCCCGAAATTTTTAAAATTCATCTACTATTTTTAATTAGTCCATAATAGCAAAATATTCTCAGATTTTTCTTAAATCGAGATTTGCTCCAAAATTTATGAAATTTTCAGGGTTAACTCATGTTATACACATGTACTTCCAGTAAATATTTTGTAATTTTTGGACTTACACACAAAGAGTTATTCGGTTACCTTCTCAAAAAGTGTCTCTAACCATAAAATTCATAACTCTCAAACCGTATGGCCAAAAATTCAAAACTTTTTACAGGACCTTCATATCTTCTTATATTAATACTACAAATGTTTTCCAGAATTTTTAAAGTAAAACACAGTGGACGAAAAGACCCCCGAAACAGACTGGTCCAAACAGTCCCAAGAAAGACATCAAATTTTTGTTTCTTGCAGCCACTTTTGCGATTTTATTCCCGCTAATCTAAAGATGATATGTCCATGATACTTGGGCACAATAAACTTCATACAGCAAGGTATTTTACAAAAATATAACATTCATAAAACTATCATGCTAAGACCATAAACCAATAGCATAGAAAAGCGTGCCAGTACTAGTTTTATACTTGGGAAAAATCTGGAAATTCCAGATTTTCTGCAGTTTATATTATGAGCATGCTTGCTTACGATTTTCATAACTTGATGATTACAACTCTGATTCAAATGAAATTAGAGCCAGATTAGACTTCATACTATATACTATTTTATAAAATTATTACATACGCTAATCGAGACATATAAACCATGATTTCGAGGCTCCGAAAAACCCAAAAATCACAGATTTTACATTCTACCAACTTTGAAAAATTTTGTGATTTTGATTCTAGCATGCATGGGCTTGACTCCTACTGTCCAGATCACTTCTACCAACATATATGAACATGCTACAACAAACCAACTCACTAAATCATCATGTTTTGAACAAATTGACTACTAAAAGGCATGTTATCAAACATATCGCATACATACATGAAATCTTTGATTCTCTATGTAATTGTAACATGTTTAAACCATAATTTACATTCCTTATCATCATCATAACAGAAACCAACATTAGCATAGTCTTACGAAATCAACATAAACCATTTATGTACCATGGCTATACATGCTTTTTCACTATTTTTCTTCAAGAACATGAAAAAGAGAGTTTCATGGCTTACCTTTTTGGATGAATTTCCCTTGTGTTAATTTGATTATCCCTCTTCCTTGCTTGTTAGTTGCTATGTAATCTCCAGAATACTACCACACTATCTATCACTCTCAACTTCTCTCCACGCTTACTCACTTGGTGGAATTTTGTTAAAAGAAAAAAAATGTGAGTGATATGAAAAAAAATCACAGATTTTACATTCTACCAACTTTGAAAAATTTTGTGATTTTGATTCTAGCATGCATGGACTTGACTCCTACTGTCCAGATCACTTCTACCAACATATATGAACATGCTACAACAAACCAACTCACTAAATCATCATGTTTTGAACAAATTGACTACTAAAAGGCATGTTATCAAACATATCGCATACATACATGAAATCTTTGATTCTCTATGTAATTGTAACATGTTTAAACCATAATTTACATTCCTTATCATCATCATAACAGAAACCAACATTAGCATAGTCTTACGAAATCAACATAAACCATTTATGTACCATGGCTATACATGCTTTTTCACTATTTTTCTTCAAGAACATGAAAAAGAGAGTTTCATGGCTTACCTTTTTGGATGAATTTCCCTTGTGTTAATTTGATTATCCCTCTTCCTTGCTTGTTAGTTGCTATGTAATCTCCAGAATACTACCACACTATCTATCACTCTCAACTTCTCTCCACGCTTACTCACTTGGTGGAATTTTGTTAAAAGAAAAAAAATATGAGTGATATGTATATATGTATAACTTGATGGATATATGCTTGAGTCTTTTGATTCCCATAACCCCCAACTCTAATTATTAGTTACACATAATACTTAATAATACAATAATTTAGTTAATTAATAGGAAGAAAGTGGGAGTTAGAGAAAATGAATGTAGGAGTTAGAAAAATAAAAGGATTTTGGTTTTAAGAAATAAAATAAAGTACTCCCACCTTAGATATTATGTAATATATGTATACTCCCTCCCTTGTCCCAAATCGTTAGTCACAAGGGTTCCACCAGCTGCTGACTTGTTTAAATAAAATAGTATAATAATCAATTAATCAATTATTTTGACCATTTTGCCCTTCGTAGCCGAACGTTGCGAACCTTATATCGATTCTTACTAAAGTCGACGTTCCGGACGCCATGGGACTATCCGTTTAGTCAAATTCACCTCTGAAATTCATAGTTGACTTTTTCTTCAAAAAAAAATCAACTGGCTGACTTTGACCAAAAAGTTAACCGTGACACTTTTTCGTGAATACAGTCTATCCTGACTAATTTCGACGTTCCAGACTCGAATACGTAGTCCGCGTCTCTAAATTTCGCTCCGAACTCCAGCTCATGTTTGAATACCGTCCCACGTAATAAATAGAATAATTCCCTACTTAATCAATTTAAATAGTTAAATAAAACTAAACCAACCATTTAAATACATCTCATCACATATCTTGAAATAACACATATATGTACAACACATATACATCTAATAAATGAAATCACCCAAAAGTTTCATATAAATTCGTTTATTAATAATTCTTAAATTACATAAAAAAAATCTCGGATATTACATTCACCCTCCCTTAAAAGGATTCCGTCCCCGGAATCATTACACATCGATCAAAAAGATTAGGGTAATTTTTCATCATTTTCTCCTCGAGTTCCCACGTAGCCTCATCGGCGTTGTGGTTCCTCCAACATACCTTAATATAAGGTATTATCTTATTTCTTAACACTTGTTCTTTTCAATTGATTATCTGCAATGGGACCTCATCATAGGTTAAGTCCTTTTCAAACTGAATAGGTTTATACTCTATGACATGCTTGTAATCCTGCTTATAGGGTTGTAGGACAGAAACATGGAACACGTTGTGTATATGTTCTAACTCCGGAGGTAAGGCTATTTCATAAGCTACCCCACCCACTCGCCTCAACACTTCGAAGGGTCCTATGAATCTGGGACTAAGTTTTCCCTTCTTCCCAAATCTCATTTTCCTTTTCCAAGGCGACACTTTCAAAAACACATAAGTGCCGACGTTGAAATCTCGTTGTTGTCAATGTTGATCTGCATATTTCTTCTGTCGATCCTGAGCCATCACTAGCATCGCTCGTATTATTTTGATCACATCTGTAGTTTATTGCACCAATTCTGGCCCTAGCAATTGTCGTTCTCCCACTTCATCCCAGCACAATGGCGTTCTGTATTTCCTTCCACATAAAGCATCATAAGGTGGCATACCGATGCTCGCGTGATAACTGCTACTATACGCAAATTCTACCAACGGTAGGTGGTCATCCCAGCTCCCTTTTAAATTCATAACGCATGCTCTCAGAATGTCCTCTAACGTTTGAATAGTTCTCTCGCTCTGCCCATCTGTTTGAGGATGATACGCCATGCTCAACCTCAGTTGTGTTCCCATGCGTTCTTGAAAACTTCTCCAGAAATTTGCTGTGAACCGCGGATCACAATCTGACACAACTGATACAGGTACCCCGTGCCTAGAAATAATCTCTTTGATGTAAAGCTTTACCAACTGATCCAAAGTATATCTGATCTTGATTGGCAAGAAATATGTTGTCTTGGTCAATCAATTAACGATCACCCAAACTGCATCGTAATCCTTTTGCGTAGTTGGAAGTCCTACCACGAAGTCCATCGTGATATGCTCCCACTTCCATTTTGGAATTTCTAAAGGTTGAAGTAACCCGCTCGGTTTCTGATGTTCCGCCTTAACTCGCTGGCATGTTAAACACTTGCTGACGCACTCTGCGACTTCTCTTTTCATATTGGGCCACCAGTAATGATGGCGAAGATCCTGATACATCTTTGTGTTTCCCGGGTGAATTGAGTAACTTGAGCTATGAGCTTCCTGTAAGATTTCTTCCTTTAATTCAGACACTGCTAGAACCCGAATTCTCTTCTCAAATCTTAATAGTCCATCACCCCCCATACTAAATTTAAACTCTTTTCCATCTGAAATTCTTGTCCTCACCTTCACACATTCCTCATCGCTGCCTTGTACTTCCTTGATTTTGTCCAATAGAGTCGGATGAGCCTCCATTGCGAACAATTTCCCCTCTAGCTCTCTTGGACTTTTTATCTCGAGTTCCAATCTAGCCATCCCCTTAATTAACTCTTCTTGAGCTATTAGCATTGCCAATCTACCACTGCCCTTTCTGCTTAGCGCGTCCGCTACCACGTTTGCTTTCCCCGGATGGTACAAGATGTCGCAATCGTAATCCTTTATAAGTTCCAACCATCTTCTTTGTCTCATATTCAACTCCTTCTGCGTGAAGATATACTTCAGACTTTTATGGTCCGTGTATATTTCACACCTTACACCATATAAATAGTGCCTCCATATCTTTAAAGGCAAATACTACCGCCGCTTGATTCCGGATCATGGGTAGGATATCGCTCTCGTAATCCTTAAATTGACGCTGATGATCACGCAATAATAACTTTACATGTTGTTGCATATAAGCACACAAAGAAGTCCTTTTGTGTGACGATCTTTGAAAATCACGAAGTCACATGTATAGTTAGGTAAAGACAACACTGGTGCTTCACTCAGTCTTTTTTTGAGTTCCTTAAAACTCTCTTCACATTTCTCCATCCAGACAAATTTTACCGACTTCTTCGTTAAATTCGTCAATGTTCCCGCTATCTTTGAAAAATCTTGGATAAACCGTCTGAAATAGCCTGCCAGTCCTAAGAAACTTCTTATTTCAGTCGGTGACTTTGGTAGTTCCCAATTCTAAACCGCTTCCACCTTTGCTGGATCCACAGAAATTTCGTCCTTGTCGATCACGTGACCCAGAAATTGAACTTTCTCCAACCAGAATTCACACTTCGAGAATTTTGCGTATAACTTATCCTTCCTCAACGCCTCCAACACTAACCTTAAATGTTCAGCATTATCTTCCTGAGTCTTAGAATAGATCAAGATATCATCTATGAACACAACTACGAATTTATCTAAGTATTGCTTGAATACCCGATTCATCATGTCCATAAATGCTGCTAGCGCATTTGTAAACCCGAACGACATCACCAGGAACTCGTAGTGATCGTAACGTGTCCTGAACGCTGTCTTAGGTACATCCTCCTTCCTTACCTTTAACTGGTGATATCCCATCCTCAAGTCGATCTTGGAAAAATATTTCGCTCCCTTCAGTTGATCGAATAAATCATCTATCCTAGGTAACGGATACTTGTTCTTAATCGTCACCTTGTTCAACTCTCGATAGTCGATACATAGTCTCATCGATCCATCCTTCTTTTTCACAAATAAAACTGGTGCTCCCCAAAGAAACACAATCAGTTGAATATACTTCTTATCCAATAACTCCTGTAACTGTACCATCAGCTCCTTCATTTCTGCCGGTGTCATTTTGTAAGGGGCTTTCAAAATTGGTGTCGTTCCCGGTACTAAATCTATAACGAATTCGACCTCCCGATCCAGCGGAAGTCCTGGCAATTCCTCCGGAAATACATCCAGAAATTCGTTCACTACGGGTATCTGTCCCATCTCTATCTCTGCTTTCTGCGTATCAACGATATGGGCCAAATATCCTACACATCCCTTTCTTAGTAACTTCCTCGCTTGCATCATCGTCAGACCAATTGAGTGTCTCGGCGACCTACTTCCATAGAATGCTACCTTAGACTGATCTGGAGTCCTAAGGTTTATACACTTCTTTTGGCAATCTATCATTGCTCCATGGTTAAATAACCAATCCATTCCTAGAATTACATCAAATTCTCCTAATTCAATTGGAATTAAATCCACGGGTAACTTATATCCCCTGATGTCTACAACACAATTTCTATAGACATGGCTAACGGGAATCATTTCCTTGTTAGCAACTTCTATGTTCATAGGATATTTTAATTCTTCCTGGGGTAAGTTTAATCGTTGGGAGAATTCATGTGATACGAAGGAACAAGTAGCACCCAAATCAAATACTACCTCCGTCCCACAATAAGTGCTTTTTTAGGCTTAATATTTTTTTCCAAAATAAGTGATGTGTTAGAACTCCAATACAACTTTTGCAATATTTTCTCATATATGCCCTTATGCATTTAATGGTATTTATTGCATCTAACCATCACTACAATTAAATGACACTCATTAACTCTTCAACTTCAAAGAAAATATATTAAGGGTATTTTTGTCATTTTAGCTTGTGTATTGGTATGTGTGATTTAAGCTAAAAAAACACTTATTATGGGACGGAGGTAGTAATATGTAAGTAGATATATCATTGATCAGAATGATACCTGAAACCACGTCCCTGGATGCGACCGCATCTGAGGCGAATCATGTTGAAAGTCCTTCTTTATTGGTCGATTACGAGTTAGTGGTCCATTAATCGTGAGATTCCCACCGCTTGGTCCCCTTCCTTCATTTCCTCCTGCTGTGTTCTTCTTTGGACAATCCTTGCCTGATGATCCAATGCTCCACAGTTGAAGCATCCATTTCTCTTTGGTGCAAAGCAATTGGGAGAGATGTGCCCCCTCTTGCCATGATTAAACAGACATTCTTTCCTTTTAGACATGCCCCTGAGTGATTCCTCCCACACTCCTTGCATGCCTCAGTTCTCTTCTTTGCTTCCCCTGGTTTTCCCCCAGAGTTTCCCGATTTGAAATTGTTGTTGTTACTATTGTTATTGTTCCACTTCCTCTTGTTTGCACCACTGCTGCTACTACCTTCCCCGTGATTCCCTCCTTCATTCTTCTTCTTTTTTTCCTTATTAAATTACATCAGGGCCTCACTTCCGCCCTCAGCGATTATAGCTATCTCCAGGAGAGTCGCAAAGTTATTCGTCTGTAACATCGAGAGTCTGCTATATAGCCATAGTTTGAGACCCTGCTCAAACCTCCTCGTTTTTCTCTCCTCAGTGTCGACCTGGTGAGGCACAAACCTCGCCAGCTCGTTGAATTTTGTGGCATATTAAGGTACCTTCATGTCTTATTACTTCAGCTCCAGGAATCGCATCTCCATGCAACTCTACATACTAACCAGAAAATAGTTCTCGAAAAAGATTTTCTTAAACCCTTCCCAAGGTATCACGCCTTCTCCAGCCCTGGTCTGGTTTGCCTCCCACCAGACGTTAGCTTCACCCTTCAGCATGTAAGTGGCGAAGATTATTTTCTGATCATCACCTACTCGGGCGATAGCTAACGCCTTTTCAATTTCCTTGACCCAAGTTTGAGCTTCGGTGGGTTCAGTGGTTTCTTTAAACTCAGGGGGTCCCGCGCTCTTGAAGTCCTTGAAGTGTGCCACCTAGGCCACTGGAGGGTTATTGGCATTCGGGGTTCGATTATGAAGTTCCCCCACTAATATGTCTACAAACTGCTGCATAGGATTCGGTAGATCCCCAGCATTACTGCCTAACCCCTCGGGTGTTTGACGACGTCTTCCTCTAGCCATCTATCTATTTAAAATGAACTTAATGTTATTATCTTATCACTTACTCTACAGAATATATCATTCATAAGAAGAGAACTTAATGATCACATCACATACATAAATAAAAACATATTTATTTACAAACATAACACCAAAGGTATTTCATCGTCTCATGGCGTTAAGCCATTTACATCACTTGAAACCAACATACTTGGTAAAAACCAAAACCAAGCTTTTTATTCATAGATAAGCGTTATAAACGGTAATAGTAAAAGTTCATTATAATAAACTAAAAGCCCCGCCTAATGGCGTCTTCATGCTCCTCATCCGCTATATCTCGATTACCGAAATTTCTACTTATAACACGTCTAGACAGGTGCTCCTCACTTGGAAAGTGATGCACCCTATGCTGGAACCTTCCATGTGCTGACTTAAATGCATACTTCATCTTGTCTATCTTAACCTTCTTATCTCTCACCCCTCCTTCTAACTCTCCAATTAGCTTCTCGGCCCGAACACGGTCTCTCCTCTCTTCTCCCCAGAATGTGGTGATAATCTGCTTGTCGGTTTGAAGACTCTGTATCCTCGACTCTAACCCATTAATGGTATGTCCCAAGTGGGTCCTAATAGCTTCTTTCTCATCCTCCACTTATCTCGCATACAGTGCGATGCCCATGACTTGTCGGCCGGATCCGTTCCTAATTATCGGTGGTGCACCAATGCCTCAAGCAATCTTTGTGACTTCTTTGCTCCCCCCCGATCTGACTCCTCCTCAACTCATGGACCTTGTTGTCTAACTCCGTAATCCTATCCATCAACTAATCCAACAAAGTATCCTCAGGTGCTTCTTCTGAGTCCTCCTCGGGCTCCTCTCCCTCTTTAGGATACTCCTGCTGGTGCGAGGTCATTTCTTTTGCCTCATTTATAGGCTCGTGTGCACATTTGTACCACCCTGCTTCACTCACAACGTGGATATCTCTAACCTCTTCTTCTCCTGACATCCTTCAAACAAGATAAAATAACTCGGTTAGTATTTTAAAATAGATGTTTTTGTTTTTAGGAAAAAAAATAGATTTGATGTGACGCCCCCAAAATTAGGTATACATCACCCATCTTGAGTCGCCAGATACATGGTACAGAATTCAAATACAACTTAATAATACAACTGTTATGTACAATACGACAAAACATAAACTGTGAGTTTGAATATAAATATTGTCTACTAGAGAGTATACAAACTCAAAAGGAGTACTCATTACAATTATTGTCACACTATTTCACAAAATAGTGAGGACTACTAATGCACCATCTGGACCATCAATCAGTTCCCCGACTCGTCCCAGCTATATTCTCATTTCCTGAAGAGAACAATGAAAGAAAGGGTGAGCTCAACTAGCCCAGTAAGAAATATTATGACTAAGATAATGCGAGAATAAATTATCATTAGCCTCCAACAATGTTAAAGCGATAAAATACAATAGACATCAAGTTTAAGCTGCGGTGAACAAGCAATCCATTAAAAGAGTCAAGTAGAGAATAGAATCTACTATCTTTTATGATTTAAAAGTTTTTCATCACTTTTATCATTTGAGACTCATTTCAATAAATAATCCACATCATTAAATTATCCCACGAACTACGGCCAAGGATTTTCTTTAGTATCACGACCACGAATTATCCATGCACTCACGGCCAAAGATAATTGTGTTTTCATCAACAGTTACGATCATGCCATAAAACAATTCATCTTTGCTCCCTTGGTCAAGAGAATCCATAGCCATAATCATACCAAAAGCATCGCCCATCAATGCACTACGGACAATGAGGACTTTTTTCCACATCATTTGTAACATTACGGTTATGATTATACCGAATAATCCTCGGTCATAATCATACCAAGTCCATCTATGCACTACAGACCACAGATGACTTTCAAAAAAAATAAACATGAGGATGATGACAATGATATAAGAATTCAATAAAACAAGTTCAAGAATTAATTTATCTAGGAACCAATAACGTCCAAATTGTCAACATGATACTGCTTTGTAGAGTAAAATTCAAGAATGCTCAGAAGAATATTTCCATGAAAAGATACTGGAGGAAGCACAAATATCAAGGATATTCCACTAATTTCATGGAGTATAGAAGTCAAAATTTTAATCAACTAAGTATAATACCGATTGGAATAACAAAAGAAATCACCATGCATGCGGTACTTCACATAGACAGGTTATTCCAACAGAATAATAATAACGGAACTAGGTCAGGTGAAATTCACACCGACAGGATGTTCCAACAGAATAATAAATGCGGAATAATAAATGATGGAACTAGGTCCTACAGATATATGCATGAGGATATTCCGCCAGAATAATAAAGACGGAATAATAAAAATGAAACCAGTCCGGCACAGATATAGCATGCAGGATATTAAAATGACAAGCAGAATAATAGAAGAATGTCACAAGTATAGGGTAGCCTTGCGTATCTGAGTTATTCCAACGAACAATAAAGAAATGGAATAATGAAGTTCTCTTCTTGAATACAAAAGAATAATATCCTTACAAGTAAAATAATACTTGATATAAGAGTAGTGAAGTAGTAGAAAACTTTTCTTCTATCTCTATAGTCTCTCTCAGAGTTCAAATTGAATTCGTAAAGAAAATAATGAAGGAATGAGCTTCTATTTATAGGAAAATGTAATGTATAGTAACTAATCCATGAAGCGGTCCAGATTGATTTACTTTAATCGATGGTCCATATTTAAAGAAAAATCTTTTAAATAAAATATAATATATTCTATTTATATAAAAAGATTTTTTTACTACGCTGAGCACTATGCAAACACTATGCATAATAAAATATAATATATTCTATTTATAGAATAACTTTAATAAAGTATTACATTTTATATAAAAAGATTTTACTATTCAAAACACTATGCATAATAGAATATAATATATTCTATTTATAGAATAACTTTAATAAAGTATTCATTTTTATATAAAAGATGTTTCTATTTTATTACGTGAATAAAACAAAACTTCTAAATCAACAATAATTGAATCAAATAATGTGAGATATTATGCAAAGAACTATTGTAGCAATAATTGAACAAAACCGAGTGACTTCTCACATAAGCATCAATAATCAATACCGCAGTGCTACTCGAATGCGACGCCAGACATCTTTACTTTTACTACTAGAGAGTAGTTCAACAAGTATTAATGGTAAAACTTCCGCCGTTATTTTCAATAAAATATTTTTGTCGTTTTCTCAATTCGATAATAATTCTGTTGTGGGGTCCACCAATGATTGTGTCGTCGTACGGATATTTCCCGACAAAAAGAATATTCCCCGACCAATCGAATATTATACAACAACTTGCATACTTTTCAAAATTTATAAATATTACCCACAACTATAACATTATCTCAAATTCACACCATAATATAAAAAAATTATTTCGAGAAAATTAATTCTTTATTCATAAAATTTGGGGTTTCACATTTGACACAACTCCTAGAACTCTACAGGAGTTCATCTCCTTATTTCCTCCACTAACTTCCCTAAGGTTATAGTCTAAGGTTTCCCACCTAAGGTTTATTACCTATTGCTTTGATACCAACCTGTGACGCCCCCAAATCCATGTAACATCGATTACAGGACATGGTGCTCACGATACAACATACATCATCATCTATCTAAGTAACTCTAATAATAATAATAATAATAATATTAACTATTACATACTTATTCAAAATAAAGTCCCAAGTCTTTACAACCTTTAATAAACTGAAACTTAAGCTTAGCGTTTATCGCTACATCACATCATATGCGAAAATATAATTATTACATAAATAACTCTCATCATTTCATCTTAGACTTTCCTTTGTCCTTGCTTTTGAGCCCTCGGTAATATCAAATTTATAATCGAAAGGTTTAAGCAAGAATGAGCACAAATTGCCCAAAGCAAGTATATAAAGTAGTTTGAGAACATACATCAGAAGTAAAAGCATTAGTATAAATATTTCTCAACAGTTGAAATAAATATCAAGAGATAAACTGGAATATCAAGATAAGAGTTCTGGAATTCTCAATAGCATACTAAGGGTTGTTAGATACCATGAACATTACTTTGTTTCATCAAAAACCATCAGACGGTTTAACAATCAAATAGATTATAAACGGTCTCTGCAAGTACTCCAGGTGATCAGCCTATCGTACCCTACATTGTGCACAAGTATAAAGTTTAAATGCATAAGCGTAAATGGGACTATATGCCGAGTCATCGAGTTACCAGATTATCCGGGTTGTTCATCTTAGTATTCATACGGGACCGCACCAAAGCAATTTGGATTGGTAAACATCAAATAGCTTCAAAGGATTTGAATTGCTTAAACAATATACTATGTTTGCATCAATAACATCTAGCTGGAACGAAAGCTAGAAAGCATGCTTGAATATAGTTCATTAAGGGAATACGAACTTTAAATTATAGCAGTTGCAATAGGAACTGAATAATCATCAATAACGTTTCGCATCACAATTGAAGTTATAGAACTTTACAATAAAGGAGCTTGCACGGATGATTAATTAATCACAAGCCCAAACTTACCCTCGCTGCAATCAACTGAATAAGAGTTGAATAAATTCATAATGAAAAATAGGGTAAGAAACTTGCCTGTTACGTCTTCTACAATTACTGCTATCTACTAGCCCTTCATGTAACCTATTCATATGTGTCACGTTAAGTAATTTAGTTCTCGAACACCACTTTGAAGTGTAATGGTTCCCTTTTATTTTAATAAAAAGATTAAACTCACACGTATTCAAATACAATTCAATTACCTAACATGTTGCTATAAATAGGCCACGTGGTTAAATAAAAGAAACTAGGAAACATAAATTTGTGACATTTTATGGACCCAAAAATCTGCATAAAATATGCTTAAGGGTCTCAAGTCGGAAAATCTCATTTTCCATAATTATGACATTACATATATAATTAAATTCATTTATCCATATAGCATAATTTATATAAAAAAAATACCAAATCAGTCCCAAAAATATTTATTTTCTGGGATTTTGTAGAATGTAGTCCCACATTGAACATATAATTTTCCCGGAATTTTTAAAATTCATCTACTATTTTTAATTAGTCTATAATAGCCAAATATTCTCAGATTTTTCATAAATCGAGATTAGCTCCAACAATTCTGAAATTTTCAGGGTTAACTCCTGTTATACACATGTACTTCCAGTAAATATTTCGTAATTTTTGGACTTACACACAAAGAGTTATTCGGGTACCTTCTCAAAAAGTGTCCCTAACCGTAAAATTCATAACTCTCAAACTGTATGGCCAAAAATTCTCAACTTCTTACAGGACCTTCATATCTTCTTATATTAATACTACAAAATTTTTCCAGAATTTTTAAAGTACAACACAGTGGACGAAAAGACCCCCGAAACAGACTGATCCAAACAGTCCCAAGAAAGACATCACATTTTCGTTTCTTGCAGCCACTTTTGCGATTTTATTCCCGCTAATCTAAAGATGATGTGACCATGATACTTGGGCACAATAAACTTCATACAGCAAGGTATTTTACAAAAATATAACATTCATAAAACTAGCATGCTAAGACCACAAACCAACTGCATAGAAAAGCGTGCCAGCACTAGTTTTATACTTGGAAAAAATCTGGAAATTCCAGATTTTGTGTAGTTTATATTATGAACATGCTTGCTTACGATTTTCATAAATTGATGATTACAACTCCGATTCAAACGAAATTTGAGCCAGATTAGACTTCATACTACATACTATTTTATAAAATTATTATATACGTTAATCGAGTCATATAAACCATGAATCTGAGGCTCCGAAAAATCCAAAAATCACAGATTTCACATTCTACCAACTTTGAAAAATTTTGTGATTTTGATTCTAGCATGCATGGGCTTGACTCCTACTGTCCAGATCACTTCTACCAACATATATAAACATGCTAGAACAAACCAACTCACTAAATCATCATGCTTTGAACAAATTGACTACTAAAAGGCATGTTATCAAACATATCGCATACATACATGAAATCTTTGATTCTCTATGTAATTGCAACATGTTTAAACCATAATTTTCATTCTTTATCATCCTCATAACAGAAACCAACATTAGCATAGCCTTACGAAATCAACATAAACCATTTACAATGGCTATACATGCTTTTTCACTATTTTTCTTCAAGAACATGAAAAAGAGAGTTTCATGGTACCTTTTTGGATGAATTTCCCTTGTGCTAATTTGATTATCCCTCTTCCTTGCTTGTTAGTTGCTATGTAATCTTGAGAATACTACCACACTATCTATCACTCTCAACTTCTCTCCATGCTTACTCACTTGGTGGAATTTTCTTAAAAGAAAAAAAATGTGAGTGATATGTATATATGTATAACTTGATGGATATATGCTTGAGTCTTTTGATTCCCATAACCCCCAACTCCCATAACCCCCAACTCTAATTATTAGTTGCACATAATACTTAATAGTACAATAATTTAGTAAATTAATAGGAAGAAAGTGGGAGTTAGAGAAAATGAATGTGGGAGTTAGAAAAATAAAAGGATTTTGGTTTTAAGAAATAAAATAAAGTACTCCCACCTTAGATATTATGTAATATACGTATACTCCCTCCCTTATCCCAAATCATGAGTCACAAGGGTTCCACCAGCTGCTGACTTGTTTAAATAAAATATTATAATAATCAATTAATCAATTAATAAATTATTTTGACCATTTTGTCCTTCGTAGCCGAACGTTGCGAACCTTATATCGATTCTTACTAAAGTCGACGTTCCGGACGCCATGGGACTATCCGTTTAGTAAAATTCACCTCTGAAATTTGTAGTTGACTTTTCCTCAAAAAAAAATCAATTGCTTGACTTTGACCAAAAAGTCAACCGTGACACTTTTTCGTTAATACAGTCTATCCTGACTAATTTTGACGTTCCAGACTCGAATACGCAGTCCGCGTCTCTAAATTCCGCTCCGAACTCCAGCTCATGTTTTAGTACCATCACACGTAATAAATAGAATAATTCCCTACTTAATCAATTTAAATAGTTAAATAAAACTAAACCAACCATTTAAATAAATCTCATCACATATCTTGAAATAACATATATATGTACAACACATATACATCTAATAAATGAAATCACCCAAAAGTTTCATATAAATTCGTTTATTAATAATTCTTAAATTACATAAAAAAAAAATCTTGGATATTACAGTGGTCATTAGACCATCAGTTGAATGCTGGTACTCTAAATACTGAGATGAACAACCCTATTATTAGGGGTTTACTCTTAGTTTACACTTTGTGCTAAAATGTTTGTGCACAATACATTGTACGAAGGGCTTAACACCCTATGTACGGAGGTTTATATAGTCTTATGACTGTTAAAGGTTCAAGTCAAGATATACTTGATAACCTTGGGACGTAGTTCAAGGTCTAATGACCACTCAGCATGATTGGATAATCTTTTAAAATCCTGAGTTATTCATATTGCTTCCCAATTATTGAGCAATTGTGGAAGATTCTTGTTATTCTAACAGGCGAATGTGGTAAGGATGATATTCTTTAGAAAGAAGTAAGTCGTAGAATACTGAATGATGAATATATTGAATAAGTGAGAAACGAAGTGTTGATATGAGAAGGAGATGAGTTATCAAAGAATAATGTAAAACTTTTAATTGAAAAGTTAATAATTGTAAAAAGATTTTTGTGGAAAGAAAGTGGTTATAGAACCCAATAAATGAAGTATTAACGTAAAATCTATTTTGATAGATTGAATGAATGAATATTAATAAATAAAATTTCGAGGATGAAATTCTTAGAAGAATGGGTGAATGTAATATCCCGAGGGTTTATGATAACGATCCTTAGAAAAAGAAATGAATGTGTTAAAGAATATATAAAACTCAAAATATAATTGAGTTCAAGTGAAAGTTATGAAATGGAACCTAGAATGAATGTGGTAAAGATGATATTCTTTAGAAATGAATGTAGTAAGAAATATAAAACCTATATTTAGATAAAATGATGAAAGATTAATCTGAGTTATTTATTTAATTTGTGTCTTCGATTCTGGGGACAGAATCTTTGTAAGTAGAGAAGATTGTAACGAATGAGTGGTTTGAGTTGTGATTCTAAGGACAGAATCCTTGTAAGGAGGGAATGATGTAACAATCCAGATTTTTAATTATAATATTTAAATATTTATTGAATTATATAAATATTTAATGGATGTGTTTATCGTTGAATAAATATTTGTTTAATTGATTTGATTTGATTTGGTTAATTATTTGTTTAATAAATAATTAATAAGTTAAGGAAATTAATTATTATGAGATAATATTCTAATTTAATTTAACAATTAAGTTAGAGAGTTTATAATGATTAAATGAATTATTATATTGATATTTCATTTTGATAGGTAATTATTTGTATTGACTTTTGTGATTAAATGATTTAATTGATAAATTATTATTAGAATTAATTAATTAAGTATGAAAACTTAATTAAATAGAAGTGTGACAAATAATTTTATTATAAGTGGTTATTAAAATAAATTAAAGTTATTTTAATTTAGTTTGCCAAACAAGGCTTAAGTTTATTAAGTCTCTAAGTTTTAAATTGTTTTGCCAAACAAAGCCCTATGGCTTTTGGTTTTTAAATTTTGAATTAATAATAAAACAAATTATATAAATAATATATAAATAAATTATATTTATAATGGATATACGTTTATTATTTTGGTAACTGATAATAGTTATGGTGATTATTAAGGCCATATCAGGTTTTTTTTTAGTTTGCACATAATTGTTATCAGTTTAGTTTTACGTATAGTGTGTTTTGGCTTAAGCCTAAGAAAGGAAAAAAAAAAGAAAAGTGAGAGACCAAAGAGTTTTGAGAGAGATTGTCAGAGGTCTAAGGGAGAGAAACAAGAGGAACTTCTGTATTCTTCAAACTATTATCAGTGATTAAGCAAAGATTGTCTGAGCAATTAAAAGGTATGTTACATAATCTTAACATATATGTTTTATAGTATAATTCCTTAGTCTCTGTGTTCTTGTTCTTGAGATTCACTGTGTTTTATAGTATAATCTCAGTAATTCGTATTTTTTATAGTTGAATATGAAATTATGAAATTATGTGTATATATAATGTCATAATTATAAATATATATCTATAGGTGATTGTATGGTGAGCATATACATGTATGTGATTGTATGAATTACGATCAAAAAGAAAGAAAAGAGTTTTTACAGTAAAAATATATGCATGAACATGTTTTGTAGGATAACAAAATTAGTATATGCTAATTGTGAAATTGAACCTTATGTATGTTAATTAGATAAGAACTTAATGAAAACGTAGTTCAAAGGAATGAATTTGTTGGATAATTGTGGTTTACATTGTTAAACCTTGTAAAACAACGTCAACAATGGAGTTGGGCTTTAAACTATGGTTTCAAGGATTTAAATTATTGTTTAATTGTTTTAAATTGGTATATGTATGATAAGTAAATGTTTATGAGTAATCTATATAAGTTTTACATCTTGATTTAGATGTTAGCAGTAATAATTAGTCCAGAATTTAGTTATTCTGTTCTTCGTGGTTGGGTTCTGTAAGTTTTGGCGCCCCGGCGCCAAAATCTGCGCCCCAACTATGATTTTCGCGCCTCAGCGCCAAAAATAGCCCAGAACTTCGCGCCCCAACGCTGAAATTTGCGCCCAGCGCCAATGCCTGACTTAGTTCTCGTGCCCCAGCGCTAGAACACTAGTCTGGGTCGGGCAATTTTGACCTCCAGTAGTAAAATGGCCATAACATTTTTATACGAACTCCGATTGAGGTAATTCAAGATGATCCGAAACGAGGACGAATAGACCTACAACTTTCGTTCTTTAAGTTTTTAAATTTTAGGTCGAGAACATGGGTAAAAATGGTCATTTGTGGGACTGATATGTATTAAGAGGCAATCGGAGGGCGTCGGGCATGCACGTATGCATGTGTAGTGCTTCTGACGATAAAAGATGTTATTCTAAATTATAAAACATGAATGTTAGTAAACATAATGATGCTTAACATTAATAAATAATGTATTAGATAAGTTATAGAAGCATAGTAAGCATACACAAGAGAGGCAAATCGGGCGTATGACGAATGAACGTCGAAACGTCGTGCTAAGTATTAATGAACGTAAAAAGTATTTTAAGTCAAATGAAATGAATATTATAAAATATGAAATGGGTTTAATATAAAACCAATAATGATTCCTAGCAATATTTAAACAGGTGAATGAATTTTGAATATTACATAAGTCGAAAAGTTGACACAATCTAATTGAACATTGTGTGGTAATTAATAGGAAAGATTATGAGATGTGGAGTAGAGTTTACATTACAATTAATATATGTTGTTATGTGACTTATAGTTAATGTGTATGATTATATAATTGTGTAGGGCACGTGAAGTGCAGATAACTGTAAGTTGTTAAACTGTTATTGGTAAACAACGATCAATGCAAGTCTTTCAGTTCCTATTTGTTATGTGAACTTGATAATGAAATGTTTTAAATATTTTTTGCAAAGAGCATGATGTGTTCTATATATATTGAAAGTATAAAACGTTAAAGTCAATTTATAACTACGTTGATTGAATAATGAATGTTAATTGAGTAAGGAACTCAATCTTTATACTTGTTATATGAAATGCAGCATGTATGTTGTGTTAGTCCAATGTATATGAGATATATGTTGAGTATGTTATTATGTGTTATGTGATGCATGAAAACTGTTAGATTATGATGGGCTGTCGAGCTCAACCTTGCAAATAACCATTTTTGCATGTTAAAGATTTAAGGTAAGGATATGTGCTACGTGAATTATAGAGATCCATATTCACGAAGATTACTTATGTTTTATGGGAAATGTATTTTAATATTTTGAATATAGCATGTTGTTGAATTGTAAGTTGAGTTATCCGGTGTATATGGATATCTATTGATGATGTAAGACTTTGTATAGTCATTTTGTTATAACGATTCATGATATAGATTTGAATCGAAGAGATGTAATGTAAAGGTTGCGATTTAGGGTAGTAAAGAAGGAAATGTATAAAAGTTCTAAATATTCCGCATTTTTAGTGATTTTAATATCGTATAATGATATAAAATTAGAGGTTGAATGTATGGTTAACGATCGAGAAGGAGAATATTATTGTATGAATTTTGGGATCGTTACAGTTGGTATCAAAGCATAGTGAAACTGGGGTCTTGATGAACTGTTGGTATCTAAGTGTGGTGCAATTGTACTCTTTAGTAGTTGATGTATGGTATCTGGGCCAAACGATTCCTTCATAGAGTAGGGGTATAACATTTCCTCAAGTGTAGAGTATTGAATGACCTGGTACTTCATTTCCTCGAGATTTGTTGTTCACTTAATCAAAACATTCATTTATAACTACCCAATCATAATAAAATTGAATAATAAACCTGCCCATACAGGATTACATTAAATAAAAATCTCACAGGTTATCTAACCTTTACAAACAATCATTCATGCAAAAAATTTAAATAAGCTTCATTACAATATTTAAACCAAAGTCTGATAATAAAACCATCAAAATGATTACAAATCTTCAGTACTTGTTCATCTTTCCCTTTCCTTTACTGGTGCTAGGTACGTCACCCATTTCATCTTTAGCTGTAAGGATTTTATAGGCAAGAGTGAGCAAACAAGGCTCACTTGGAATAACAACAAGATAAAACTTTAAACCTTTACATCACTTGCCAAATATTAGGCACAATAGAACTGAACAATATGTTCTATTAACATTCTGAAAATCATAACATTCACTGAGGGTCTAATGACCACGAACCATGTCCACAGTTATAAGTAATCTTTCAACTTTAACAGGCATAAGACTATAAGGACTCCAAGGTACTTAGGGGGATCAATCCTTCGTACATGTATTCTGCATAAACATTTCAGCGCAAAGTATAAACTAAGTGTAACCCCTAATACTAGGGTTGTTCATCTCAGTATTTCGAGTACAAGTCCGCCCCAAAGTCAGTTTGGTTTGGATACACTTCAAGGTAATTTGGAATTCAACGGACATCAACTAAGGATTAGTTGAATAAAAAGGTAATAACACTATGTTATTGAATAATCATAATTGAATAAACATTGCATTCTAAGTTCATGCTTTAGGAATAATCTAATAGCATAACGATTGAATAATCTATCATACCTTGATTTGAACAACATTAAGCTAAGGTTACCTCTTAGAATTTAATATCAAGCATTCATAATAAACAATAACTTGAATGATAAACTGGTTCAACAGAATAAAGGTACTTGCATGCTAATATAACAAGTTTAGATTTAGGAAAAAAACTTGCATAATCATGAATAAAGGTACTAGCTCGACGAAAGTGTGGAGATAGAAAACTTGCATCCTCATTAACAACTAGATACAACCAATTTGCTTAATGAAAGTATAGAATTAAGAAACTTGTATAATCATAACAAACTAACTCAACGAAGGTATGGAGTTAAAAGATTTGCATAACGAAGATTTAGGATTAGAAAACTTGCCTTGCGCATAGATTAAACCGTTATAATCCAAATCATAATATCATATATACGTATGTTACCATAACATTATCAGTCATATTAAATTCTACATCACGTATGGTTTAGATGTCTAACCACGTAATCACATTATATTCTTAAAACGACTATAACTCGTTAGGTATTAACACCATGCTCGTTCAATACTCTACAATACTTCAATAACAGAAATGCATGTTCATATAGCATTACAACTAAAATTTTCAGACTTACGTATGTCGGAAAAGTCATTTATGAGCATTCGCTAAGGAAATGGCGCATGGCTACGATTTGAATCGTGGGGGTCGACCGCGACACCGAGGTGGCGTTGGTAGCGAGAGTTACATAAGGCTTCTTATTTGCGGTTGAAGTCTCAAGGCTCATGCCACGACTTACGGACTGCGGGCTGTAAGTCTGGGTCAATATTGATTTTGGCGCCAGCGAGAAGTCAAGTCAGAAGGCGAATTTTGGCGTTGGAGCGCCGAAACTCACAGAATACAAAACTCGAAGAACAGAACAAAGAATTCTCTATCCATGACTTCAATTCTAACAATAATTACATGCATAACTTATATAAATTACACATAAATCTTATCTATCATACATATACCAATTACCAACAACTAAACCACGATTCTAGAAATCTTAAATTTTGAAAGCACGGTTTAAACATCAATGCTTCATAGTTGACATATTTTAACACAGTAAACACTGTAAATTCTAATAACCACCAATTTGTTTACTTTAACTACGATTCTCTGAACTTCTTAACAACAGAATTAACATGTTCACAGCTTTAATTTCCCAATTCGCTACCAACAATTTACTGATTTTGATCTTCTTAACAACCAAACTAATGAATATTTTCACTGTTAATAGCCATGTACTGGAACATATACTGAAAAATAGTTTCCTCCCTTTTAAATGAAATTAACATAACCTTTCATGTTTAAACACTACTTCCAACATCATACACCCATAAAACACCATAGTTCAGTTATATAACAACTACTACAGAATTTTGTAAACACTTTATATTTACAGTGAAATAGAAGAACACAAACTTTAGCATCACGATGTAAAACATATAAGATTATGGGAAAATACCTTCTTGTTGCTTAAGAAATCATTGTTAACAGCAGACAAATTATCTCACCAACCTTCCTCAAGCTCTGACAATTTTCTCTCAAACTCTCTGAGAACTCTTTTCTTTCTTCTCTCAGTTTAGAAAATAATTCAAAGACGTAAACTGATACTCAAGTCAATTAACAATATGCGTATAATAAAATAAAACCTACGTACCATTTTAAAACGTATGAAAACGGACGCTACACTTATTACACTAACAAGTTATCAGTTACCCTAATATATATATATATATATATATATATATATATATATATATATATATATATATTATTTCTATTTTGTTTATTTATATTATTATAATTAAAATTTATAAAGAAAACCAAAAGCCATAAGGCTCGTTTGGCAAAACCCTTTAAAATTAAATACTTAATAATCTTAAGCATTGTTTGGCAACTATTAAATTAAAACTACTTTAATTTATTTTAATACTCCTTATAATATACTTATTGGTCACACTTTATTTATTTAAGTTTTCATACTTAATTAATTAATTCAAATAACAATTTACTAAATATATCATTTAATCACATATCTCAATACAAATAATTACCCAAATCAAAATATCAATATAATAATAATTTTCTTAACTCATAAATTATTTAACAAATAATTAACTAAATCAAATCAAATTGAACAATTATTTATTCAACAATAACACAACTAATAAATATTTATATAAATCAATAAATATTTATTAATTATATTTAAAATTCTTGAATGTTACATTATTCCCCTCTTATAAGGATTCTGTCCCCAGAATCACAATTCAAACCACTCATTCGTTACATTCTTCCCTACTTACAAAGATTTTATCCCAGAATCGAAGACACAGATTACACAAATAACTCCGGGTACTTTTTCATCATTTTCTCTTCGAGTTCCCACGTAGCTTCTTCAGCATTGTGGTTCCTCCATAACACCTTCACAGAAGGTATCACTTTATTTCTGAGCACTTGTTCTTTCCTGTCGACTATCTGGATAGGAATCTCTTCATAAGATAAATCTTTCTCGAATTGCAACGGTTCGTACTCGATCACGTGCTTGTAATCGGGCTTATACGGTCGTAACACCGAAATATGAAAAACATTGTGAATGTTTTCCAACTCTGGAGGTAGAGCTACCTCGTAAGCTACCTCTCCAACTCTTCGCAGCACTTCAAAAGGTCCAATAAATCTCAGGCTTAGTTTTCCCTTCTTACCGAAATGACTTTTCCCCTTCCAAGGAGAAACTTTTAGGAATACGTAACTTCCTACGTCAAATGCACAATCTTGAATGTAATGATCAGCATACTTCTTCTGTCGGTCTTGAGCTGCTACCAATCTTGTCCTGATGAGTTTGATAACCTCAGCAGTTTGTTGTACCTGTTCTGGTCCTAGCAGTTGATGTTCACCGACTTCATCCCAGCACAGTGGAGTTTTGCACTTTCTACCGTATAATGCTTCGTAAGGAGGCATATCGATGCTCGCGTGGTAACTATTATTGTAAGAGAATTCCACCAACGGTAATTGTTCTTCCCAGCTTCCTTTGAAATCCATGATGCATACTCTCAGCATATCTTGTAATGTCTAGATCGTTCGTTCACTTTGGCCATCTGTTTGTGGATGATAAGTCGTACTCATTCGCAATTGCGTTCCCATGCATTCTTGTAGTCTCTTCCAGAAGTTTGACGTGAATCGTGGGTCTCTAACGGACACTGGCACTCCATGTCTCGAAACAGTCTCTTTAACGTACAATCTTGCCAACTGATCAAGATTGAACCTAATCTTTATTGGTAAAAAGTGTGCTAATTTTGTCAGTCTGTCCACTATCACCCAAATCGCATCGCATACTCTCTGAGTAGTTGGACGACCCACCACAAAATCCATCATGATGTGTTCCCACTTCCATTCCGATATTTCCAACGGTTGAAGTAATCCGCTGGGTCTTTGATGTTCGGCCTTGACTCGTTGACATGTCAAACATTTCGCCACGCACTCAGAACATCTCTTTTAATGTTTGGCCACCAAAATGTTCGGCATAAATCTTGATACATCTTCGTGCTTCCGGATGAATCGAATATCTTGAGCTATGAGCTTTGGCCAAAATTTCGTCTTTAATCTTTGGTGTCATTGAACCCATATTCTTCTTCTCTCAGATCTTGTAGTAGTCCTTGATAGATCGATATTGTATTTCACATCACTACCCTAAACCACATTCTCTTTGATTTTCTCACATTCTTCATCTCGCAGTTGAGCGTTCTTCACTTTGTCCATTAAAGTTGGACCGACTTCTAACTGGAATAGTTGTTCATCGGATTCCTGTGGAAATTTGATTTCCAGCTCTATCTTTGTATAAGTATTCTAAATCTTTTAGCTATGCTAGACTTCGAAATTTTTGACATCAAGCTAAATTCGCACTATGTGCCTTTTAAAAATGAATTTTTACTCGCAACGCATGGTGACAAATGTGTATGTGTGGACTTTAGGACACTGACACATCGTTACTTGTTAAAATATGATATCACTAAAACTGATTTTCAAAGATTTTTGAACTGGTTAAAGAATAGTCTATGCTAATTGTTTGAATTTGAGCGAAAATGATTTGAAAATATCAAAATGTATTTATATCATTAATGCATCATGGAACCTGGTGCAAAGATGATAAAACGATGAAGTCATCAATGCAGTATTACTTAGTGTTGGATATGATCTAAAAATCGTCAGCCCACTATGGTATGATGTAGTATGATAAAATCACCAAATGACGAAATCCTCAATGGATTTGTAAATACGATGCGTGATATTTGACGTCATAAAAAGATTTTTGAGATTTCTTTAAGATATGAGAATACATATATATATATATATATATATGTATATGTATATTTCGGTTGATGTCCGAATTATTGTAGAGGTCTATGCTATTTGATTCAGCTAGACAAATATTGAAAAATGTTCATGTAATTCAAGAGTTTCTTGAGAAGTTATGCCAAACCAAATTATTTTGGTGCGGATTCAGATGTTGAAAAGCTTAGATGAACAACCCTATTTATAGGGGTTATGCTTAGTTTATACTTTGCGCTGAAATGTTTGTGCACAATACATTGTACGAATTATTGATCCCCCTAAGTACGTAGAGTCCTTATAGTCTTATGACTTTTAAAGTTAAAGTTGAAAGATTACTTATAACTGTGGACATGGTTCGTGGTCATTAGACTCTCAGTTGAATGCTTGTACTCTACATACTGAGATGAACAACCCTATTATTAGGGGTTTACGCTTAGTTTACCCTTTGCAATTAAATGTTTATGAACAATACATAGTACGAAGGGCTTAACACCCTAAGTACGGAGGTCCATATAGTCTAATGACTGTTAAAGGTTCAAGTCGAGATACTTGATAACCTGGGGACGTAGTTCAAGGTCTTGTGACCCCTCAGCATGATTTAGAATCTTTTAAATTCCTGAGTTATTCATACTGCTTCCCAATTATTGAGCAATTGTTGAAGATTCTTGTTATTCTAAAAGGCGCATGTGGTAAGGATGATATTCCTTAGAATGAAGTAAGTTGTAGAATGCGACACTGAATGATGAATATATTGAATAAGTGAGAAAAGAAGTGTTGATATGAGAAGGAGATGAGTTATCAAAGAATAATGTAAAACTTTTAATAGAAAAGTTAATAATTGTAGAAATATCTTTGTGGAAAGAAAGCGGTTATAGAAAGCAAGGAATGAATAAAGTATTAACGTAAAATCTATTTTGATAGATTGAAGATTAATAAATAAAATTTCGAGGACAAAATTCTTAGAAGAATGGGTGAATGTAATATCCTGAGTGTTTATGATAACGATCCTTAGAAAAGGAAATGAATGTGTTAAAGAATATATAAAACTCAAAATATAATTGAGTTCAAGTGAAAGTTATGAAATGAAACCTAGAATTTGTTAAAGTAATAAATGTAGTAGGAAATATAAAACCTATATTTAGATAAAATGATGAAAGATTAATCTGAGTTATTTGTTTAATTTGTGTCTTTGATTTTGGGGGACAAAATCTTTGTAAGTAGGGAAGATTGTAACGAATGAGTGGTTTGAGTTGTGATTCTGAGGACAGAATCCTTATAAGGAGGGAATGATGTAACAATCCATATTTTTAATTATAATATTTAAATATTTATTGAATTATATAAATATTTAATGGAGGTGTTTATCGTTGAATAAATATTTATTTAATTGATTCGATTTAATTTGGTTAATTATTGATATTTCAATTTGATGGTTAATTATTTGTATTGAGTTATATGATTAAATGATTTATTTAATAAATTCTTATTTGAATTAATTAAGTATGAAAATTTAATTAAATAAAGTGTGACAAATAACTATATTAGAAGGAGTTATTAAAATAAATTAAAGGAGTTTAAGTTAGTTTTATCCAAACAAGGCTTAAAACTATTAGGTGTTTAATTTTAAAAGGGTTTTGCCAAACGGAGCCTTATGGCTTTTGGATTTCTTTTGGAATTTTGAATTATAATAAAATAAAATAAATAAATAAAATATAAATGTAATATATATATTATTTTGGTAACTGATAATTTATTAGTATATTAAGTATAACGTCGGTTTAGACGTTTTAAAAATCGTACGTTGTTTGTGTTTTTATTTTATGTATAGTGTAATTGGTTTAAGTCTAAGAAAAGAATAGAAGAGAGGTTTGTCAGAGGCTTGAGAGAGAGTTTGAGAGAGAAAAACAAGAGAAAGTTTTGAGTTCTTCAAGCTATTCTCAGTGGTTAACAAGAATTGTCTGAGCAAATTGAATGTATGTTATATAACCCTTAATATATATATGTTATGGCATAATTTTTCTTGAGTTTCACTGTGTATAAAATTCTTTACAAATTCTCTGTGAAGTTAAAATTCTCCTGAATTGTTGTATAAAATGAATAATTGCACTTGTAGGTAATTGTAATGCTAGAGTTTATGTTTAGATAAAGGGATTGTATGATAGTCTCATTTAAAAAGGAAGAAACTGTTTGCAGTATATAGATGTTCAAAAATGACTGGTAAAAATACCAAAAAATTAATATAATGTAATTGTCTGTAATAGTTTGTTGGTAAATTAATGGTGAAATTGAACACTGAATATATATTAACTTGGTATGAAACGAAGAGATTATAGTTAGAATGGACTAAGTTATTGAATAATAGGAATTTTAGTGTTAAACTTTGTCAAACAACGTCAATAATGGAGTTTGGTTTTAAAACAGTGCTTTCAAGAATTTAAGTTTTCTAAAAATCGTTGTTTAATTGTGCTAAACTAGTATATGTATGCTTGGTAATGATTATGTGTAAATTACATAAATTATAAGTGTTAATTTAGATGTTATCAGTGTTAATCAATCCAGAATTTAGTTGTTCTGTTCTTCGTGGTTGGGTTCTATAAGTTTTGGCAAATGGCCAAAATCTGCGACCAGATCGATTTTCGCGCTACCAAATAAAAAATAACCTGAACTTGCCCGGTATTTGAAGTTTGCACCTCAGCACTAAAATTCGTACCCCAAATGGGCAATTTTGTGCCCCCACATTGTTCGACTTAGTTCTCGTGCCCCAAAGACCGTAGCGAAGAGTCTGGGCTGAGACGATTTTGACCTCCTGTAATAAAATGGTCCTAACGTTTTCATACGAACTCCGATTGAGGTGATTCAAGATGATCTGGAATGAGTACGAATAGACCTAAAACTTTAGTTCTTTAAGTATGTCAATTTGAGGTCGGGAACATGGGTCAAAATAGTCATTTGTGGGGACTGATGATATGTATTAGAGGCAACGATCGGGCGTCGGGAATGCACATATGTAAATGTAGTGCTCTCGACGATAAAAGATGTTGTCCTAAGTTATAAAACATGAATATTAGTAAATATAATGATGCTTAACATTAATAAATGATGTATTAGATAAGTTGTATAAGCATACTAAACACACACAAGAGAGACGAATCGGACGTGTAAAGAATGAACGTCGAAATGTCGTGCCAAGTGTTAATGAACTTAAAAGTGTTTCGATTCAATTGAAATGAATATTATAAGATATGGAATGGATTTAATATAAAACCAATAAGTAGTCCTAGCAAGACTTAAGCACTTGAATGAACTTCGAGTTTGACAAAGAAGAAATATAGTGAGTTATAAGTCTAAAGTTAACACAATTAAATTGAACATTGTGTATTGATTAATAGGAAGAGTTATAGGATGTAGATGAAAGTTTACATTATAACTACTATGCGTTGCTATGTGACTAATAGTTGATGTGAATGATTATATAATTGTGTAGGGCACGTGAAGTACATATAATTGTAAGCTGTTAAACTGTTATTGGTAAACAATGATCAAGGCAAGTCTTTCAGTTCCTATTTGCTATGTGAATTTGATAATGAACTGTTTGAAATCTTTATTGCAAAAAGCATGGTGTGTTATATTAATGTTGAAAGTATGAAGTGTTAACGTCAATTTATGACTACGTTGATTAAGTAATAAATGTTGATTGAGTAAAGAACTCAATCTTTATACTTGTTATATAAACTAAAGCATGTATGTTGTGTTAGTTCAATGTTTATGAGATGTATATCGAGCATGTTATTATATGTTATGTGATGCATGAAAACTGTTAGATTTTGTTGGGCTGTCGAGCTCAACCTTGCAAATAACCACTTTTGCAGGTTAAAGATTTAAGGTAAAGTTATGTGCTACTTGAAAGATATGAATCAGATGTTATACTTGAAGATTTATATACTTTAGCTGAGTTATTAATATTTGAACCATGTTTAAGGTTCCGAATAATGTATTAATGTTAAATTATAATATCATTTTGCGATGTAAAAACTCTTGTAGTATTAAAATGATTCTAAGATAGGTAGATGTAAAGGTTGAAGGTTTTGGGAACGAGAATAGTTTATAATAGAAAATTTTAATTATTTCACAAATTTCAATGGTTGTATTATCGTTTAATGATGTAAAATTAGAGGTTGAATGTATTGTTAACGACCGAAGTCGAGAATTAAATTGTATGAATTTTAGGGTCGTTATAGTGTCCACTTGGTGTGGAGCAAATCTAAACAAATTCATTGAATTTGGTCACATATTGGGGAACCGTCATGTCCCCTTGTTTAAGTTCTAGGAACTTAATCTCCATTCTCCCTTACATGCTTGTAGAAAAATAGTTCTCGAAGAAAACCTTCTTAAACTGTTCTCACGTGATAGCATCAGTTCTAGCCCCACTTTGGTGAGCCTCCTGAAAGTAATATGCACACAAGCCAATCATGTTTGATGATAAAGCATATACTTTGTAACAATCTTATTCATTTATTAATAAAAAGTATTAATTTATTAAAGGCTTTTAAATTATCTACATGATGCTGTTTTATAATATGTGATAAACCCATAGTTTTAAGCAATGCTTTTAGAATAATGATGATGATCATTCTAATGAGATCTAAATTTTAGAAAGCTTAAAACTAAAATAGTTCCCAATCATTGGATTACTAAATTGGGGATTAGTGAATCCGGATAGATTGGTACATCGTTGTTTGCTTTCATTGGATGAGGATGATTGATCTCATGATCATTTGTGTGGAGACACTAAAGCAAGTATGTAGGTGCTTATTAGAGAATAAGTTCACTTTGAACGTGGCTCGCTAAGGAATACCTAATGGAGTTTTACTTTCTGTCAATAGAATTCTGTAGTGATAGTAAAGTACAAGTGATCCTTGGACTTGAGATCATCATAGTATCTTGTGTATGATGAGTTATACTTTAACTTATTCCTTAAGACCCTTAGGGTATATCAAAGGGTATGCTTGGGTATAATAAGTTATACATGGAGATAATGTATGATCAATAAAGAATCTACCACTTCTAATAAAAGAAGAGAAATGTCCTATGTGATTCGATAAATGACAACCCAAAGTAGTCCTCGGGTTAAGGCGTAATGAAATTAGAAAGGAGTTTCTAATTTGCATTATTTGGAGTTGTGCATTTAAGGATCGAAATACATATAATTAAATAAAATAAGACTTGATAAAGTAATTCCATGTCTTATATTTAATTGGGACATTGTATGGTGGAAGGATTGAATTATACGGTAACAATTTACTCAAAGGTTCTTTTATGATTAATGTTGAAATCTATATTATACGGAAAGTCGTTGATCGCTAGGGAGGCTTATCCCTATTGTAGAATAAATATTATTTATTTAAATAAATTAATTGTTTAATTTATTTATTTAAATAAGATTAAATTATTCTAATTGATTTATTCACAATAGGTTTAATATGGAGAACCTAAAGGGTCACACCATAAAAGGAAGAATAATTATTTAAGAAGTTAATGGCATAATCGTAATAATATGTTAAGTGTATTTAATTTAATCTATGGTGATAGAATAAATTAAATATCTTAATATTTATTATTTAATATTTTAGAAATATTAAATATAAATTATTAAGAGGAGTCTTATTAATATTATTACAATTATTATTATTATTTTAATTTCTAAAAGAGTTTAGAAATTAATTTAATATAAGTACTCTCATTTATTCCTAATAGGATTAGGAGGGAAAATTAGTTAAAGGAGTTTAATTAATTATCTCTAATAAGATTAGGGAGCCCATTTAATTAAAAGAGTTTAATTAAATAATACCTTATTTTATTAAATAAGGTTACCTGATATCTTTATAAGGGGAGTCTTATATCAGATATCAAAATATATACGTTATTCCAATTGTTGGAGAGTACACCCCCTTTTTCTATACAGATAGGAAGAACTAGGGTTTGAGCCAATACCCCTTCTTCTTGAATCTTTATTTTTCCTTGGTGGATCACCTCTAGAGGCCAAACATATGGATGGCTAACGTTGATCAAAGGAAGGAACCAAACCCGGTGGATTCAAGTTGAACGCGAAAGGATTTGGAGGTGAACATGTACCTGAGGAAGCTCGATCTTCAAGGGTATGATTTTATTCTTTATCTTTTCGTTTAATTAATAATTATGCATAAAGGGTGATCCGGGTATATGGTTTGTAAAATTTTTAAACTCTGATTTTTACACTTTCCGCACTTTTATGCAATTTGATTGCGTTCTTGAATATTACAAACCTAACAGTGGCATCAGAGCCAAACTTTTATGCAAATTATTAATTATTTTAATTTAATATCTATATTGATATGTGTTTAGAACAATTTAATTGGGCATAATTTTATGTATATAAAATTTAAAAAAAAACTACGCTTTTTTTTTTTCTCTCTACCGATTTCATAATTCCAAGTAGACGGAAATCAAGGGGTCATTCACGGAAATCAAGGCATGACAGGAGCAAAAAATTTTTTTTGGAAGCATGTGATCCGGTCAATTTTTTTTTGTAAGCTGACTCACGGAATTCATGAATAGGAATCTTACTGTTTTTTAAAAGTTACAGCAGTGCATGCATGTTAAAGGATTGCTTTGAGGATAATTTTTTTTTTTGATAAAGGAATAAGGAAGCGGATTATTTGATAATGGATAGGAAGGATTCTTAATAACGATTATATATATATATATATATATATATTATTATTATTATTTTATTATTAAAATAAAAGTTTATTTTAATCTTAAAATAAAAGGTTTATTTTAATATTAAAATAAAAGAATTTATTTTAATTTTAAAATTAGAATTTCATGCTAACTAATTAGAGTTGGAATTGGATTCCATGATAACTAATTGGAGTTAAAATTGGATTTTATTTTCCTAAAATAAAGGAGTTTATTTGTGAATAGGAAAGAGAATCCTAATTTCCTTAAATAAAGGAGTTTATTTAGATATGAAATAAGATTTCATATTATTCAAAATAAAGGAGTTTATTTGTGAATAAGAAAAAGAATTCGTGTTTCCTTTAATAAAAGTTTTTTTAATATGGAATTGGATTCCATAATTAATTAAAATAAAGGAGTTTATTTTGATTAAAATAAAATAGTTTATTTAATTCAAAATTGGATAAATTAAAATAAAATAGTTTTATTTTGATTTAAATTTGGATTAAAATAAAGGAGTTTATTTTGATTCAAAAATTAGATTTTATACCAACTAAATGTTGCCCATTAAATGATATCAATATATATATTAAATGTTTATTATTCATAAGATGAATGTTATTTATTGATACATATGGAGATGTGTATGATAATAAATGGGATTGATTATGGACTATTGACCAATGCGATTGGATTTTATTTTAGTTGGATGCATGAATGTATGGGTTTTATTAAATGGGGTCTGCGTACCTCGTCTTCTCTAATTTTTTCTTAATGTAAATTTTATCTCCTCCTATGTATTTCCCTTGATCACGATCAAGGTTTCTATTTATTTTAAATAGTTTTGTAATAGGAATAGTTAGAATTAATTTTAAAAAATTGGAGATCAAGGAGCAAGGAGCGCTTGAAGACCCCGTTTGTAATGGAGCCGGGTTTAAATGTAATAGTTATATTTAAATATTATTTCTTGCACCCCTAGGGTTTGACCTTTTGGTTCACTTGGTGGCTCTAGTGAACCAAACTAGAATAAAAGTCCATAATCAATCAAGGGTAGAATATAGTATTCTATATGTGCATGCTTATACTATATATATTATATATTATGCAAACATGCTTCGCATGTTTATTAATATGACGATATTTTATATATATATGTAATGCATGCGCTAAACAAGATGAGACAAATTAATAACAAACCCCTCAATTTTTTATATTAAGTCCTAAGCGTTCAAAGATATTTGGAATATCGAACGTCGCCTTCTAGCATGATAAAATTAATAGAGTATTAAATATTTAATATGAGTTTGTTGTGTCACCACAAGGCAAGTATTAAGTATTTAAGATGTTAATTTATCACATTTGATGCTTATAAAGAAAATTGAACAATATTGTTTTGTTGTGTCACCACAAGGATGATATTTTTCTTTTTTGAATATATAGGGTGCTAGGTCGGACTTAACTTGGATAATTTTGATTCGGATGTGTCACCACTTGATCAAAATAATCTAAGAGGCAAAATACAAGGAGTTACATAGTTGATGTAATTGACAAAAGTTGTCTACCTATTTATTTATATATAGTTTGTTGTGTCACCACAAGGCTATATACATTTGAAATGGGATCCTTATTCTCACTAGCTAATCTTTAATTAGATTTTGCCGAACTATATAAGTGAGGGTAATATAGTTTGAAGAAAATAGTGGGAGATACCAATTTAAAACAAGACCTAAATTATTTTGGTAATTAATAAAAGAATGTATGTTAAAATGTTGTTAATTACAAATTCATTTACGTAATTTTACAATGTCTAAAATTACTATCATCGCGAAGCATATTAGATGCTAAATTAACCGCATCGAATTAAACGGATTGGTTAAGGAATTTGAGAATAGTTCTCATGGTTTGAAAAAGCTATCTTATGTCCTTAATACGCCTATCCTCGCAATGGTTGCGCATAATGCCTCCGAGGAAGAGATTGCTACTTTTAGAAAGTGGCAAGATGATGCTGATTTGGCTCAATGCATCATGCTCGCATCCATGAGTAACGAGCTTCAAACACAAGATGAAACTATGGATGCTCCTACTATATTCCCGCACATCAAGTAGTTGATGGTGAGGAAAGTAGGACCGATAGATATCGATATCTAAGAAGCTCTTCCGATCTAGAATGGCCAATGGCACTATAAGATGCAGATAAAAAGTTCTTAACATAATCAATTTGATTGATCAATTAGGACAACTGGTTTTGTCATGGATGGAGAGTTGAGCCAAGATTTGATCTTGCACTCACTCCAAGACTCCTTTCACAATTGTTGTGAATTTTTCATATGAACAAGCTAGATATCACCTCATTTGATTTGCTTAACATATTGAAAAATGTTGAGAGTCACTTTCAACCAAGAAAGATCAAGTCTTCATTGGTAGGGGCCAAAGGATCTTCCAAAAGAAGAACGATTCAAAGAAGGCAAATAGAAAGGCATAAACAAAGGATAATAAGAACAAAAACTGATAAGGATAGCAAAGGAGTTTGCTTCCACTGCAATAAGCTTGGACACTAGAAAGAAAGCTCATGAAGCATCTTGCAGAGGCTAACCAAAGAAGCTTAGTGAAGTTTTTGCCATAATCGATTTTTGTTCATGATTGAAATAAATTTTTCTTTAAGTCAAGGTTCTACTTGGGTATTGGATACCGACTTTGCTTATCATAAATATAGATTTATGAAGGACCAAATGTAAGTAGAAAGTTAAACAAAGATAAGTAATCCTATGTGTGGAAAATGAAGCAAAGGTTGCTGCATTAGCCATAGGAACTTATAGTTTAGCAATGCCTACGGGCAAGTCTATTAAGTCAATAAGTTGTTATTGTATTCCAGTTCTCGTTGGAAACATTATTTCCATTTTGTTGTTGGACAATGAAATTTTTGGTATTATAATTAAGAACAATTGTTGTTCTATTTATAATAATAATAATGTTTTGTATAGAACTGGAATATTACTTAATGGATTTTATATACTTGACTTACGTGAAAATAATTTTAAAAATTGAACAAACTAGTATAAGAAAAGGAGATGATCATTCAAAGAGTTGAATGTGTGTATTTGCTAAAATACAAGTGTGTATTATTTGAAAGGTTCAAAGAATTCAGAAGTGAAACAAATTGGCAAAGTATTAAGATTCTTTGATTAGATCAAGGAATAAATACTTGTGCAATAAGTTTCTAGATCATCTCAAATGGTTTTCTCATAATGGACACATCCCGACACGCAATAATTGATTGATGTATCCGAATGAAAATCGTACCTTGTTTGGACACGTAGTGCGGTCCATAATAATTTTACCGACATTCCAAGATCCTTCAGGATCATGTCCTAGAAATGGCTACATATCTACTAAAAGGTAACCTCAAAAATCCGGCCCCAAGACTCTATAAAAGTTATGGACAGGGAGGATTCCTAATCTTAAGTATGTTAAGATAAGGGGTTGTCCAACTTATGTGAAAGCGGTTTCAAAGGATAAGATGGGACAAGATTTGACAAATACTGATTTGTGGGACATCCTAAAGTAAGTTTAGGGTATATGTTCTATAATCCTACTTAGCAAAAGGTGTTTGTTACGAAAACACGCGCCTTCTAAGATAAAGGTGTTTATCATTGAAGGGCTAGTGGGAGGATTATAGATCTTCAAGAGTTCATGATCCACAAAACACTATAAGTCAAATAAGAGGAACACGTAGATAGACCTATTATACCACAATAGAATCATAATCTGAGGAAAGTACAAGAAGATACCTAGGAGGTATGGATTCATCATGGATGATGATGATGAGGTACGATCATAGAAGATGATGATCCGAGTTACATACGATGAGGTAAGAGTTCTAGTGTGTACAAAAGGGTCAGTGAGAGGGTCGTGAAATTTCTAGTATTATATGTTGATATACTACGGATGAGGAATTACATACCAATGCTACAATCAGTAAAGATAAAGTTGTCTAAACATTCCTCCATGAATGATTTGGAAGAGTATCTTAATTGGGGATATAAATCTATATAGATAGATTTAAGAGGATGCTCGACTTAACCCAAGGAACGTATATTCATTTTGATGCTAAAGTCGTTTAACATGGCAAGCTCCAAGAGATGTTTCATGTTGATGAGCCATGGAGTGTATCTCTCTTAATAGTCCCCACAAACTATTAAAAGAAGAGAGATCGCATGAGTGACAATCATGTATGCAATGAAATATACGAGACCTGATGTTGATCAGTCATATTATGGAGAAGTTCACTATAAGTCAGTGAAAATATCTTAAAGTGCTTAACCTAAGCACTAAGGATGTGATCATATTCATGGTGGGTCCAAATTAAAACTAGAGGGCTTTCTGGACTCAAGTTTTTGAGAGGATGCACCAAGACGACAGAAAAATCCACTTTAAGGTAAAGGTTACCTTGAAGCAGTGGTGCGATAGAATTGGAAAGGTTCCAAAACAAAGAAAGAGTTCTTTGGTTTAGTAATAAAGACAAAGTATATAGCTATAAATGAAGTCGCAAATTGATTGTTTGGATTAAAAGTTCATAACGTAACTAGGAATAGTTCCTAAGTCTCATCTTGGATCTAAACATGTGTTGTGGCACTTTCATTTGATTATAAGAATCATTGAAAGATGGGAAATCACTATAGAGATGGTGGACTCTCAAGAACAACATTACATATCCATTAACTAAAGCTTATCCAACAATGGGATAATCGTCACTTGTAGAAGAAGAGTATATAAGATACTGAAATGGCGATTGACTTTAGTGCAAGTGGGAGATTGAAAGTAATATGCACACAAGCCAATCATGTTTGATGATAAAGCATATACTTTGTAACAATCTTATTCATTTATTAATAAAAAGTATTAATTTATTAAAGGCTTTTAAATTATCTACATGATGCTGTTTTATAATATGTGATAAACCCATAGTTTTAAGCAATGCTTTTAGAATAATGATGATGATCATTCTAATGAGATCTAAATTCTTAGAAAGCTTAAAACTAAAATAGTTCCCAATCATTGGATTACTAAATTGGGGATTAGTGAATCCGGATAGATTGGTACATACGTTGTTTGCTCATTGGATGAGGATGATTGATCTCATGATCATTTGTGTGGAGACACTAAAGCAAGTATGTAGGTGCTTATTAGAGAATAAGTTCATCGAACATTGGCTCGCTAAGGAATACCTAATGGAGTTTTACTTTATGCATCAATAGGAATTCTGTAGTGATAGTAGTACAAGTGATCCTTGGACTTGAGATCATCATAGTATCTTGTGTATGATGAGTTATACTTTAACTTATTCCTTAAGACCCTTAGGGTATATCAAAGGGTATGCTTGGGTATAATAAGTTGTATATGGAGATAATGTATGATCAATAAAGAATCTACCACTACAATAAAAGAAGAGAAATGTCTATGTGATTCGATAAATGACAACCCAAAGAGTCCTTGGTTTAAGGCGTAATGAAATTAGAAAGGAGTTTCTAATTTGCATTATTTGGAGTTGTGCATTTAAGGATCAAAATACATATAATTAAATAAAATAAGACTTGACAAGAATTCCATATCTTATATTTAATTGGGACATGTATGGTGGAAGGATTGAATGAATGCACGGTAACTATTTACTCAAAGGTTCTTTTATGATTAATGTTGAAATCTATATTATTATCGGAAAGTCGTTGATCGCTAGGAGGCTTATCCCTATTATAGAATAAATATTATTTATTTAAATAAATTAATTGTTTAATTTATTTATTTAAATAAGATTAGAATTGTTCTAATTGATTTATTCACAATTTGGTTTAATATGGAGAACCTAAAGGGTCACACCATAAAAGGAAGAATAATTATTTAAGAAGTTAATGGCATAATCGTAATAATATGTTAAGTATATTTAATTTAATCTATGGTGATAGAATAAATTAAATAGCTTAATATTTATTATTTAATATTTTAGAAATATTAAATATAAATTAATAAGAGGAGTCTTATTAATATTATTACAATTATTATTATTATTTTAATTTCTAAAAGAGTTTAGAAATTAATTTAATATAAGTACTCTCATTTATTCCTAATAGGATTAGGAGGAAAATTAGTTAAAGGAGTTTAATTAATTATCCCTAATAAGATTAGGGAGCCCATTTAATTAAAAGAGTTTAATTAAATAATACCTTATTTTATTAAATAAGGTTACGATATCTTTATAAGGGAGTCTTATATCGGATATCAAAATATATACGTTATTCAATTGTTGGAGAAAGCGCCCTTTTCTATCTGAGATAGGAAAAACTAGGGTTTGAGCCAATACCCCTTCTTCTTGAATCTTTATTTTTCCTTGGTGGATCACCTCTAGAGGCCAAACATATGGGTGGCTAACGTTGATCAAAGGAAGGAACCAAACCCGGTGGATTCAAGTTGAACGCAAAAGGATTTGGAGGTGAACTTGTACCTGAGGAAGCTCGATCTTCAAGGGTATGATTTTATTCTTTATCTTTTCGTTTAATTAATAATTATGCATAAAGGGTGATTCGGGTATATGGTTTGTAAAATTTTTAACCTCTGATTTTTACATGTTTCTGCACTTTTATGCAATTTGATTGCGTTCTTGAATATTACAAACCTAACAGCTCCCACCAAATGTTGGCTTCCCCTTTCATCATGCAGGTCGCAAAAGAGGTCTTTTGCACCTCTCCTACGTTTGTAATAACAAACGATTTCTCTATTTCATTTACCCATGTCTAGGCCTCTATTAGGTCCGTAGTTCCCTTGAACTCCGGCGAACCTACACTTTTGAATTCCTTAAAGGTAGTCGTTCTGGCTACCCTAGGTACTGCGGGTGCTCTACCCCCAGTTTGGTTAAATGCAGTCGTTAATAAATTAATGAACTCTTTCATAGGGTTATTTTGATCCCCTTGATTATCGTTATGGGATTCAGCCTCCTGATTACGTTGTCTCCTTCTTGGCGGCATTTTTCTAATAAAATAAATAAAGTTTCATTATTATTTATTTGCTTACCTAGTTATTATTCGCCAAACAACAACTCATACATAACAAAGCACATTAAATAAAAACTTCATTATATTCATATGCTTCTTCATCATTCAAACTATTTACAATTTGATTCCATAGCCAAAAGTTATTACATTCCTATACCGCGATTGAATTTCACAAAAATTGGAATTTACAAAAAGACTACCCTTTAGTTATACAAAAGAGGGTTTTACGTCACTACACAAAATATTTACCGATCTAGACTTCTAATACTTCGTAACAGCATTCTCGTGTTTCTCATTCGCTAGAATCGACATAATATCCCGACTAATAGTATGTCGAGTCTATCCCAACTCAATGGAATAACAAGTAATTTTTAGCTTGAAATCCTCATGAGCACTATCATGGATGTAATACATCCGTGCTATCTTTTGGTTCTTCTCCCCCAATTCCCTACAATGCTCAACAGCCTCATTCTTATAATCTATCGCCTTATCCTTCATGAGCACCTTCTCGTCATGCTCAATCTCAAAATCTGCTTTTGCAGACTCCATAGCCTCATAGAGATCACTAATCTCCTCCTTCTGGTTCTGCACAATAGTGCGCAGTTGCACAATACGGTCAATCACCGCTAGATACAATGCCTTCATTGCATCTGGAGGTGTTGGCTCTAGTGCAGGTAGCACCGTATTAAAAGATGCTACCTCCACATCTTCCTCCACATCGATCATCATATCAAGATATGACTCCAATCCCATATCCCCCTCTGAATAGTCCTCCACTGAAAATTCATCCTCAGGCTCGGACTCTTCTAGGTTCAATATTGGTACCGCCGCTACTGGTACTGATACTGGCTATATTATGTTCACTGACTCTTCACTCACCACGTGTATATCCCTATACATGTAGCTATCAATGGACATCTACAATAACACATAATATGTTGATTAATACATAATAATATAAGCACAAATCACATTTAATTTATTTAGGATTAATTTTAATCTTTTAAATTTTCGGTACTGAGTTTCCTCAATACTTAATTAACTCGTTCTATTAAAGTTCATTTGCTTCTACTTCTCATCTACTAACGAGGTTATTAGCCTAAGGTTCTTCCCCCCTTAAGTTTTATAACCTAATTATTTGATACCAACCTGTGACGCCCCCAAATCCGAGTACTTTCAACCCACAGATATGGTGCTACACGGTACTCATAACTATACATTCATTCCATTGAAATAACATCAAAAGGAGTGTATTAACTATATTCTTATTACAATAGTAATACATCCTTTCCCAGGTTCTATAACCGAATTACATTCTTCGTTTATCATAAGTATAATTCATACAAATATACTAGTCTATTACAGGATAATCTACTTATCCATCTTAACCTTGCCTTTATCTTTACTAGAACCATCGGTTCACTCGGCCTTAGCTGCAATCATATAATTCAAGCAAGAAGTGAGCATAAATAGCTCAGCAAGTCTAGCAACATATTATATAAATACCACGTTGAGAATCATATGATTATTCTTCAATAATTGAACAATTAGCTATAAAGTACTATGAAACATTGAATAGTACTTTGCAGTCTTATAAAACAATTCAGAAGTACATATAGTAACTTAAGAATTCTGAGTAGGTCAAAAGACCATGAACATTCTCTTTGGTTTTCATTCATGAATTAAAAAGGACATCCCAACACAAAGTCCGTAAGTCCGATATATCTTACGAGAACTTCTAGGTGATCAGCATATAGTACTCTATGTTGATCAACACTCATCTGTTAAACGTATTTACGTTTAAATTTTGGCAACCTCTCGTGCCCATCGAATAATCGATGTAAAATATATTTGTTTATTCATACTCAGGCTTACCTTTGAATCTGTATCAAACAATTGGCATATGATAGCGTTATCAAACAATTGATGATTACATGAATATCCTTGGCCCGTAGTACAAGGAGAATTCGATGATGTGGTTTAGTTATTAAGCTGAGTCTCAGCGATAAAATTGATGATAAACTTTTTAAATCATAGAAGATAGTAGATATCATGCTCTGCTTGACTCTTCTAATGGATTATTTGTTCCGCTGCAGTTAAACTTGATGTTTATTATATTTTATCAGTTTAACACTGTTGAAGGCTAACGATAATTTATTCTGCATTATCTTAGTCATGATATTTCTTACTGGGCTAGTTGAGCTCACCCTTTGTTTTCATTGTTCTCTTCAGGAAATGAGAATATAGCTGGGACTAGTCGGGGAACGGAGTGACGGTCCAGATGTTTGCATTAGTAGTCCTCATTATTTAGTGAAATAGTGCGATAATAATTGTAATGAGGACTTTATTTGAGTTTGGATACTCTCTACGAGACATTATCCGTGTTGAAACTCTCAGCTACGTTTTGTCGTACTGTATAAAAGAAGTTTATATTTAAATTTTGTACCATGTATTTGGCAACTCAATATGGGTGATGTATACCTATTTTGGGGGCATCACAGTTGGTATCAAAGCTTAGCGATATGATCCCTGGCTGAGATGTGAGACTAGAACTAGGAGGGGAGAGACAGGAAATTCCTTCGCTAGTATGATCTACCTAAGTTTATTTGGTATTTATTTGGTCGGTCAAAGTATAGGGATAATATGTGACATGTCAATTAACCCTTTTTGTGGTAGTATTTGAAAATGGCATCCGAAAATGTTGAGATAAGCAATGAAGCACATGAGACCGTTGAGTCACCAACGATCAATACCCAGGATAATGTGCATCAGGATAGCAATAATCCTCAGGAAAACAACAACGCTGACCAAATGATGAACGATGGGATGTTTAGAGGCTTTATGCAATTCATGCAACATCAGGCAAGAATGACTTCTGTTTAAAATACAGGTGGAAACACGGGCAACTCTCGGATGGTCACTGCTAAACAGTTCAAGGAGCTGGGACCACCAAAGTTTATTGGGGAGCCAAAACCACTTAAGGCGGAGACGTGGATAAAGCAGATCACCAAGATATTTGATGTATTGGGATGCTCCGAGGAGCAAAAGGTTCCCTTTACCACCTTTATGTTGCGAGGAGAGGCAGACATTGGTGAGAATCCAGAAAGCGTACTCGACTGCCAGCATGAAGATGTCTTGGGAGAAGTTCCAAGAACTGTTCAATGACAAGTACTTTCCCGAAAGTATTCATCATATGAAGGAGGTAGAATTTATCAAGCTGGAGCAAAACAATATGATCGTGTCACAATACGAAGCTAAGTTTGCCGAGTTGTCCCGGTTTGCGTCCCACTTGGTTGATAATGAGGAGAGAATGACGCGGATGTTTCTAAGAGGTTTGAAACCTGAGATACGTCAATACCTAATTTCTCACAAACTGTGTTTGTATTCAGATGTTGTAAATAGGGCTCAGTTATTGGAGCGCGATAACGAGTCAACCCAACCAAGAGAGAGTAGACGGCAAAATGATAATACCAGTGGTAGCAGTCATCGAAGCGGTGACAACAAATGTGGTGTTAGTCAACATGCCAGAAATGGTAACCACTTCGACGGTAATCATGGCCAAGACAATAAAAGTGGAAATTTCAAGAATAGGAGATTCAATAATGATGGAATAATGTCAGCACCAGCACCTGTTGTTAAGGAAGGAGAACGACCGTCAATTATATATTACAAATGCGGAGGGGAGGGACACATCAGTCTAAACTGTACGCAGCAGTCCAAAGCATGTTACAATTGTGGAAGAGAAGGTCACTTAGCCCGATTTTTTTGTGCACCAAAGTCAAGTCCAGCTAGGATGGAGGCATCAAAGGTCTTCCCAGACAAGACAAAACCGGTAGTTTAAGGGAGAGCATTTGTCGTAACATCTCAAAAAGCGAGAAATCCGAACGAGGTGATCACGGGTAAGCTAATTATAAACTCTACCGAAGTATATACCTTATTTGATACCGGTTCTACCCATTCATTTATTTCTCCTACTTGCGCTCAACGTTTAAATTTGACTCCAGAAAAATTAGACTTTGACTTATCTGTTGAAACTCCGTTGGGAGAAACCTTAATTACATCCACTGTTTATAAGTCTTGTTTGATTCAAATCTGTAATTGCACATTACCTGTCGATCTTATCTCCTTAAAAATACTTGCATTTGATGTGATTTCAGGGATTGATTAGTTAACTACTCATCATGCTAAAATCGATTGTTTTCGTACGATTGTTAGCTTTCATATTCCTAACCAACCTATTATGCGAATTCAAACAACCAAACCACTAAAGTAAATCACTATCATATCAAGCCATAAAGCTATTCGTTTATTGAAAAACGGATGTCAAGCTTTCTTAGCACATGTCACGGATTTAAACAAAAATACATCAAATTTGAATGATATTTCTATTGTTAATAAATTTCCTGACGTATTCCCTGAAGAACTTCCTGGCCTACCCCCAGAGCGTGAAATTGAATTTTGTTTCGACCTTGAATCCGGTACAAAACCCATTTCCAAAACCCCATATCGAATGGCTCCTATTGAACTTTAGGAGTTAAAAACCCAACTACAGGAATTGTTAAACATCGGTTTCATTCATCCTAGTACATCTCCTTGGGGTGCTCTTGTTCTATTCGTGAAGAAGAAAGATGGAAGTATGCGACTTTATATTGATTATCGGGAGTTGAATCATGTCACCATCAAAAATAGGTACCCGTTTGTAAGACCCTGAATTTTACGAAATGAAAGTATTCAATTTTATAATTATTATTTTATTTAGTAAATGGTTAAATTGATAAAGGTTAAAGCTAAGGATGACATTTAAAAATTTTACAAAGTAAGCAAGTTGATATAAAATATTCGTTGTGTCGGGAAATATTCGTTTGAACAGGGAATATTCGTACGACAACACAATTATTGGTGGACCCCACAACGGAGGTACTGTCGTAGTTAGAAAATGACTGAAATAATTTTAAAATTAACGATGAAAGTTTTACTGTTGAACTACCCGGTAGTAAAAGTACAGTAATACGTGTGGTTGTATAGTAGCACATGGTATTAATTATTGATGTTTACATGAGAAGTCACTCTGTTATACTCAGTTATTGCTACAGTAATTGTTGCATAATATCTCTCATTTTATTGATTCAATTATTGTCACAGTATCATCTGGATAATATTTTATATTATTAAATCAATAATTGAGACGACAAAGTTATTCATATTATTATTTGCAATATTGACAATGTCTAGAAAGTTCTGTCAATGAGAGGTTTGGTCACCTAATTGCACGCCAATAGAGAGAAATCCTTATCGTAAAGCCCCCTCTTTCCTGGGAATGATATGGTTGTTAAATATTATGAGTTATAATATTAATGATGAATAAGTTCGTGTTGATTAAATATGAAATTGATATTTCCATTGTGTTGGGATTATTAGTGTTAATGGAAATCGACATCTATTCCGATAATAATTGATGTTTGGAGGTTATATTGACCAATCGGGTAATTAATCGGATAAATGAGCAATTAATTGCTATTAATTCACATGCTTATAACTATTTGTTCACATATGTGTACTATTGATTCACATGAATGTACTATTAGGGGAGGTGGTGCAAGATTAATAATACTTGCATGACTAAATTAAAAATGGAGGTATAGATGAAGGTACTATACTGTAATTATTTTTTTCACATGTATAGAACTATTGAGTCACATGATTGTACTATTGATTCACATGATATACTATTAGGGGAAGTGGTGCAAATTTGATAATACTTGCAGGACTAAATTAAAAATGAAGGAAAAGATGAAGGTAGTATACTGTAATATTTCGAGCCCCAAAATGTGCAATTGTCGAAACTATATTTTCTTATAAATAGAAGCTCATTCTTCCTTCATTTTCATCAATTTACTAAGACTCAAAAGAGCAATTATAGAGAGAGAAGCTATAGAGAGAAAGAAGAAGGGAAGTCTGTTACCTCACTATTCCAGTATCCAGTCTTCTTCTGAGGTAAGGGGTATTATTTATTTCATATTCTGAAGAGAATTTATTTTTTTGTATTCGTATGAATATTATTTTTGTTTAATATTCGTAAAAGGTATTATTTCTTTCGTATTCATGAAGAGAGTTATTTTTTTTCAATACTCTCAAGGGTTGTTATTCCATTCTTTATTATTCTGTTGGAATAGCCTGTCTATGCGGACTACCGTATGCATGGTGAAATTCTTCTGTTATTCCATTCTTTATTATTCTATTAGAATAACCTGTCTACGCAGACTACCGCATGCATGGTGAATGACCCTTCGTATTCATTCTTTATTAAATTGTGGAAATGATCTGTCTACGTGGATTACCGCATAGCGGGTGTAAATCCATTTATTTTTTTGCATATTCTATTATAATCGTATGAGATATCATTTCTTTTGTACTCGTCCTGGAATATTGTTTTCTTTTGTATTTTCCTTTTATGAGTACTATTCACGGAGTAATATTCATGAGTTACTATTTACGGGTTACTATTCACCCGATTACTATTCACTCGAATATTATTCACTTGGGTATTCGGGACACTTTTTGTGCCGAAGTACTATTCACGAGTTACTATTCACGGGTTACTATCCACCCGGTTATTATTTACTAGAATATTATTCACTCGGGTATTTGGGGCACTTTTCATATCGGGGTACTATTCATGAGGTACTATTCCCAGAGTACTATTCACAGGGTACTATTCACGGAGTACTATTCACCTTAAAAATATTTTCTTTTTTGTCCAAATTATTTTTGATACATGAATATTATTCTTGAATTTTACTCCACAAAGCAATATCATGTTGATAATTTGGATATTTTTAAACTCTGGATAAATTTAAAGTCTTTAATATTTATCATTGATTTCGCTTGATTAATGATTATATCATTGTCATCATCTTCATGCTTATATTGTGATGAAAGTCATCTTTGGCTTACGTGCATAGATGGACTATTGATTGGTATGATTATGACCAGGGATCATTCGGTATAATCATGACCGTAATGTTGCAAATGATGTGGTAAAAGTCCTCATTGGCCCGTAGTGTATTGATGGACAGTTTTTGGTATGATCATGACCATGGGTTCTCTTCGGCCAAGGGTGCAAAGATGAAATGTTTTATGGCGTGATCATGACCATTGATGAAAACACGATTATCCTTGCCCCGTAGTGCATGGATAATTCGTGGTCGTGATACTAATAAATATCCTTGGCCTGTAGTGCATGGATAATTCAGTGATGTGGATTATGTATTGTGATAAGTCTCAGCGATAAAATATTGATACTAAACTTTTAATTCGTAGAAGATAGTAGATATCATGCTCTACTTGACTCTTCTAAAATACAGTTGCATGTCTTTGGCCTATAGTGCAAGGATGAACTGTTAATAAATATCTTTGGCCCGTAGTGCAAAGATGAATTTATTAGTATGATTATGAACAGGAACTGTGATTTGGTATAACCATGATCTTTGATGTTTTAGGTAAAGACAGGTGATGAAAATTATCTTCGTCCTGGGTGCGAAGAGAAATTTAGAACTACAATTATGATTATGAGTTATTCACATGATTGTGGACATAAATTGTTGATTGATGTTACAGGGATAAACCATTGTTGGTGGACTTTTAACATGGAAAAGATAATAAACAATTATTGATTGTACTTTTATGTAAAGTACCATTGTAAGGTGTTGTGGTCGAGGCACCATGAGAGTTACATATATTTGTATTAAAACTCACAGCTTACACTACTAGAAAATCAGCCTATAGCGACGGTCGCCGACCGTCGCTATAGGCCAAAAGACCGTCGCTAAAAAATTTAGTGACCGCCATAGAACTCGTCGGTAAAGCCTATAGCGATGGTCTTTTGGCCTATAGCGACGGTCACCGACCCTAGCTATAGGTCATGGAAAAATCGTGTATTTGCTCTTTACTAACGGTCGCTGAGAGTTATTGCTACGATCATGACCGTAGCTATAGATGTCTATAACGATGCTCGGTGACCGTCGTTATAGGGATGTGTTTTATAGAACACTATAGCTACGGTCGATAACCGTCGCTATAGCCTTTTTATATTTAAAAAAATAAATTAATAATGCACATTTATTCAACAAACACAAATACAATATAAAATAAAATATAAAAAATATTATATACATCATTTAAAATCATTCACACTACAACATTACAATATAAGAAGAGATATTTTACAACATTAAAATCATTTACAATACAATTTTTCACAATACAATCATTACAACATTACAATCATATTCTGCACAATGACCATCTACTGGTAGGCTTCTTGTACTAGTACTTGGAGAAGATGGACCAGACAGTCTCATTACCAAAAGGAACAATTGCACCATTTTCTTCATTTAGTTCAGAATATTGGCCTTGATTGCAACGCAAACAGCTTTGAGTAGCCATACAGACATATATGATTCTTGTCTCGACTTCAAACTGCAAGTTGATTCCATGTACGGAGTGTTGTTGTTAGATATTTAGATTATATTAATCATGTGTGCTACAGGAGCAAAAAGATGGGCTTCCCACATTTTATTTGTTGCCTATAAAATAAAATAATAAAACGCAAAATCCAAGTTTTACCACTGCCTTCTCTTATTTATCTATATATAGGAAGAAAAGAGAGGAGCTAGTTAGATGACATAAATGTTTATTTAACATAATTGGTTCTATAGTTGCCGAGTGTCCTGTTGTCACATTGTCAAAATAATTCGGCGAAGAAATCTCATTTTTCCAAACATATCACTAACATTAGCTAGAATCAATCTACCTAAAATATAAGCAATGACACGTTAGGACTTCATATCACTATATAGTCCAAAATTAAAAATATATCTCTATTTTTGGAATGAACATAAGGAAAATGTATCAACTAGAATGGGAGGAGTACATTGGAGTAATGCCATTCCAAGCTATGCAATAGTCTAACTCTAAGCATGCTATCAACTTGGATTCAAAACACATAAATAAAAGTGAAGGAACCCCATTGTAAATGCAAGAGGGAATGAAATTAATAAATTCTTAATCAGACATGCATGCCAACACTACGCTGGAAAAGAAAGGGATAATGAAAAGAAGTGTAACCAATGAAGCACATTCAGTGTGCTGCATTTTTTTACTCATCAAAAAATGGAACACACTGAATGGAAGCTGAGAAAGAAAGCAGCATCAAATCAACATGTACTGAAAGGTGGATTTTGTTTCATACTACTCACATGGAGCATCTTTTGCAGGTGCTGACAAATCATACTAATAATCCTGGAAAATGATGATACATATTCAACCTGCAACTTAACACAGGACAGTCCTAACATTCAAAAAACAGAAGAAAAATATATATATATATTACCTTTTCTAGTCTTTAAGAACAAGTTGAGCTAGTGAACTACTCTTAAGTTTACTTGCTAGTTTCACTGCTACTTGACCTAGTCACAGATCAGAAAAAGAGACACCCAAGTCTCCTGCAGATTTTGAGCTTGAGATCCACCTGAAACAATACCACCAAAACCAAGTCTTTAATGTCAATATAGTCACCAACTCATCATGCTATTATTGACTATTGAGAAAGAATGTACTGTCGACCAAAAAAAATTTGAGGAATTCGAAAATATGATCGACTCTATGCGTGTTTACTTCATGTTTTCCAACTTTTGAAAGGGAAAGAACAAAATTCACTAAACTGAAAATACTTTTGTTTCCTCCCGCCATCTCTGAATAACAAACCACATGTAATTAATAGCTTAACAAAGCAAATAACCAGAAAAACATATGTTTGCCTTCCGAGATCTACCGACAACATCTCCACTACCTCCAAACACATCAACATTTTGTCTGGTTTAGAGGAAAGAAAATGCTGGAAATTAAGGAAGCACAATTAGAACCATGTCGACGTCAGGGTTTTTAGATGTCTCTTTCCGTTACTTGTTCTTTGGTGTTCTCATTTGAGGTGAGATTTGTTTGAAAAAACAAGTGAAAAAGGTCCGACATGTATAATGTTGACAATGGACTGTTAAGAGTCGCCAGTTGGTTTTTTAAATGGTTGTACCAACACAACCGAGAAAAGGTTTGCACATTGACCCAGTGATGTGACACTTCTAAATGGGTCGGTGAAACCGAGATTCATTAGGGTCCGAGGACTTGGTTATGCGGAGGGAAGGTGTTAGGCACCCCCCGACATCCGTGTTACCACGGTGACCACCTCTTTTCAAGAAACTATTATCTGAATGTGTGTGTGTGGAATTGATGTCTTTCGTTATTTGGAAGTAGTGTGAGGCCTCGTTCGCACCTATATACATTGAGGTTTGAATTTATGTAAAAATTCAATTTTAATCAAGATATGGCAGTGATGTTTTATAAAAGAGGTTTTTTAAACCCTGATGCTCAATAGTAATTGAGACCTTTTACACTCCCATTTTATTAAGTGTTCAGCTTGATTGATTTTATTTTACAAATGTGAGGCATCCGTACTAAAATAATGTACAAAATAATGCCGACTTCCTCATGGGTATGGAAACCATCTGAGGAAATTCACACACCGCAAAATAATTTACAAGCTTCTTACAAATTGAAAATGTTCATCACGGAACCAGAATCTAGATCGAATGGGTGAATCTGTGATCACATGATTCTAAGGCGCATAATATACCATAATTTGTATGAAAGCGAAGCAAGTATATATATATAAAAGTCATAAATATATATATACATACATGATCACCAACCACGAAGCACCTCCATGGGGGATCAGAAATGTAAATAAAGCTGTAAAAGATATCAACCGCCACGGAGGAAACTCAAAGGGACAAAACGTAAATAAAGTCAGTAAAACTATCAACCGCCATACGGAGGGAACTCCAGCGGGACAAAATGTAAAGAAAGTTGTACAAAGCGATCAACTGCCACGAAGTAAACTCTAGGCAGGACGAAACGTAAAGAAAGTTGTAAAAGCGATCAACCACCACAAAGTAAACTCCAGGTGGGACGAAATATATATATATATATATATATATATATATAAGCGATAAACTATATACCGGATGTAAAATCTGACTCATCGAGTAAGTTAGTTCGACAATATATATATATATATATATATATATATATATATATATATATGTGTGTGTGTGTATAAAAGCAAGTAAACGCTCCGGATGTAAAATTCAGGCTCATCGAGCGAGTCAGACACACACGTTAATATATATAAATATATATATATATATATATATATATATATATTAAAGCAAAGAAACGCACTGCATCAAAGTTCAGGCTCATCGAATAAAGTTCGACACACAGTTCATCTATATATAAATATATATATATATATATAAGCAAATAAACGTTCCAGACTGAAGTATAGGCTCAATCGAGGCATAACTCGATAATGTTAGTCCAGATATATAAATATATATATATAATATATATATATATATATAAACCGAAATAAAACCATGGATGAAGTTCGAGCAAATGCGTGCAAACACGACTCTCAACGTGAAGAAAGGTGTGTGTGAGAGATGAAGAGAAAGGCTTTAAAGTGTGTGAGAAGGCTTACAGTTGACTGCCAAAGAAGACTTCTATATATTTAAAGTGGGTAAACACTGGCTTTTGTAGGTACAAAAGTAGCTATATATGAGCTCACAGGTGTTTAAAATAAGAAAGTAGTACCTTGTATGGGGTGAGTGAGGAGAGCAAATCAGGGTGGCTTCCTCGCCGCTTTTCTCATTGCAAAATGGTCACCCCAAGCCCTCTATTTATAGAGGATGGAGTCAAGATGTGTACTGTAATTTGAGCAGCAGTGTACCGGAGAGGCAAGGGGGGTGGGCTGGGTTTTCGGGCCGGGTCGTCTCTCGTAAAGACGTGCACTCAGGGCAATTGTAATGTCCACTCAAACTTTCAGAAGTGCAATCCGGGCATCCGATTGAGGTATACAGGACCTATTTCGGACCGCCGTTTTTTAGAGTTGTACAATGGCATAGGATTAGAGTTTGTACGAAGTCATTGAAGATGGGACGATGCCCTCCGGTCTTCAAGCTTCAAATTCCATCTGTTACCCCGCACAATAGTCACTCGAGATTGGTTATCCTTGATTCTTATGGGACATCGTTGTGTAGAGATGTATGTCTGAAATGTTAAGACGACGTGGCGTGGCATCGTGTTGGCGAGATGACGATGTTGCCCCTCACCGGTGTTATAGCTGGTTTGGGCTGATAAAGTAGACGTTGCTCAGGGCTTCGCTGAGATTGGACTGCTGCAATTGTTTGAAAGTCCTCAATGTCATCTTTGAGGTGTGCATGTCCTCCCGGTGTTATCGTCGGGTTGGTACAGAGTATCTCATTGTGAGCGCCGAGATTGAAGCTAGTCGCATTTGAAACAAGTATTTCCTGGGTTATCGCCGAAACTGCATTCCTTGGGGTTTTCACCAAGGTTGGTGGCTATTCCCATGGTTGGGACTGAGACTGGATACCTCGGGGTTATCTCCGAGATTAATCGGTCTTCTCCGATGTGTGTTCCGGTATTGGATCTGCACGCCTCGGGGTTATATCCGAGGTTGGAATTGTTACTCCCAGAGTGTGTTCCGAGGTTGATGCTGAACTTTCGGTAGTATCCGGTATGGATATGGATTGTCTTTCAGGGTTCCTTTTAAAAAGACAAATCTGTCCTCCTGCATCATTAGTAACAGTAGTACATAAAATTTTGAGTGTCTACAGATGCCCCTCTTTATCATACTTATGCATGGCGATGTATGGGTAGGATAAAGAATCCTAGACACTTGAAACGCAACAAGACAAACATGGTACTATATATAGCAACATGATGCAAATGTATGATGCATGTGTACAGCGTTGTGGCCCAACATGCTGGGGATGATTGCTGGATCCCTGTTGCTTCAACTGGGGATTGGCAATGATGACCAGATTTGATGTGTAATCTGAATCGGTTAGGAAGTTGACGTTGGAGTTATCACCAAATTCTTGTGTCTTTGATAATTAATTAATCCTGAAGATGCACCTCTTATGTGTAAGAGATCTGTGGGGATAAAGCTTGATCTGTTTGAGGATGTGTATAACATATTCCATCATCGATCCTCTTTGATAACGTTGACCTTTCCTGGTTGGTATCTCCAGAATATGTCACGATTCTGTTGGATTTACTGCCAATAGCAAACGCTGTAAGGGATGTCTGACCTTCGTTGACGTGTACTTCACCGATATGTGAATCAATGGCTGAAAAATCCTATGGGATATACTGTCAAGGTTGTTTGACCTACGCTGACGTGTGAATCAACGGAATATTTCGTTGTGACCCCCATCGGGGATCCGCTGAGGAATATGAGTAATCGAGCATGCAATCCTCGAATAGCTCTAGAGCTCTGATAGGTTTAATCGCTATCAGCTGAGATAACGTCAAGGCTGCTTGACCTTCGTTGATATATGTGTCAACGGCTTGAATGTATGTTGTAATCCCCTGCCGGGGCTTCATGTTGTAACCCTCGTCGGGGATATACGTTGTAACCCCCGTCGGGGACTCACGTTGTAACCCCCGTCGGGGATTCACGTTGATCTTTAAGGGTAATGACGGAGTCAAGCGAGCATCGAACTGCATACAAGGTATTGCACGGATGTGATTTGTGATAAATGAGATCATTGGCGTGGTATACCTCGTGTTCGGGTGACTACCAATGAGCGATGTCTGAGACTCAAAGTTTTATCGAGAAGACCGAGTTGTATGATGTTTTGCTTTCGATCGCGTGGCATTTTTATTCTCGATTTGACCTTTCTAGTCCGCAAGAACTCTGTGTAACTCGAATCGGACCGAACAGGAGGAGTGGGGCCCACATAAAGTCTTTGCGGTATTTGTTGGGTGTATGTGACCCATTCCCAAAGATTTTTAATCTGCATGAGAGATGATGTATGTAGATGATGATATACTTAGGAATGTATGTACGTATTTTCATTCCCTCTATCATATTGTCATCTATTATCTGCAATGCATGTATCATGTTATGCATATTTATGTATGTCCAGAGATATTCAGCATTGACCCCTGGATGGTCTTATGACACGGCCCGTACAGATGTCTTCTTCGACAGTTAGCCGTTTTGATCATACCCCACCATCATTGGTGGCATCGGGTAAGTGATCGTGGTATGATAGCATGTCACCATCAGACAGGGTGACTGTAGATCATTTGCTACAGCATACCATGACCTTATTGATGTTTCAGGTTTCTACAGGGTGGACGGGATGCTAGAGCATTGGGTACCGGATAGGCAGGTCTTCCGATTCGGGACCCATGAGTTGACTCCTACTTTGGAGGAGTATGCACGATTGACGATGCTGCCATTAAACAGACCTTGTGTGCATATAGCTTTGGGAGACATGAGTAGACGGTTCATGACTCTCACTGGATTGCGACGCAGAGTGGTACAGGATGAGATGACATATGGCCACGTGATATCCCAGCATTTTCTGTATGACAGATTTGGCTCTGAGGATAGTTATTCACGACATTCTGGGGATTTCACCGCATTGGAGGATCTTTGGCGTTTGGCGTGGTTGATGTCTTCGCTATTATACGTCTTGTCGTATGTCTTTATGCCACGGTACATAGATGAGATAGACATCGGAGTCATCATGGCGGTGAGAGCTCTCAGGGAGGGTCGTACCATTATACCTATGATTGTAGCAGAGACCCTGTGGTCAGCATCCTACTGTTGCACTTATCCGACAGGAGTGTTTACGAGTAGCTCGGTCATGCTATATGTGTGGTTTATGTCACACTTAAGACCGATTGGCACTCTTAGACGGCATGGGTATTGGTTCACCCATGATGTAGCCATGTCATACTCCTTTCAGCCATCGGAGTGTATAGATGCTCTGTCTTGGTCCATATTTTTTGCAGATATCAGAGATCCATTCAGCATATTGCCGTGTTCGGGGCTTAGCTCAACATACAGCTTCATTACTCATGCTCCGGGCATGGATTACCTCCCTCTGGCTGGTTTGAGGGGTGTGACTACTTACCACCCACTGGCCGTGATGTCGCAGTTTGACCAGTTTTAGGATTTTCATCCTTTCGAGGGGGCGATAAGTCAATGTTCAGCTTCACAATATCTTTCAGCAGAGGACCGATCCCGCGTGTACGCTTGTTGGGATCAGCGTGAAATGGCTGATTTTCCATTAGTCATCTAGGTTGTTCTGCAGAGTATTCTGCATGGATGGAGACATAGATTTTATCGGTTGCGGTAGTATCCACAGTACCGGATAGTGAGTAAGATGATGTAGAGCCCATGGAGGACATCGATTTCCACATCAAGGAGGAGCCCGCTGCTGGGTTGCCAGCATTTCCTCTAGATTCTCCCAGTACCAGTACTATTGTGATTCAACACTCAACACAGTACCTTGAGCAGAGTCTTCATCTGATGACCTTCGAGAGAGATCATGCTCGATCTTTGATGTTAACTGCTCTTGATGGGAGAGACGCAGCTCTATTAGAGAGAGACGAGGCATTAGCTCGCAGAGATATCGCTATTGCTGAGTGGGATGATGCCATATCAGCCAGAGATGCAGTGATAGTTGAGCGAGATAGCGCCATATCTGCCCGGGATGTAGCCGTCATAGATAGTACTGCAGTGAGGTCCCTTACCACTGGCATGATTGCAGAGATGAACACTTACATTGATGAGCATATGGTCACCAATCTGGCTGCAGATCTGTTGGGTCGTGTGGATATTCTCATACAGGAGACCACAGCTTCACCTCCTTCTTCTGAGAGGGACGCCATGTTGGGCTTGTTAGCTCGCATATACCCTGACTTGTAGATGAGCTTGTATTTTCCTGCACATACTAGCTTAGCCATTTTGTCATGTACAGTTTTACATTGTATATATCAAACAGCATTATATATATGACAGGGAAATATATTTTTGGATCACTTCCCCTTTTAGATATGCTTTACTACTTGCTTGATATTTTGCCAGTTGCTTCAAGACTTACGATCTTGATGTATTCTGATTTCCTCCTAGGTGGATGGACATTGAGTTGTCTCTGGATAGTTCAAAATGGATCATCGATCTGTATGTATCCCTACCATCTTTGGTGTCTTGGGACTGGTTTCTGTATGGAAATGTGGAAGGAGTGTGGCTTTCCTCTCTGAGATTGACCGCACCACAGATGGTCGCCAGTACTTCTATTTAGGAGAAGCCTAGTTAATTCCATCTCTTATGGATTGGTGTTGCTCTTCAAGGTATGACCGCAGCTTAGATGGTCGCCGAATCTCCTATTTAGGAGGTGTTCAGGTAATTTCATCCCCTTGGTCTGAAGCCAATGAAATGTAGTGGATTGAAAGGTGATCCCAGTACCAACTGACAAGGGTTTATGTTTTGGTAGGGGGTGAGACCAAACCATGAATGGCTGCCTACGTAGTCCTATTGAAGAGGAGATCAGGTCTGCGTAGTTCGAACATGGTGTAAGAGGTTCAACGCTGTATATGGCAGAAATGGTGTAGGAATGTTTTTGTTGTTTTTGTGAAGAGAAGAGGGTAGAAATGTTTTTGTTTTATTACGACCGGGCCATATGAAATGGTTGCCTACGTACTCCTGTTGAAGAGGAGATCAGGTCGACGTAGTTCGCCCCTCAAGGCGAGTGGAAAAGCGTAATCCAATGTGCAGGTCAGAGTGCAGGGAGGAGAAAGTTTAATCCTAGGATGAGGATAAACTGTAGATATGGGAAGTTTGATCCCATGTATGGGTAGCCAAACTGCAAATGCGAGAGGTTCAATCCACGGTGGGATGACCTAAGTCGTAGGAACGCAAAGGAGCCAGGCTGCTGGCTTGAAAGGTATATTTCCCTGAGGGGCAAAGTGTAGAAAAGTTGTATGTGGTAAAGGGTTAAAGAACCGGAATGGTGGTGATCGATGGTCCAACACGTGGTGTTTACTTGATGGCAACAGGACATAATCTGATTTCACGGCGTCCGAATTGATGAGTTGTGGAAATTCTTCGCCGTCCATTTCTTGTAATCTGAGAGCGCCTCCAGTCAATACTTTCTTGACAATAAACGGGCCTTCCCAGTTAGGAGCAAATTTTCCCTTAGATTGATCTTGGTTGCCAATGATCTTCTTCAAAACCAAGTCATGTTGTTTAAACTGCCGCAGCCGGACTTTTTTGTTGTAGGATCTGGCGATCCTTTGCTGATATAACTGACCATGGAAGATAGTCGTGGTTTGCCTTTCATCTATTAGAGACAATTGGTGATACCTGTCTTGTACCCATTGGTCTTCATCCAGCTGAGCGTCTATCAACACTTTGAGGGATTCCATTTCAACTTCTATGGGGAGTACTGCTTCCATCCCATAGGTTAAAGCGTAGGGGGTTGCCCCAGTGGAAGTGCGCATTGAGGTTCTGTAGGCTAATAGAGTAAGAGGCAATAGGTCAGACCAATCTTTGTGGTTGGCGGTTATTTTTTGCATAATCTTCTTGATGTTCTTGTTAGCCGCTTCAACAGCACCATTTATCTTCGGACGGTAGATGACAGAGTTAAGATGTTTGATGTGGAATTTACTACATAATTCTTCCATCATTTTGTTGTTGAGGTTCTTAGCATTGTCTGACACAATCATCTCGGGTTGTCCATATCGACAAACGACATTGTTTCTGATGAAAGCAATGATGACTTCTTTAGTAACCCGGGGGAAGGAGGCTGCCTCTACCCACTTAGTAAAGTTATCGATCATGGTGAAGATAAATCGATGACCATTACTGGATTTAGGCTCGATGGGCCCGACAATGTTCATTCTCCACATTGAGAAGGGCTAAGGTGAACTCATGTTGTGGAGTTCCCGTGGAGGGGCTTGTATAGCATTCCCATGAATTTGACACTGATAGCATCTCCTGACGTGGTCATTGCAGTCAGCTTTGAGAGATAGCCAATAATGTCCTATCCTGAGGACCTTCTTGACAAGGAGGGGGCCACTCATGTGGGGGCCACAGACTCCGCCATGGATTTCATCCATAAGCCTTTGGGCTTGATCTTTGTCTAAACATCTAAGGAGACCTAGTCCTGCATCACTTTTGTAGAGCGAATCTCTACTCAGGTAGAATTTCATAGCAAGTCGATGGATCCGCCTTTTCTCAGTCGGGCTCGCTTCCGCGGGTGTAGATCCATCTCGTAGATATTCCTTGATGTGCTGATACCAAGGATGTTGGATGGGAGGTAGCTCATCCGATACTTCTCCAACGTAATTCCCATAAATTTGGGGCCTTGTGTGGAGGAAATTGTGACGATTGGCAAGTGTTCCTTATCGATGCATGCGAATCAAGGAGGCCAAAGTTGCTAATCGTCGCAAAATCATTCCTATTACGAGGAATGTGTAGAAATGAGATTTCTTGAACTTCAAAACCATCAAGTAAAAACTTGGAGTGGTAGAGGCAAACAAATGTAGTTCCTTAGTTTGATAGATTCCGGTGGACCGTCGATTACCAACTCGAATCTCCAAAGGCGATTAACACTTTAATGCCCATTGAGCGGGCAAGTTTAGCCTTATGAGACGACCTTCATACTCGGCTATTTTGTTGGTGCTAAAAAGCGTAATTTGGCCTACGACGGATATCTGCTCCCCGTATCGAGATACTAGAACCGCTTCACTCTAGAACCTTCAGATTAATGACTCCATCAAAATACATCTTCCATGATTAAGCGCGATATCGTCTTGATGGTGTTCTTTGGCGAATCATTACTCTTTCATCGGGAAATATGTTTCAAGGGTTTGAAATCCCTCGAAGATGCGGTGGCGGTTGATCCGCAATTCCTTGACCTTTGATGGACTTTTGAGTCACATATACGATGTCAAATTGTTGTAGGATCAACTGCCATCTAGACAGTCGGCAATTTAACATGGGTTTGTTGAACACGTAGTTGAGAGGATCCACGCGGGATATGAGATGGGTGGTGTGACTATGGAGGTAATGTTGTAACCTCATGGAAGCCCATTCTAAAGCACAACACGTCTTTTTGATCAGAGTGTACTTGTGTTCACTGCTTCTGAACCTTTTTCTGAGGTAATAGATAGCTCGTTCTTGGCCTCTATCGTCCCTCTTATCCCAAAGACGACCCATGGCGTTGTCATACGGACAGTACATGAACAGGGGAACATCATCCCTGGGTGGTACCAAAACGGGAGCTTTAACTAGCTGTTTCTTGATTGTGAGGAAGGCATTTTAACACTCATCATTCCATTTCATGCAGGAGTTCTTCCTTAATAGCTTGAAGATTGGCTCACAGGTTGCTGTGAGTTGAGAGATAAACCTGCTAATGAAGTTGATTCTTCCCAAAAATCCCCGTATTTCCTTTTCTGTCTGAGGAATGGGCATTTCCATGATGGCTAGGATTTTGGCAGGATCCAGCTCAATCCCTTTGTGGCTGACTAGAAATCCTAGCAACTTACTTGATTTAATGCCAAAGGCGCATTTAGCTGGATTCAACTTCAAGTTACGCAACCTGTTGAACAATTTTCTGAGATGGTCTATATAGTCATCCTCCTTCCGGGACTTGACAATGATGTCATCCACGTAGATCTCGATCTCTTTGTGTATTAAGTCGTGGAAAAGAGCCATCATAGCTCATTGATAGGTGGATCCGGCATTGACGAGGCCGAATGACAATCGTCTATAGCAAAAGGTTCCCCAAGGCGTGATGAAAGCAGTTTTCTCACGATCTTCCTCAGCAACCATGATCTGATGATACCCCGTAAAGCAATTAGCAAAGGAGTACATGTCGTATTGCGCAGTATTGTCAATAAGAATGTGGATAAATGGCACGGGAAAGCTATCTTTTAAGCAAGCTTTGTTCAAGTCCCGGTAATCCACGCAAACTCGCACCTTCCCTCCAGGTTTAGGCACGGGAACAATGTTGGATATCCACTCAGGATATGTGGACACCATGATGATGCCAAATTGAAATTGTTTCACAATATCTTCTTTCACCTTTAAACTCCACTCAGGTTTCAATCGCCTAAGCTTTTACTTAACTGGCTTAAATCCCTCTTTAATGGGAAGGCGATGAAGGACAATGTGACGCCCCCAAATCCGGGTATCTTCCAACCCGACAGATGGTGCTCCACGATACTACAATCCATACAATCATTCTATTGAGATAACAACAAAATGAGTGTAATTACTATCTTTATATTACATTTGTCATAAATCCTTTCCCGGGTTCATTAACTGAATACACTCGTTGTTCTTCATGAGTATAATACATACAAATACACTAGTCTATTACAGGATGATTAATTGTCCATCTTAGCCTTGCCTTTATCTCTCTTAGAACTCTCAGTTCGCTCGGCTTTAGCTACAAACATATGGTTCAAACAAGAATGAGCATAACTAGCTCAGCAAGTCTTAACAAAGAATCATATGAATATCACAAGAACATTTACATGCTTAAATTCCAGATTTGAATAATTATCTATAAAGCACTACGAAACATTTGACTAGTACTTCTCATGTCATAACATCAATTCCAAAGTATATATAATAGCTTAGGAATAATGAACCGGTCAATAGACCATGAACATACTCTTTTCGATGTCATACTTGAAAAGGATATCTGGCACTAAGCCTATCCACCCGTCTTTACTTACGAGCACTTCTAGGTGATCAGCCTATTGTACTCTATATTGATCAACACTCTTACGTTAAACGTATATACGTTCAACATTTGGCAACCTCGCGTGCCCATCGAATAATTGATGAAAAATACTTTTATTTGTACATAGACAAACTTACATTTACATCCGTACCAAACACTTGGCATAGGATAGCGTTAACAGTTCTATATCGAAAGACTTGTAAACAAATCATTCAACTCTTTAGTATTAGTCTAGCCGAGTTAAAACAGGCATCGACTCTTTCTTTAAAATCATTCATGCATTGTATAACATACATCACGTAAAAACATGGTTAACTCGAAGGTTAGACAAACGTTTAAGAAAGACTTGTCTTCAAGCGTCTTCGAATATACAATTCAACTATTCTCAATCTTTACAGGATCTACATGAGATATTCACATATCACACTGTAAATAGTTATCAAACAAACTAACTTTATGGTTCTAACCAACTTCTTTCTCTTCTATGTCTTATTTGAATTAACTTCGTTATTAAAGTCAATTCGACTTTCTATACTTCGTTACGTTTTATTAACGTTCTTACGTCCTTAATCGACATTCGATCATTATTGGTTAACTACCAACGTTGAACATCATTCACGGTTCACTTATTACGTCTTTGTGTTCTTCGTTTAACTTCTATTAAACCTTACTAGATCTTCTTACATTAACACCTTATAAGTGATTTAAGGTAAGTCTTATCATGTACATAAAGTACCTTCAATGTCTTACTTTAGGTCAACATTCAAAATGGAACAAAACCTAACTTGGTCAACATTTTTCTCTATGGCCACACTTATGCAGCATCCTTGTATTTTTAGTATGCCATTGCATGTGCGAGTTAGCGAGGTACTCGCCGAAGTCTGGTGATTGCTTATTGGCCACCACTATCTTGGTTTTGGTTTTTGCATGGCAAGTACAGAAAGTCTGTGCACCAGTTGGCCAAAACAGTTTGGTTTCTAAACGAAACTCCCGACTTCCTAATTTGTTCATTTTACATCTGAATTGACACATTCGAAAGCCTACAAGTCACAAATCACATCCTTTACGTGTTCATATAAGAATTTCATATTTTCGAATTCGTTAACTCGGAATTCACCTTTAAGTTCATTTTTAAGAGTTCGTTTAACGTTTTCGTCCGTTCAATACTCGTTTTCTTCGTTATAAGTCGGAATGCGACGATTCTTTTGCCAACGAATCTTAATTACTTTATCTCACGTGTTGACATTGGAAACCAACATTTTCAAGTCACACGGCAACTTTTGACCTTTAATCTGGGCTTTTTATGTTTTCGACGTTTAATGTCTATTTCCATAAAATTCATCATAACTTCGTTACTAATGTTCTCTAAGCCAAATCACATGGAATACTCCATGGACTTCATATCTACACCCTAACCAAGCAAGATGCACATATTAACATATTGATGGAGTTCAATTGTTTATCAATAATCAATCTCAACAATCAAAAAATTCATGATTTTAAGCTATATCAAACCTTATGATTTCTATGATCTCATGACTTATAGAGATTGAATCTATGGTAAGTCACTCTCATTCCACCATACACGCCATTCCCCACCCATTTATGATTCTCCATGATAAAAGAAAACCAAAAGAGATGGAATTAGAATTGAAGAGTATTACCTTAAGAACTCTTAGTGTTCTCGTTGACTTCTAATGAAAAAGCTTCAAGGTAGAAGAATGGTTTAAGTTTAGCTCTCCTTCTCTCTCAATAATCTAGGTTGGCAATTGAAAAACTCACAAAAGGCCAACTCTTGCTTTGTATATATAGGCAACCAACATGAGGGGCAATATTGTCCAACTCCCCACCTCCTTACTATTCACTTCTTGATCACCAAGAAAAGTACTTGGTGATCAAGTATTGCCTTTACTTTGCCACCAAGTGGCCGACCCACTCTCCCTTAGATCATCCCATGAGTTGCCCCATGGGTTTTACCCATCTCATGACCCACCGGTTCGACCCATGGTTTATTTCTTTGGATTAGGCATGACTTGGGCTTAACACTTAATCCCTTGGGCTTGCTCATTCAATTGATTGGGCTAAACATAATCCAACCAAATGAATTAACATTAAGTCTTAACATAATTCTAGAATACAAATCGTATTCCCTACGTATAATTCACGTATTCTTTCCGTAAAATACTAGTACGATAATCGTATTGTACTCCGTATTAACTCAACATATTATACATAGATACTAAATAGTCTCATACTTGTATAACACATGCCTTAAGCATAACACAATTCCTTCTACGTGTTTCATTTTCTTCTCAGAAATCAATATACTCAACCCTTAGGTTTTTAAGTCCGCAGGCAAAAACTTCGTTTGCCATAATGGAATTATTATTGAATATTCCATACTATCTTCGTATTCTATCATTACGCATTTCTCAGAATCTCAAACCCTAGCTCTGAAAGAAATCGGATGAATAGTGTTTTTACGCAAACATTCTCGGAAAACCTTCATTCTTGTCTTGATAATTCACAACAATTAATTCTAGCACAAAGCCAGAATACTAACCACATCTGTACATTCTAGGTCATAGAACGACCTTCGAACATGCTACTCACATAATAACTCAATTAAATTTATTTAATCCACATAATCAAATAAAAATTTAATTCATTGAAAATTCAAAATTCTCGGGCGTTACAGACAATGTCAATGGACAAACCCACCATGTCTTCATGAGACCATGCAAACACATCTTGGAATTGGGTTAATAGCGCAACCATGTCATTCCGTTGGTTTGGGGTAAGGTCTAAACCAATCTGGATTAACTTAGGGCTTTCTAAGGTTCTGAGATTGAAAGAAGTGGTTTGATCAAGGTTGGGTTTGGGTTTGTCTTTGACCCATTCTTGAATTCCTGGAGGCACTTCAATGTCATCCTGTATTTCCATCAAGGCTGAATTCATCTCTACATCAAAGGTACAATCCTTGTGGAGAAGAGGCATCATATCAGGAAGTATAGGCACATCTAAATTCAGAGTCCTGAAACAAAATATGCTTTCACTTAGTATATATGAAATGTGTTAATCATACACAGTGTTAGAATATACTGGAAAAATAAACTGCTAATATTGTACAGAAAAGTAAGCAGTTATTATATCTACAGGGCAGAAAGAGTTTCTTCTCACTTTACCCTTGACGACCAATGCAAGGAGTGATGTTCCAATTGGCAAGGGCAAAGTCCGGGTGGACCGCAGTGATGGAGGGATTGTCATCATCCTCCCTGTCCCGAATGATGGCCCTTGAAACACATTGTGTATTCTTTCCATTTCTGGAGGTAAGGCTACTTCATAAGCTACCTCCTATATCCTTCTTAAAATCTCAAAAGGTCCTACAAACCTTGGACTTAACTTTCCTTTCTTTCCAAAACGTATCTTCCCTTTCCAAGGCAATACTTTTAGAAAAACATATGAACCTACTTCAAACTCCCTCTTCTCTCGATGAGGATCTACATACTTCCGTTGTCTATCTTGAGCCGCTACTAATCGAGCTCTTATCAGCTTTACCATGTCTGCAGTTTGTTGTACCATTTCAGGTCCTAACATTCGACGTTCACCTACTTCATCCCAGCAAAGTGGTGTTCTGCATTTCCTTCCATAGAACGCTTCGTAAGGCGGTATGCCTATACTAGCGTGAAAACTATTGTTGTAAGCGAATTATCCCAAAGGTAGATGCTCGTCCCAACTCCCCTTGAAATCCATAACGCAAGATCTTAACATATCTTCTAGCCTTTGAATCATTTGTTCACTTTGTCCATCCGTCTGTGGATGATACGTCGTACTCAACCTCAACTGCATTCCCATTTTCTCTTGCAAATTCCTCAAAAAGTTCGACGTGAATCGTGGATCACGATCGGACACAATCGAAACAGGTACTCCATGTCTGAAAATGATTTCCTTAACATAAAGCTTAGCTAACTACTCTAGGTTATACCTAACTGCTATTGGTAGAAAATGAGCCGATTTAGTTAACCGATCCACAATTACCCAAATAGCATTATATCCTTTTCTCGTCGTTGGAAGTCCCACCACAAATTCCATGGTGATATGCTCCCATTTCCACTCCAGAATCTCCAGTGGTTGTATCAATCCACTCGGTCTTTGGTGTTCAGCCTTAACTTTCTGACAAGTTAAGCACATACTAACGTATTCTGCAATCTCCCTCTTCATGTTCGGCCACCAAAAGTTCTGACGAATGTCTTGATACATCTTAGTACTACCAGGATGTATCGAGTACCTTAAACTATGGGCCTCACACATAATCTCTTCTTTCAACTCAAAATTATTTGGAACCTAAATTCTTCCTTCAAAACGAAGTAAACCTTCTTTATCAAGGTTATACTTAGTCTTCACGTCATCCTTCACTATCTTTTTCACACGCTCGCATTCTTCAGTACTTAGCTGTACTTCCTTAACCCGTTCCACTATCGTTGGTCGAGTCTCTAATGAGAATAACATCTCTGCTGTTTCACTTGGAAACTTAACTTCTAATTCCATCCTGGCCATCTCTGTTATTAACTCATTCTGAGTCGTTAACATTGACAGTTTTTCTCTACCCTTCTGACTTAACGCGTCGGCTACTACATTCGCCTTCCCCGGATGACATAAGATGTCACAATCATAATCTTTTATCAACTCTAACCACCTTCTTTGCCTCATATTAAACTCCTTCTGTGTGAAGATATATTTCAGACTTTTGTGGTCCGTGTATATCTCACATTTTTTCCCGTATAAATAATGTCTCCATATTTTTAAAGCAATCACTACAGCTGCCAGTTCTAGGTCATGAGTAGGATAGACCTTCTCATAATCCTTTAACTGACGTGATGCATACGCAATGACCTTGACATGTTCCATAAGCACGCAACCTAGTCCTCTATGTGAAGCATCGCTATAAACTACAAAAATCCCCGTATCATCTGGTAAAGATAATACAGGTGCCTCACTCAAACTCCTTTTTAATTCTTGAAAACTATGCTCACACTTTTCTATCCATACATACTTCACCGACTTCCTTGTCAGATTTGTCAATGGAGTAGCTAATTTAGAAAAGTCCTGAATGAACCTTCTATAGTATCCCGTTAACCCCATAAAACCCCTAACCTCTGTTGGCATTTTCGGTTGCTCCCACTCATTCACCGCTTCCATTTTTGCTGGATCTATTGATATGCCATTTTTGTCTATAACATGTCCTAGAAACTGCACTCGTTCGAGCCAAAATTCACACTTAGTGAATTTCGCATACAACTTCTCCCTCCGTAGTGTTTCCAACACTATTCTTAGATGTTCAGCATGATCTTCTGGCTTCTTAGAATAGACTAGAATATCATCAATGAACACTACAATGACCTTGTCCAAATACTGTTTGACCACTCTGTTCATCATATCCATGAATATGGCTGGTGCATTCATCAACCCAAACGACATAACCAAAAACTCGTAATGCCCATAACGAGTTTTGAACGCCGTCTTAGGTATATCTTCCTTCCTCACTTTCAGTTGATGATACCCCGTGTGCAAATCTATTTTAGAAAAATACTTTGCCCCTTTCAACTGATCAAATAGATCGTCGATCCTAGGCAACGGGTATTTATTCTTAATCGTTAACTTGTTCAACTCTCGATAGTCGATACAAAGTTGTAACGATCCGTCCTTTTTCTTTACAAAAAATACCGGTGCTCCCCACGGAGACACACTCGGTTGAATGTACTTCCTATCTAACAGTTCATGTAACTGAACCATTAACTCCTTTATCTCAACTGGAGCCATCCTATATGGTGCCTTTGAAACTGGTGTCGTACCCGGCAACAAATCAATCATAAATTCTACATCCCTATCCGGCGGAATACCGGGTAACTCCTCCGGAAACACATCCGCGAATTCTTGAACCACCGCTATTTGTTCTAATGATGTTCCCACTCTTTGGGTATCCACCACATGACACAGATAACCCTTACACCCTTCTTCAACATCTTCTTAGCTTGTGTCATGGTTAGACAACAAGAACGTCCCGGTGATTTATTTCCATAAAACACCACCTCAGGTTTCTTAGGAAGCCTTAGGTTTACACTCTTTCTATAACAGTCTATTATTGCTCTATGGTTAATTAACCAATCCATACCGAGAATCACATAGAATTCCCTTAACCTTATCGGTAAAAGATCTACCGATAATCTATTACCCCTGATATCTACGAAACAATTCCTATGAATATGTTTAATGGGAATTATCTCCTCGTTTGCTACCTTAACGTCTAAAGGTATTTCTAACTTTTCAGGATTTAATCCCAATTGCTGAGCAAATCCACATGCTATAAAAGAACAAGTAGCACCCGAGTCAAATAACACGTAAGCATTTATTTCATTGACTAGAATGATACCTACTACTACGTCTGTTGATGCAACCGCATCTTGGACTGTCATATTAAACGTTCGAGTTGAGGGTCTACCCAATGACGGTGTTGGTCCAGTAATGGCCAAATTACCACTACCAGAACCTTTACTACCCTCCGCCCCTTTCTTCGGGCAATTTCTTTCCATGTGGTCCACCGACCCACAAACAAAACATCCCCGGCTTTTCTTAGGATTTGGACAGTTGGGAGATATATGACCCTCCTGCCCACAGTTATAAAAACTCGTTTTCCCCTTCAGACAGACTCCCAGATGAGTCTTATCGCATGTCTTACATGTCTCCATCCTCCGTTTAGGATCCCCTTGCTTTGCCCCAGTATTCCCAGGGTAAAAATTCTTCCGTTTAGGCATATTGCCACTACCACTGGCAACCTCTGCCTTATTTCCTCCCTCTCCCTTACTCTTATTCTTTCTATCTTTGTGGTATTGGATCAATGCCTCACTACCACCCTCCGCTATTATCGCCTTTTCCAGAATGGTCCCATAGGAAGCACTCTAAAAAATCGATATCCTACTATAGAGCCAGGGTTTTAGGCCCTGCTCAAACCTACGAGCCTTCCTCTCCTTCGTGTCCACTTGGTGTGGAGAAAACCTTGCCAATTTATTTAATTTGGTCGCATATTGGGAAACAGTCATGTCCCCCTGCTTAAGTTCTAAGAACTTAATCTCCATTCTCCCTTGCATGCTAGTAGGGAAATAGTTCTCGAAGAATACCTTCTTAAACTGTTCCCATGTAACAGCTTCTACTCCAGCCCCACCCTGGTGAACCTCCCACCAATAGTTGGCTTCCCCCTTCATCATATAGGTCGCAAAAGAAGTCTTTTATGCCTCAACTACGTTTGTAATATCAAACGCCTTCTCTATTTCCTTGACCCATGTCTGGGCCTCCATTGGGTCCGTTGTTCCCTTAAATTCGGGTGGACCTACACTCTTAAATTCCTTAAAGGTAGTCGTTCGGGATACCCTAGGTCTTGCAGGTGCTCTACCCCCAGCTTGGTTAAATGCAGGCGTTAATAATTTAACGAACTCTTGCATTGGGTTATTAGGACCCCCTCGTTATCATTATGCGATTCCGCCTCTTAGTAACGTTGCCTTCTTCTTGGTGGCATTTCTGATTAAATAAATAAAGTTCCCGTTATTACTTATTTACTTACTTCTTTATTAGTCATCAAACAACTAAACAATAACTCATACACAGCAAAGCAATTTAAAATAAAAACTTCCTTATATTAAAATGCTTCTTTATAGTTCAAAACTATTTACAAGTTGCTTTCCATAGTCCAAAAACTATTACATATTTATCCCGCGATTGACTTTTACAAAAATTGGGATTTACAAAAAGACTACCCTTTAATTATACAAAAGAGGGTTTTACATCACTACACAAAAGTATTTACCATACTACTCCTAATACTGCCTAACAGCATTCTCATGCTTCTGGTTCGCCAGAATCGACACAATATCTCAACTTATAGTATGCCGAGTCTGTCCCGACTCAATAGAATAACAAGCTATCTTAAGCTTGAAATCCTCGTGCGCACTGTCATTTATATATGACATTCGTGTTATCTTCTAGTCTTTTTCAACCAGTTTCTTATGAAGTTCTACGAACTTGTTCTTATAGTCCCTAGCCTTGTCAGTCATGAGCACTTTCTCATCATGCTCTATCTCATAGTCTGACTCTGCAGACTCTTTCGCTCCATAGAGATCAGTGATCTCTTCCTTTTGGTGCTGCACCATATTGTGCAGTTGCACGTTACGGTCAAGCACTGAGAGGTACATTGCCCTCATAGTCTCTATAGGTTTCGACTCTAGGGTAGGCATCACCGTATTAATCGATGTCACCTCCATATCATCCTCCACATCAATCATCATATTCAAATATGATGTTATTCCCATGGTCTCCTCAGAATAGTCCTCCTTCGAGTAATATTCCTCGGGCTCTGACTCTTCTAGAATTACTACCGGTATGTCTGCTATAGGTACGGGTACTGTCTCAACTCGATTTACGGACTCCTCGCTGATCACATGTATATCCCTATACATCAAGCTATCAATCGACATCTACAATAACACATAACAAATTGATTAGTACATAATACACAATAATATAAGCACAAATCACATTTAATCCATTTAAGGTTACTTTCCATCTTTTAAATCTTTCTAAGATCGAGTTTCTCAATACCTTATTAACTCATTTGACTCGAGTTAACTTTCTTGGGACTCTTCCTTTCCTAACGAGGTTATTAGCCTAAGGTTCTTCCCCCCTTAAGTTTTATAACCTAATGCTTTGATACCAACCTGTGACGCACCCAAATCCGGGTATCTTCCAACCCGACAGATGGTGATCCACAATACTACAATCCATACAATCATTCCATTGAGATAACAACAAAATGAGTGTAATTACTATCTTTATATTACATTTGTAATAAATCCTTTCCCAAGTTCATTAACCGAATACATTTGTTGTTCTTCATGAGTATATTACATACAAATACACTAGTTTATTACAGGATGATTAATTGTCCATATTAGCCTTGCCTTTATCTCTCTTAGAACTCTCAGTTCGCTCGGCTTTAGCTGCAAATATATGGTTCAAGCAAGAATGAGCATAACTAGCTCAGCAAGTCTTAACAAAGAATCATATGAATATCACAAGAACATTTACATGCTTAAATTCCAGATTTGAACAATTATCTATGAAGCACTACGAAACATTTGACTAGTACTTCTCATGTCATAACAGCAATTCCAAAGTATATATAATAGCTTAGGAATGATGACCTGGTCAATAGACCATGAACATACTCTTTTCGTTTTCATACTTGAAAAGGATATCCGGCACTAAGGCCATCCACCCGTCTTTACTTATGAGCACTTCTAGGTGATCAGCCTATTGTACTCTATGTTGATTAACACTCTTACGTTAAACGTATTTACGTTCAACATTTGGCAACCTCGCGTGCCCATCGAATAATTGATGAAAAATACTTTTATTTGTACATAGACAAACTTACATTTACATCCGTACCAAACACTTGGCATAGGATAGCGTTAACAGTTCTATATCGAAAGACTTGTAAACAAATCAATCAACTCTTCAAGATTAGTCTCAATGAGAGTTAAAAACAGCATCAACTCTTTCTTTGAAATCATTCATGCATTGTATAACATGCATCACGTAAAAACTTGGCTAACTCGAAGGTTAGACAAGCGTTTAAGAAAGACTTGCCTTCAAGCGTCTTCGAATATACAATTCAACTATTCTCAGTCTTTACAGGATCTACATGAGATATTCACATAGCACACTGTAAATAGTTATCAAACAAACTAACTTTACGGTTCTAACCAACTTCTTTCTCTACTATGTCTTATTTGATTTAACTTCGTTATTAAATTCGATTCGACTTTCTATACTTCGTTACATTTTATTAACGTTCTTACGTCCTTAACCGACATTCGATCATAATTGGTTAACTACCAACGTTGAACGTCATTCACGGTTCACTTATTAAGTCTTCGTGTTCTTCGTTTAATTTCTATTAAACCTTACTAGATCTTCTTACATTAACACCTTATAAGTGATTTAAGGTAAGTCTTATCATGTACATAAAGTACCTTCAATGTCTTACTTTAGGTCAACATTCAAAATGGAACAAAACCTAACTTGGTCAACATTTTTTCTTCATCGGTATTTGCCAAGGTTGTTGACATTCTTTGTATTTTAGTAGCCTTTCTGGCGGCATGAGTTAGCGTGGTACTTGGTCGAAAGTCCGGCATCTGCTGGCGCCACCACTTTGTCTTGGTTTTGGCGCCATGGTCTTAGAAGTCTGCACCAGATTAGCCAAAATAGTTTGGTTTCTAAACCAAACTCCCGACTTCCTAATTTGTTCGTTTTACATCCGAATTGACCCATTCGAAAGCCTACAAGTCACAAATCACATCCTTTACGTGTTCATATAAGAAATTCATATTTCTGAATTTGTTAACTCGGAATTCACCTCTAAGTTCATTTTTAAGCGTTCGTTTAACGTTTTCGTCCGTTCAATACTCATTTTCTTCGTTATAAGTCGGAATGCGACGATTCTTTAGCCAACGACTCTTAATTACTTTATCTCATGTGTTGACATTGGAAACCAATGTTTTCAAGTCACACGGCAACTTTTGACCTTTAATTTGGGCTTTTTACGTTTTCGACGTTTAACGTCTATTTCCGTAAAATTCGTCATAACTTCGTTACTAATGTTCTCTAAGCCAAATCACATGGAATACTCCATGGACTTAATATCTACACCCTAAGCAAGAAAGATGAACATATTAACATATTGATGGAGTTCAATTGTTTATCAACAATCAATCCCAACAATCAAAAATTTCATGATTTTAAGCTATATCAAACCTTATGATTTCTATGATCTCATGACTTATAGAGATTGAATCTATGGTAAGTCACTCTCATTCCACCATACAAGCCATACCCCACCCATTTATGATTCTCCATGATAAAAGAAAACCAAAAGAGATGGAATTAGAATTGAAGAGTATTACCTTAAGAACTCTTAGTGTTCTCGTTGACTTCTAATGAAAAAGCTTCAAGGTAGAAGAATGGTTTAAGTTTAGCTCTCCTTCTCTCTCAATAATCTAGGTTGGCAATTGAAAAACTCACAAAAGGCCAACTCTTGCTTTGTATATATAGGCAACCAACATGAGGGGCAATATTGTCCAACTCCCCACCTCCTTACTATTCACTTCTTGATCACCAAGAAAAGTACTTGGTGATCAAGTATTGAAAGAAGTGGTTTGATCAAGGTTGGGTTTGGGTTTGTCTTTGACCCATTCTTGAATTTCTGGAGGCACCTCAATGTCATCCTGTATTTCCATCAAGGCTGAATTCAACTCTACATCAAAGGTACAATCCTTGTGGAGAAGAGGCATCGTATCAGCAAGTACAGGCACATCTAAATTCAGAGTCCTGAAACAAAATATGCTTTCACTTAGTATATATGAAATGTGTTAATCATACGGTGTTAGAATATACTGGCAAAATAAAGCGCTAATCTTGTATAGAGAAAAGTAAGCGGTTATTATATCTCAGGCGAAAAAGTTTACGCCCACTTTACCTCGACGACCAATGCAAGGAGTGATGTTCCAATTGGCAAGGGCAAAGTCCGGGTGGACCGCAGTGATGGAGGGATTGTTATCATCCTCCCTATCCCGAATGATGGCCATTATGTCTGGGCAATCATCGTTTGGGGTGTATCTGTTGGTATGTTCATCATGAACGATGATGCGTATGCTTGACATCATTCGGATGACGTCTTGCTTGATTCTTCGTTCCTCTTCTTCCACTGCGGGATTTGGAAGAAAGACTTCTTTCTCCTTCTTCATGCACTGGCTTGGGAAATAACATAGCCATTACATTGGTGGCACCTTTTACTGAGGAGGTTGTGCGAATTTCGAGTTTGAAAGGCGAAGATAAACGCCGCATAGTTGAAGCTGATGGAAACTGCTGATGCTTATGAGGATTCCTATGACTAGAACTGGAAAAATAGCCTAGTCCAGCTGTTCTAGTTTGCTTGGTTAATCGAATTGTGTATTTGATCCCCAGTCAATCTTTACCCAGCCTTTGTCCCGGTTTATGACCCAATGACATAATTTCTTGAGTAACCGACATTACCTCGGCAGAAATCTTGGGCTCGGGTAATGGCATTCTAATAGCATGGTATTGGGTATTGCTTACTTCCTAGGCATGAAAACTGACTGGTTCAACATCTACGTTGGCATTGATGAATGGCATGTCTCCGTGCTGAGGACACTCTGGTTCAGCGTTGACCGTGACCAAGCTATTGTTGATAATGTATTTCAACTGTTGGTGAAGAGTTAAGGGGCCTTCCTTGACCTATATGGATCCATGGTCGTCCCAAGAGCGGGTTGTATCCGAATCTATCTTGAGTACATGGAAAGATACTTGAGAATGTATGAGGACCAATTTCGATTGGCGGTTCAATTACTTCGACCGAATTAAGCGGGCTCCATCAAAGGCTTTGACGATAGTATGGCTACTCCGAATTCGGTTGAGATTGATATTCATCTTCACCAAGGTAGCGTATGGACAGATATTTAGAGATGAACCTCCATCTATCAAGACTCCAGCTAGCATGTATTCGAAGGACAAGACCACAATTTGCAACGGACTTAATGATGGTGGTCCCCAAGCAGAGGTATGTCATCATCAGTGAAGGATATCACATTGTTGTTGAAAATGTGATCAACCAGATGTTGAAATTTTTCCGTATCAACTGATGTTGGTAGATAGGCTTCTTCTAAAACCTTCAACAAGATCTTCCGGTGATTCTCGAAAGTTAGGACCAAGTCCAAAATTGATATCTGTTGTGGAGCTTCGTTTAAGCTTAAAACCACCGTGGCTTCGTTATGACCCATAGTGCGGAGGAATTTTTCAATCTTCTCCATGGGTATTTTCCCCTTTGATTTGATGGTAGACTTCATCACCTATTGGGGAAGATACGATGGATTTTCCTTCGACACTGTAGCAGTTGTATGTGAGGTAGATCCTTCACCTTCTCCATAATTCCACGGAACTTTGCTCACGCTAACAATAGGATATTGTGCTCTGCACGACAAGTTGATTGGCTCGGGAGCGGCCACTTTCAAAGGATTGTTACTTCCCTTGAGTTGAATTATTGGCATTGTGAGTAATTTGTTATCCCCATCGGGCCAAGTGGATATGACCGCTACCACACTCTTACACTTAAGTAGGACCTAAATTCTCACTTGCACGTAACACGGATCATAAATCGCTAAGTGCTGAGGACACCACCTGTCAATTAGATTTTGGATAAGGTGGCGGAGTGCCCAACATTTTCTCGTCTTTGTGACCGCGAGATTGGGAGTGATATTGACATACTCCATCGAATTGTACTCGCCCTAAGCGGGGTTGATTGGAGGTAGAAGGGAACTGATCCTTCCTTCATTGATTAACATATGAAGGATTTCCTCCATAGGTTGGCCTAAATAGGTGAATTCCCTTTTGTTGGCAAAATCCCAACGGGCCTTAGCATTTGCTCTCTTTGTCACTTTGTCTTCCAGCATTTCATTTTTTGAAAGTGACGAGGGAATATTCATGACAAAAGGTAGGAGACTGGCATGCTCCTGGCTGATTAATTGATGAGTCACTTGATGCTGATAAGTCACCAATTCTGCCAATTGTTCAATTTGCTTGCATAGAGCTTTCATCTTTCATTCCATTGTGAACTGGAACTTGTCATAATCCCATTTGTCAACACCGTCTTTGAGGGTCTGGGAGGATTCACAGTTGAAATTGGAATTCTGTCCGTTGCTCCAATTGATCATGTTGACCTCTTCTTCTTTGTGTTGAGGAAGAGGGTTGTCTTGAACGTGAGGCTGATCTGGTTTGGTGACCATGATCTCAACGTTGTCTATCAGGTCTTGGATCTTGTGTTTCAAGGCCCAACAATCCTGAGTATCATGTCCAGGTGCCCCGGCATGATAAGCACATTTCTGAGTAGCATTGAAACCCCGTCCATTAGGGCTGGTTGGTGGAAGAAGATGCATAATTTTCTTCTGTGTTGTCAGAAGAGTGAGAATGTTCTCGAGGGTATCCCCTAAGGGTGTAAACACTCGAGGGCGTTTGACTTCTCCACCTTTTGGTATTGGAGGGTTCGTAGACCGTGCTTGAAAGGGAGTGTAGTTTCTCCTTTGAATAGGCATATTCTGATTGCCTTTTTAACCTTGTAGTATCAGGGAAACATCTTCCTCTTTCTTTTTATGGACCCTCCGGGGGTTGTTCCCATAATTTCCGGATTGGATGTGATCAGCAACAGCTTTGAGTGCAGCTAGGTCTTGAATTTTTTTCGGACTTCAATCCCATCTCAGCCATCTCCCCATGTTTGACCATTTCAGAAAATGGTTTGCCGATGTCGGCTAAAACTCTTTCATAGAAAGGAGCTTCTTGTATGTCTATGAAAGTCATGACCATCTCTGATTCTGTCATGGAAGGACTAACTTGGGCAGCCAGGCGTCTCCACCTTTGAGCATACTCTTTGAAAGACTCGTTAGACTGTTTCTTGATCTTGGTAATTTGATACCGATCAGGAGCCATCTGAGATTGAAAGCTGTATTGAGTGAGAAAAGCATGTGCTAGCTCTTCCCAGCTATTGATCTTTGAATTGTCTAATCTTGTGTACCACGAACAGGCTTCTCCAGTTAGACTTTTCTGGAACAATTGTATTCTGAGTTTTTCGTCCTCTGCATAAGATCCAAGTTCTCCAATAAACACCTTTAAATGTGTATAAGGATCTCCTAACCCGTCATATTTTTCGAAGTTAGGAGTTTTAAACTTTTCTGGATAATGAACACCAGGGAAAATGCAAAGATCAGCATATAAAACACTCCCGTGTGTTCCAATTCCTTTGATAAAGACGAAGGGTCTTTTCCATTTGGAGGACTTTTCTTTTGATGTCACCGGTATGCGGATCTCCGGTGGGATGGGCGACATCATGAGTTTTATTGGTCGTATCCAACCGCAGATTCGGTATTATAATGACTGGGTTCCCCCTTGTGTGGAGGATTCGGCATGACGGGTATTTTTGGACCACGATTGGGTGGTGTAGTTCTTTGAGTAGAAACGACCAAATCAATTTGTTTGCTTAATCCGTCAATTTTTTTGAGAAACCGGATTAAGTTCAGTCTGGTCGGATGACAACATGATTGACTGTAGGCCTGTTGCCTTTTTGGACTTTGATCGGGTAGTAGGTTCGATTGGTTCCCTGCGAAAGACTTGCATAGTTTAGTCTTTAGGGAATGTGTATAATAACATGATATGTGATGTGTCCATTTTAGGAATTTTATCCTGCAAAACGGATGTCAGCTATTTGTAGCATGTTAATTAAAATATGTATGTGTACACATTTCTTCATATTTCTCATTACATGGAGATAGATATGGAATGAAATTACAAGTAATTGTGTTTACAAGTAATTGAAATGAGAGCATGAAGTCTAGGCTCATGAGAGCAAATAAACGCTCCAGACCGAAGTCTAAGCTCAATCGAGGCATAACTCGATAATGTTAGTCCAGATATATAAATATATATAATATATATATATATATACAAACTAAAATAAAACCACGGACCGAAGTCCGAGCAAATGCGCGCAACACGACTCTCAACGTGAAGAAGGGTGTGTGCAAAGATGAAGAGAAAGGCTTTAAAGTGTGTGGGAAGGCTTACAGTTGACTGCCAAAGAAGACTTCTATATATTTAAAGTGGGTAAACACTGGCTTTTGTAGGTACAAAAGTAGCTATATATGAGCTCACAGGTGTTTAAAATGAGAAAGTACACTATATGGGGTGAGTGCAGAGCAAATTGGGCAGGGCTTCCTCGCCGTTTTCTCTTGCAAAATGGCCACCCCAAGCCCTCTATTTATAGAGGATGGAGCCAGAGTGTGTGCAGAGGCAACCGGTGGGCCTGAGTTTCTCGAGTTGGGTCGTCTCAGTAAAGCACGTGCACTCGGGCACTGTAATGTCCACTCGAACTTTCAGAAGTGCAATCCGGGCATCCGATTGAGGTATACAGGACCTATTTTGGACCGCCGTTGTCGAGAGTTGTACAATGGCATAGGATTAGAGTTTGTACGAAGTCATTGAAGATGGGACGATGCCCTCCGGTCTTCAAGCTTCAAATTCCATCTGTTACCCCGCACAATAGTCACTCGGGATTGGTTATCCTTGATTCTTGTGGGACATCGTTGTGTAGAGATGTATGTCTGAAATGTTGAGACGACGTGGTGTGGCATCGTGTTGGCGAGATGACGATGTTGCCCCTCACCGGTGTTATCGTCGGTTTGGGCTGATAAAGTAGACGTTGCTCAGGGCTTCGCTGAGATTGGACTGCTGCAATTGTTTGAAAGTCCTCAATGTCATCTTTGAGGTGTGCCTGTCCTCCCGGTGTTATCGTCGGGTTGGTACAGAGTATCTCGTTGTGAGCACCGAGATTGAAGCTGGTCGCATTTGAAACAAGCATTTCTGGGGTTATCGCCGAAACTGCATTCCTTGGGGTTATCACCAAGGTTGGTGGTTATTCCCATGGTTGGGACTGAGACTGGATACCTCGGGGTTATCTCCGAGATTAATCGGTCTTCTCCAGTGTGTGTTCCGGTATTGGATCTGCACGCCTCGGGGTTATATCCGAGGTTGGAATTATTACTCCCAGAGTGTGTTCCGGGGTTGATGTTGAACTTCCGATAGTATCCGGTATGGATATGGATTGTCTTTCAGGGTTCCCTCTTAAAAGACAAATCTGTCCTCCTGCAATGTTAGTGACAGTAGTACAGAAAATCTCGAGTGTCTACAAACCAAATTTAAGCTTTCTCATCCTTTCTAACCAAAACGAAATCAATTTCTTTCAAAGCAAATAAAACTAATTGTCCAAGTTAAATATAGTTTTTCATCTTCTGGAACTAAACAACATACATACTCTATCCAAAAGCTTAATATTTTTTTCTCCTTCTCTTTGCTTCCCCAAAACCAAAGAGTATAATTAAACAGAAGTAAAGCAACAAAACCCTTAAGAGATAAATGGCACTATAGTTAAAAATATTTGAAATTTATACTGCTTTCAAGTTACGTGAAACCTTCATAGATCGCAAGAATAGAATCAAAAGCTTTCACCGGTGAAAGTAGAGGCGACTTCCCATCACGATCTACAATTTACACACACCCATTCATCAAACCGGTCAATTAGCACCATATTTAATAAAATATCAATCATAAGTCCCCAAAGCATTAAACCTAAAACTGATAACAAAAAAGTAAAAATCTCTCTAAAATTCTGCCACCACCATAACTTTGTTAAACTTGCCGATTGGGTCACGGTGTGGATGTTTAGGCATAAGCAGACTGATACATAAGGTCACACCCTTGTATATAAGTTACACTTATTCTACCAAGTTCTATCATCTTACAGACATTTTTTTGTAAGTACTAGAGTACAGGTACAGCAACATCAAAATAAACTATGACTTCTATTATTACCAGCAGTAGCAAGAAAACCAAATAGCAAAACAAAGTAGTAAAATATTGCACCAAAAAGTTAAAATGTCAAACCATATTCTAGTTTTCAATCAAATACCACTAAGGCAGAGTAAGGACCAGCAAGTCATTACATAAAAATCCATTTCTCCTAACAAATATCAAAATTGACATACTAGGGAAAAAAAATATAAACAAAAATCACAGCTTAGGCTCAGATATAAGAATCTTTCTTCAACAAATATATTATATTTATTATTTTAATTTATTTTATGTATTTTATTTAATTTCAAAAACTAGAAATCCCAAAAGCTATAAGGCTTGTTTAGCAAAAACCATTTAAAATTAAACACTTAATACCATTAAGTCTTGTTTGGCACAACCAAATTAAACTACTTTACTTTAATTTATTTTAATAACTCCTTATAATATAGTTATTTGTCACATTATATTTAATCAAGCTTTCATATTTATTTTAATTAATTCAAATAAAATTAATTAAATAAATCATTTAATCACATAACTCAATACAAATAATTAACCATTAAATTAAAATATTAATATAATAATAATTTCCTTAATTCATCAATTATTTATTTAACAAATAATTAATCAAATAAAATCAAATCAATTAAACAAATATTTATTCCACTATAAACACATCCACTAAATATTTATATAATTCAATAAATATTTAATATTACAATTAAAAATTCGGAATGTTACATCTAAAGTCTTTAATATTTATCCTTGATTTCGTTTGATTAATGATTATATCATTGTCATCATCATCATGCTTATATTGTGATGAAAGTCATCTTTGGCTTACGTGCATAGATGGACTATTGATTGGTATGATTATGACGAGGATCATTCGGTATAATCATTAGTAGTAATGTTGCAAATGATGTGGTAAAAGTCCTCTTATTAGCCCGTAGCAGTGATGGGACGTTTTAGTATTATCATGACCATGGGTTCTCTTCGGCCAAGGGTGCAAAGATGAATTGTTTTATGGCGTGATCATGACCATTGATGAAAACACGATTATCCTTGCCCCGTAGTGCATGGATAATTCGACGTCGTGATACTAATGAATATCATTGGCCTGTAATGCATGGATAATTCAGTGTTGTGGATTATGTATTGTGCTGAGTCTCAGCGATAAAATATTGATAATAAACTTTTAATTCGTAGAAGATAGTAGATATCATGCTCTATTTGACTCTTCTAAAATACAGTTGCATGTCTTTGGCCTATAGTACAAGGATGAACTATTAATGAATATCTTTGGCCCGTAGTGCAAAGATGAATTTATTAGTATGATTATGAACAAGAACTGTGATTTGGTATAACCATGATCTTTGATGTTTCAGGTTAAGACAGGTGATGAAAATTATCTTCGTCCTGGGTGCGAAGAGAAATTTAGAACTACAATTATGATTATGAGTTATTCACATGATTGTGGACAGGAATTGTTGATTGATGTTACAGGGATAAACCATTGTTGGTAGACTTTTAACATGGAAAAGATAATAGACTTTATGGTCTATTTGACTCTTCTAATGGATTGCTCGTTCCACTGCAACTATGGTTGAAAAGTTTTATCATCTACCATATGTTCTAAATCTCTGATTTATTACTGACGAAGGCTATTGATAATTCAATTATCTTTAGTCATGATATTTTTTACTGGGCTAGTTGTGCTCACCCTTTTGCTTCACAATTTCTTTCAGGTAATAAGAGTGTAGCTGGGTCGAGCGGAGGTAACATGGTATTAGAACAGTGGTCTATAGCTGTTGAGGTTCTCCTTAAACAGTATGGAAATAATTTTATTGAGAACTTTAGATAAGTGTGTTGTATTTTTATACGACATTTAATAGTTATATTTGGTGAATCAAATAGGGTGAGGTGAACCCAACTTTGGAAAGGTGTTTTGCCACTATCATACGAGATGTCTAATGTCGTTCGACTTCGTGTTATCATAAGACAGGATTGTGCACATCCACTTGTTGAGTATATCTACGAGCACTGCCTATATATTCTTGGAGTTTGGTTGAAATATAATTCTCAATTGGAGACAATGAAGATAATTATATGTCAAGAGAAGACTCACCATTGGAAAGAACATGATAGTAATCTGCTCATTTTTCTTTGGGGACTATTGGGTCAACCAAGGATAATTCTCGAGTCATATGATATCTATCATAACTTAGATGCATGGTCTCCCATGTACGAAGGTTTCCTTGAGCATTTTCCAAAGATTTTAATTTCTAAAACAATTATTGATTGTTCTTTTATATAAAGTATCATTGTAAGGTGTTGTGGTCGAGGCACCATGAGAGTTACATATATTTGTATTAAAACTCATAGCTTATGTGTTGTTGTACTCTGCACGACAGTTTAACAGTTGTATAAATGAAGTTTGTATTTGATTTCTGTAGTGTGATATTTGGCGACTCAGAATGGGTCGGTGGACCTATTTTGGTGGCGTCACACCGTTGCCTCGCATTGATGACCTGTTTGACCAGTTGCAAGGCTTTTCAAAGATCGATCTTCGTTCTGGATATCATCAATTAAAGATTAAAACTGATGACATTCCAAAGACTGCTTTCAGAACTCGGTACGGGCATTATAAATTCCTAGTCATGTCTTTTAGATTGACTAATGCTTCTGCTACCTTCATGGATATGATGAACCGAGTATTCAAAGAATATTTAGATCACTTTGTGGTCGTCTTTATTGATGACATCCTCATATATTCCAAAAGCCATGAAGATCATGAACAACACTTGAGGCTGATACTCCAAAATCTTTGTGAAAATAAGTTATATGCCAAGTTGAAGAAATGCGAGTTCTGGCTTAAGGAAGTAACATTCCTTGGGCACGTGATATCAAATCACGGAATATATGTTGACCTTAAGCAAAGATTGAAAACAATTCAAAAGTGGGGAGCGACTAAGTCGATGACCGAAGTATGTAGCTTTTTGGGCTTAGCTGGTTATTATCGGAGGTTCGTGGAAGGATTTTCTTGAATCGCTACTCCATTAACTCAGCTGACTCGAAAAGATACAAAATTTGATTGAGCGCGAGAATGTGAGAAGAGTTTTCAAGAACTCAAGAGAGGCTCATTCAAAGACTGTTAAAACAATACCAGTTGGTTCAAAGGATTTGTCATATACAAATGATGCTTGAGCAAAGGTTTAGGATGTGTTCTCATGCAACATGGGAAAGTCATAGCCTATGCCTCACGACAACTCAAAGAATATGAGAGGAATTATCCTACTCATAATCTAGAGTTGGCAACTGTCGTTTTTGCGCTTAAGATTTGGAGGCATTACCTGTATGGAGAGAAGGTGGAGATCTATACAGATCATAAAAGCCTCAAATATTTCTTCACTAAAAAATAACTCAACATACGACAACGACGATGGCTTGAGCTATTGAAAGATTACGATCATACCATTCAAAACCATCCTAGAAAAGCGAACGTCGTAGCTGACGCATTGAGTAGAAGATCATATACGGGGCACGAGTACGATATTGTCAACATAAAGTCCCATTTTTAATCCTCGATCGAGTAGGAACTGTGGCCTATAAACTCGCCTTACCGCCAAGTATGTCTCGTGTTCATAACGTTTTCACATATCTATGTTACGTAAATATGTGAAAGACCTGAACCACATTATTGAATTAGAACCGGATTAGATAGCGGAAGATTTAACGTATGAGGAGGTACCTGTTATAATCTTGGATAAGAAGGATCATATTCTACGCTCCAAGTTTATACCTCAAGTCAAAGTTTTGTGGAGAAACCACGATGTTAAGGAAATGACCTGGGAGTTAGAATCTGAAATGAAGTCAAGGTATCCTCACCTCTTCGATATGCCAGGTACGCACCCTAATTTCGAGGATGAAATTTCATAAGAATGGGAGGTTGTAAGACCCCAACTTTTATGAATAAAGATTAATTTTTCTCGAAATATATTTTTGAATATTATGGTGTGGATTTGATATAATGTTATAGTTGTGGGTATTATTTACAAATTTTGCAAAGTAAGCAAGTGGTTATATAATATTCGATTGGTCGAGGAATATTCATTTTAACAGGGAATATTCGTACGACGGTACAATCATTGGTGGACCCCACAACGGAAGTATTTTCGTAGTTAGAAAATGATGAAATTATCTTTTTATAAAAATAAATGAAAGTTTTACCGTTAAACCGTTGAACTACCCCGTTGGTAAAAGTACGAATGAATGGCTGCGTGGTTGCATAAGTAGCTTTACGGTATTGATTATTGATGCTTACGTGAGAAGTCACTCATTTATACTCAATTATTACTACTGATAATTCTTTGCGTAATATCTCTCATAGTATTGATTCAATTATTGTCATAGTATCATCTATATAATATTTTATATTATTAAATCAATAATTGAGACGATAAAGTTATTCATATTATTATTTGCAATATTGACAATGTCTAGAAAGTTACATCAATGAGAGGTTTGGTCACCTAATCAATTGCGCTTGATAGGAGAAATCCTTATCGAAAAGCCCCCTCTTTCCTAGGAATGATCTGGTTGTTAAATATTGTGAGTTATAATATTAATAATGAATAAGTTCGTGTTGATTAAAGATGAAATTGATATTTCCATTGTGTGGGGATTATTAGTGTTAGTGGAAATCAACATCTATTCTGATAATAATTGATGTCTGGAGGTTATATTGACCAATCGGGTAATTAATCGGATAAATGAGCAATTAATTGCTATTAATTCACATGCTTATAACTATTTGTTCACATGTGTGTACTATTGATTCACATGATGTACTATTAGGGGAGGTGGTGCAAGTTTGATAATACTTGCAGGACTAAATTAAAAATGAAAGAAAAGATGAAGGTATTATATTATAATATTTTGAGCCCCAAAACGTGCAATTATCGAAACTATATTTTCCTATAAATAGAAGCTCATTCTTTTTTCATTCTCACCAATTCACTAAGACTCACAAGAGCAATTATAGAAAGAGAAGCTATAGAGAGAGAGAAGCTTTAGAGAGAAAGTAGAAGAGAAGTCTGCTACCTCACTATTCCAGTATCCAGTCTTCTTCTGAGGTAAGGGATATTAATTTGTTTAGTATTCATAGGAATAATATTTTGTTCCATACTCTTTAGTATGTGAGTAATATTATTTCGTCTCGTATTCCTGATTATACCCTCATTTTGTTAAAGTATTGCTTCTATACTCCGTGAAATTAGTAGAATATCCTTGAAATTTGTGCTTCATCTAGTATCGTTTCACAAGGATATTTTCTGCACATTCTTGTTAAATTTTAAGCTTTTCATGTCGGAGTACTGTCCATGAGTAGTATTAATTTTTACGGTACTATTCACGGAGTACTATTCACAAAGTACTATTTACAAAGTTCTATTCACGGGGTACTATTCCTAAAGTACTATTCATGGGGTACTATTCACTCGGGTACTATTCACCCGGGGAATTATTCATGACAAAAATTGATTTCTTTGTTGTCCAAATCATTTTTGATACAATATTATTCTTGAATTTTACTCTACAAAGCAGTATTATGTTAAAAATTTGGACATTATTGAATTCTGGATAAATTAAGTTAGAAATCTTTAAAAATTTATCATTTGCGTTCTTTTAATTGAATTCTTATATCATTGTCATCATCCTCATGCTTATATTGTGATAAAAGTCATCTGTGGCTTACGTGCATAGATGTACTATTGATTGGTATGATTATGACCAGGGATCATTCGGTATAATCATGACCCGTAATGTTACAAATGATGTGGTAAAAATCTTCATTGGCCTGTAGTGCATTTATGGACAGTTGTTGGTATGATTATAACCAGGGATTATTCGGTATAATCATGACTATTGATGATTACATGAATATCCTTGGCCCGTAGTGCAGGGATGATTCGATGATGTGGCTTATTTATTAAGCTGAGTCTCAACGATAAAATTGATGATAAACTTTTTAAGTCATAGAAGATAGTAGATATCATGCTCTACTTGACTCTTCTAATGGATTGCTTGTTCCGCTGCAATTAAACTTGATGTTTATTATATTTTATCAGTTTAACACTGTTGAAGGCTAACGATAATTTATTCTGCATTATCTTAGTCATAATATTTCTTCTTGGGCTAATTGAGCTCACCCTTTGTTTTCATTCTTCTTCTTGAAATGAGAATATATTTGGGGACTAGTCGAGGGAGCGAGTGGCCGGTCGAGATGTTTGCATTAGTAGTCCTCATTATTCAGTGAAATAGTGTGATAATAATTGTAATGAGAACTTTATTTGAGTTTGGATACTCTCTACGAGACATTATCCGTGTTGAAACTCAAAAATACGTTTGTCGTGACAAAGATAAAAGAAGTTTGTATTTAAATTCTGTACCATGTATTTGGCGACTCAAGATAGGTGATGTATACCTATTTTGGGGGCGTCACATTATACATAGTCATTAAATTCTCGGAACTCACTTTTTTAACCCTTAAATTTTACGTCCGCAGACGAAAACTTCGTTTGCCATAACTGAAATATTATTGAATATTCCATCACGTCTTAGTATTCTATCATTACGCGTTTCTCAGAAATTCAAACTTAATCTCCAAGCGAAAATGGATGAATAGTGTTTTTACGAAAATTTCTCGAAAAACTTTTATTTTCATCTTGGAAATTCAAAACAATTAATCCTAGCACATTTTAGGTCATAGAATGACCTTCAAATAGCTTACTCACATAAATAATCAATTAAATTCATTTATTTCAAATAATCAAATAAAAATTTAATTCACATAAAGATTCGATTTTTCTCGGGCTTTACAACAAGACACAACGATCATGGTACAAAGACAATAATCGTGTTGTCTCTTATGTCAGCATTAGAAGCACCAAGTTTCGTCTATTGGATGAAGAAGGAAGTATAACAAATGAAGAATGACTTATAGACGTTAACATTTCGGGAATCCCAATGATCCAACACTCATATTTAGTATGTATCGAAGAAACGTATAGAAGAAGCTAAGGAAAGGACTGAATGCCTGCTAAAAACACATTTTCAGGTGTTAAGTGAGATAGCAGTCTGCTGTATCAGTGGGCCAGACGGCTGAACAACAAAATTTCAGGAAGACAACATTAGTGCTCAGAAAATGTCTGAAGCATTAAATACTACAACAGATGCCTTCAACGGAAACATTTCAAAAGCTCCTTATAAGTAAATCAGACATATATTAAAAGTAAGCAAGAAAAAATGAAAAGGCAAAAGAATTCTCAACTTCCAAACTCTACGATCAAGAAAGAAAAGCTTGCACAACTACTCAGTTCTTTCGAACGCATGCTTAACTACAATTGAGTTCAAAGTAAGCAAGCAAAAATGAAAAAGCAAAAGAACTCTCAACTTCCAAACTCTACGATCAGTTCTCATCAAGTGTATTCTAAGTTTGCAGGACTTGAAGAGTTCTAAGTGAACTAAGAAGTTCCAAGATTGTTGGTCTTGAAGGAATCTAAGTGATTCAAAGATTGTAAAGATATCCTTAGTGGATTTCCTACTCGTGGAGTAGAAGAGTGACATACCTGCTTATCATCTATAATCTCAATTTATCTTAAAAGGGAACAAAAAAAAAATCATATATTCCGATGTGGTTCATTTATTAACAGATCTGATAAGTATATTGAAAAGGGAATTTTTTTTATAATATCTATTCAACCCCCCTCTAGATAACTATTGTGGCTCTAGGAACTAACACAATATATACCAGTATTCATGAGTATTACCTAACCCACAAATATTACTCAAAAACAAAATATTTAAGGACGGATAAAGGTAATGTACCACTCTTCCTGCACTTATCCTATGTACGCAACAATTATTAACATAATTTGATAAAAATTGGATACATGTATCAAGGTTCAGAATCAGACCGTTCATCAAACTAGAAAAGGTACCAGATGGATGGTTCAGTGGTCGAACAAGTGGTCGAACCGTTATTGACCCAGTGACGTCATTAATATATAAAAATATATATTATTAGTAATTAATAAATTTTTTAAAAATCTCATTTTTGATGAACTAAAACATAATAAAGATGAGTTACAATATTAATAAAAGTGGTTAATTTTAATATTAATTTTTGTTTGGTAAAAAAAATTAAAAACTACGTCAACTGGTTCAATTAACCTAGTTTACCGGTTGGACCCCCGGTTGGACCGACAGACAACGGGACAACCCAGATTTTGACCAAAATCGAGTCATTAGTCTAAATTAGATCAGAAGGCGGATCAATTTTGATTTTTATTGGTTCGACCGCCGATTCGAACCGAATTTGAAAACACAAGTATGATTAGTATAAATTTTGGCCCCGTTCATGCCTCTCCCCACCCCCATCGTTAGTCTATTTTTCGTCCTGCCCCACCACGCCATCGTTACTTAATTTTTACATTTTTAAATTAATAATTTCATTATTTGATTCTATTCATTTGTTTTTATGATTCCTTCTACGTTCCATAATATAGAATTATTTAGATTATTTAAAATCATTTTGAGAAATTGTTAAATTCCATATTTTAATTATATTTCTAATTATGAAATATATTGTACACCATTTAAGTATTTTACTAATATAATTGTCTTTAAGTGTTAAAATTGATCACATCATTTTCATTTTTAAATTTAAAAATGTTAAAAAGTTAACATTACTGTTTATATTTTATATTGTTGTATGGAGTCTATAGACAATTAGAAAATAAAAATAATTATTGCCCGCTCCATTTGATACCCATACCGGCATTCCGTCATTGCAGTGGATTCAACCCGAAATGAGTCAACTCGGCCGTGTTTGGATGAAAATGCAAGTACCTTTTCAATTCAGCTAATTCGTCTAAAATATAATTTCAACAATCGTTTCCTTCACAGACAACCTGAAATCGGCGTCCCAATCTCCAGCTCTCTATCCCTCCGCAAATAATCATACAGATACATATATTGATTCCGTACATATAGACAAATACATATAATTTCTCTCCCTATTTTCTCTCTGCAGTTGTCTACAGATTCGTTGAATCCAGTTCATGGTCGTCAGATTCGCAAAGGTATTGTGGCAGATCTTTTGATACCGAATTTGAATGATTTGTATATAGTCATCGTTTTCGTTAGTTATTTTAGGTTTGTTTCTATCTGTTAAGTTGATTTAATTCGATCTGTTGTTGTTGTTGTTGTGATTGTTATTGTTCAATTATGTAGGTCATTTGGATTGGCAATTGAGGAGTTCCTATCTGAATCGACACAATGCTTTCATTTGAAATGAACGATCGAAAAAGTAAGATATATGTTTATATATTTATATATGTTTGTGTGTATGTGTAAACGTGCGTTTACATTGCAGTTTTGATCGTGTCAATTGGTAAATAAACAAAAAAATAGGGCTAGAGGATTGTGGACAGCTTTTATCTTTTGGTTTGATTATGTTGCTTTGAAGGCATCTTTGGCCAATGATTGCTTGGAGTGTGATTAGGGCTGTGAAATGAACAAAGCTATTCACTGTAGAATCATGCTTTATCACTTTGTTAGGTCTACATAATCGCAAGGTTGTGGTAACCGATAAACCTCTAAAGTAATATTAAATGTCAAGTTATTCGGGCTAGTTGGTTTAAGACTCATTCATTGCTAGCTCATATGATAATCTTGACAGAGTTAAAATTTATTTAGTTAATTAGAACGAGCGGAGCTTGAACAACTTAAAGTTTGGCTTAGCTGTGGTCATTTATGTGCCAAGTGTGGGTTGCTATGTATATCTGTTTATACCTACTATTATGCACAAGATTTTATTTTAGTAGTGTTAATGTATAATAATTTGGGATGCATAAACGTCTTATGGATCTTTTTAGTTAGTTTTGGTTTGAAATCAGTTGCCATAACTTTCTAAACGTCTTGGAGTTGATCTCTTTATTGGTTGTCTTTAGTTATACATTCCCTTTGTTTTACATGGATGGTCACATTTGGTGATTTCACGCAAATGAAGTAAATTTTGTTGACCAACTTTGATGTAGGACAAGGATGTTAAAAGAGGATAATTAGGCTAGAAAGCCACAAGCACAAGACTTCAAATAAATACTAATCAATAACTCAATTATCGTAATGATGGATTACAACTATTTATAAAGAAAAACCCTAATACTTAACAATGTTCAAAAAAAAGCTAAAAAGTGGTAACGACGCGTTTTTTCTCGGACGAGATAGAGGCGTAAGCCTCGATTTGAAAAACCTAAAAGTCTCCAAAAAATTATTAAAGAATGCTAATAAAATCATAAAATAATTCATCATTATAATCAAGGTCATAAAAGACATAAATAACCAACGTTACCTTAATGTATCATTACAAAACATGAAAACATCAAAACAACATAATATCATCAACTACTTATATAGTGATCCTCTTCTTACATGAATAGTGAGCGGGTTTCACTTTCATCTGAGAGCGACTCATGTATAAATATCGTTTTAACATGTGGAAATATCAATTTCCTAAATTAAGAAGGTAAATGAGTATTTTGAAACAATGTTATTTTTAAGTAAAAATTTGGTTTCCCTTTTGGTAATCCTAATAACGAGCGAGGACTGTCTAGAATTTGTACTTTGGCTGACGACTACTTCAATCCAATTTAAAAATATTAAAGTCATTTTTAAAATTAAAGAAAAAATATTACTGTATTTTATAAATTACTACATAGAATAATGTATTTTCCAAAATTACTACTTAAAACGATTTATTTATGAATAGCACTCATGTATCATGTATGTACATCATACAAAAATTTCAAGTCACTTTTAGGAGAAGAAAATTATGATTGTGTTTTTTAAATTAAAACTAAAACTCAAATATTTTTCTAAAATGATAGTGAATTGTCTAAAACAATTTATTTATGAATAAAATATAGCTGAAAAAATCTGAAATTTTGATCTGAGCAATTATGTTTCATGTCTGTCAATCAGATAAACATTTCAAGCCAATTTTAAAATTCAAAAAAATTATAATTGTATCCTTTTAAATTACTATTTAAAATAATTTATTTTTTGAATTATATAACCCCCATAAATGGCTTTAAAAACAAACAAAAAGTTTGTTAAAATAAAATATTAAATCAATATAAATAAACTGGCAACCTGTTTGGGTTCAATTTGGGGAAAAAGTGCGAGCAGCCTGGTGAAGTCGCCAAAGAAGACAGAGTCGAGAAGCCTCTGTCGCACGATCACATAAGACAAAATCGAAGACGACAGAAGACGACCAAGAAGAAGACGACAGAATCGAAGAACCTGGTGAAGGCACGCCTCTCTTCAATTGATCTGTCGGTAAGAACTAAGAAATGCAAAGGTTTTTTAATTCAATTCAAGGGCCACGCCTTGAGGCGCAACACACCGAGGCATAAGCCTCAGCCAAATGACCTGCAAGAATCAGTGTTTTCCTGTTATGCGTAAGCCTGGCCATAGCAAGTTACCGCCTCGCTTTGAGGCGCGCCTTGAGGCGTGCTCCTCGAACGCAATTTCGAACACTGATATTTAATGATCAAGTAAAATATTAAGTAACCAAATTAAACAAGGAAATAAAATCCTACTAATTATCTACTACCACAAATAATTTATACTCTTGAATGTTGTAACATTTAACATAATAAAATATAATTACATTGAACTAAATATTTATATCCAAGTATTAATACAAAGTAACTAATAATTAATATTTTGATCTTTTCTACTTTGCACTAAACTTTAGTTTAGAAAGAAAATCTCTAAAGTACCCTTAATCCAAAATATACATGTGATTGTACCTGTGGGCCCCATCAAAATCCTTAGACATCGCATCATTTCTTAATTTGAATTTTAATACTAAAAAGGTAGTATGGGCTTTTGTACCAAGATTTCCTTGACTTTTGGAAGACTAACAATCTCTTAGAAACAAAAATAAAACTCAGAAGTGATGATCTTTTTTTTTTGCTAATTGAAGTGATGATCTTTGTGAAGTGAATGATATTTATATCAAATGAAATACTTATGGATGGTAGCTTCTCATTAATTTAAGAAATGAATTTAGATTATGGATTTTGGGTTGTTACTTGCTAACACACCTGTAAGTTGTGGAATGCGCAGATAATGAATGAAACAGAGTCGCTTAAGAATTTCGGTGTATGTTTTTATTAACACTTTTAATGCAGAACCAAACAACAACTAAAACTCAAATAACGAGGGATAATCACTTGGTTGGTTGTCTTTAACCTTGCTTCAGTTGTGGATCTGCTTCAGGATTAATGAAGTTTGAGTTTTTGTTTTTTGTTTTGACAAGTATAATGAAAATTGAGTTACTAGGGCATATCTACATCTACATTATAATAAAAAAACTACTTCAGCATGGCATGTATTTGTAGGTGGTCAACTACTTACTCTGTTTGCTTCTCATTTACCAAGACTATATGTGTTTGTGTGTTGTTTGTGGGTGTGAGTATATATTTTTGCACTCAGTGATTGGTATTATGTTCTTTTACAGATTGAATTTATGTAACTTTGCAATCATAGGAATTCACAAAGTTAGATGACTATAAGCAGCCACAATGCATAAAATCAGAATAATAAGAATTGTTTCATAAATAATAACCCCTAAGAGACCATTTATACTACCTAAACCCTAAAGATAATAATAAAATTCAATAAAATTAAAAAGTAAGACCAAAACATAAACGGACCCAAATAATTAAACTTACCTGACTATTAGTTAATAAATAAAAATACTTCAAATATTTAAATTGTTCATAAATACCAAAATATAAATTATATTGAATCTTGGCAGATAACTCTTCCCGTGTTACTTTGAGTGTGTTGCAGTTAATATATGTTTTTTTTCTTTACCAAAAACTAGTATTAGCTGGTCCCCCCCCCCACCCCCCCCCCCACCCAAAAAAAAATATTTTTATTGTGATATGCTTGATTTTAACTCAAAAGTTGCTGACTCAAAAAATTGCTTTTTGTAATGAAACAGAAATTGGCCTAGGACTGACAGGATTTGGTATCTTTTTCTCATTTCTGGGAATCATTTTCTTCTTTGACAAAGGATTACTTGCCATGGGAAATGTAAGTACAAGTGTCACACAGTCAACTTATGTGTTCTTACTATTTTTCTTATCGTTTCTTTTATGCTTTCTTAACACGGGGTTATTTTTGTGATACTGAATCAGATCCTATTCTTATCTGGGGTGATGTTGACCATTGGTCTGCAGTCCTCCTTGCAGTTCTTCATGAAACGCAGCAATTTTAAGGTTTGCATGCCTTGTGTGTGCGTCTGTCTGTCTGTCTCTCCATCGTTCATTGTGTATGCTAAATTTGCTTTCTTTTCACGACTTGGGGTCATCTGGCATGCAGGGAACAATTTCTTTTGGTGCTGGCTTCTTCTTTGTTGTCATAGGATGGCCTATATTGGGAATGATTTTGGAGGCGTATGGGTTTGTTGTACTCTTCAGGTTTGTTTATTTTTCCAGCTTTAATTTTGTACTCTGCTTATATTGTTTTTGGGAGCTGATGAGGAATTTTTGCAGTGGTTTTTGGCCTACACTGGCAGTTTTTGTGCAGAAGATACCTGTTATTGGCTGGGTGTTCCAACAGCCATTTATTAGATCGGTATGTCTGTTCTGGAACTCGGGATATATTTTATGTGTTTTTATTGAATATCTGCTGGACATTCATGTTTATGAGTCAATTTGGTTTACAATATGATCTGCATAACTTGCTCTGGAAGTAATTAGGAGTATTTTTGATTTATAAAAAAACGAAGGTTCCGGCCCCTCGTGTGTGTATGTGTGTATTCAAGACCTTTTCTTTGTGACACTTCCATTTGATCATGTTCTGATTTTGTTCTTGCTGTCACTCAAAAGTTATTTTTACCTAGTTGTATAAATTATGCTCTTCGATGGAAAAAAAATGTCAAGTTGTGAATTGGATAAGTTTTGGCATAACCAGAAATCAATGAATAAATATCTGAATTCTTTACCTAACAATGATTACAGCAATTAGAATTTCTTAAACTTCAGATAATTTGGTAGTGTTATAACTGAATCACCACAGTTATAATGGTTTATATACTGACTGGTAGTTACTGCCTCACCATTCATGTGCAGACTAATTTTTCAAAAGAAAATGGAAGAAATAATTAATAACTTGATCATTGATCACTAAGTTAGGCTACGGTAATAATGGATTATAATTATTAAGCATGATTAGCAGATAAATATATTCTTAATTGCTGAGTTGGGCTATGGTTCAAAATACTTTAAATGTAATTTGAAAAGTTTGAGACTTCACTACATTAAAAATTTACCTTGAACTGGTCAATCCCAGAGGTGATGGATGATATTTGATGTATGATAAAGTGGAAAGAAGGAATAAGAGTTCCTATACTGGCAGAGAATCGGGCGAGAAACATACACAAAAGCTCAAAGTTTTAATCTCCATTCAATATTACAATGTTTAAATAGAAAACCCAATACTTGGAGACTAAGTAAAAATCCTAATTTAAAAAAGAAACAATCTCCTAACTAAAATCTACTACAATAAAACTCTCTTAATTGAAATCTACTACTATAATTAAAACTCCTAATTAACATTTATTACTATAATTAAAACTTCTAGAATATCCTACTAAATAATTACATTAATAATCCAATATTTATCTCTAAATAATAATACAAAATTAATTATAAATTTCTTGAGTTTCCTCTTCCGTACCGCACCATTCTCCCCACCTTTGAAAAAAACTCGTCCTAAGTTTTGAAATATGGAAGAATATTAAACCACAGTCCAGAAGATGCATTCCAACAAAAACATGCACATGCAATGTTTTTTTAGCACAATTTTTGGGAATAGCAGTGACATAATATAAAATTTTGAATCTGTTTGGGACTAATTTATCATCCAAAAGAGAAAATCAACATGGTTGACCTTAACTTAATCTTCCTTAATGTTCTTTCTCGCATTTTGGGGCAAACTTCAAGTTTGTCAGTGCAAACCATCTCTGAATCTGCAATTTGTTTGATACATTTACATTCCGCTTCATGTTTCTCACAAGCATCAATATGTGAGAGTACTTACTCTTCTTTATACTCACCAACTTCATGTTGGTTATTGATATGATTAAGTGTTGCGAGACATTCATAAATTGTCTTAAAAGAATTTGTTTTGTGGGTCTCCTCCTTTGAACATGTCACTTTAGTTGAACAAACCCGATTAAAATGAACACTTCTTTGCGCTTGAACAAATTATGGACGAACATGGCATGTGGTTATGTACTCATAGTCTCATAATGGCTTTTTAAATCTGTAAGACTTCTTTCAGATAATTCTACATCATCCTGCAATTTCCAATAATCATATAAAAAATAAGATCTTTTAATTTGCTTGTGCATGACAAAAATTTGATGTTCAAGTAGCTTGATTTTAGCCCAAACGAAGTTTGGATCATCACCCCTGTCTGGACTATCAAATATTGAAGAAGACATAATATTTTTTCTCTCTTTTTTGGGGACTAATTGAAAGTAAATAACAAAATAGGGACATAGTTGCAAATTCCAGAAACTCAGGGGCTTAATTTGAAACTTCAGGACTTTGGGGCTAAATTGAAAGTTTTAGAAATTGTGGGGTTCATAAAAAATTTCAAACACTTTGGGGGCTAAGTTGAAAATTTCAGAAACCTTAGGGTACCAAAGTGTAATTTGGCAGCAAAATTACCAAGAATAGTGACACGCATTGTAGTGATGAACAGTAACATTGATTTTCTTCTTCTTTGGAGATAGATGGAGACTATGGCGACAACTATTCCTACTGCAGATCGTGTTTTCGTCTCGGAATATTGTTGTTGATTTTCTTACAAACTTCGTCAATTTGATGGAGGCCAAGAGAATTTTTGTAGGAAGAAATTAGGTGAAATCAAAAGATGTTAGGAATTTTGGCTCTGATACTAATATGTTGTAGGATAAGGTGGAAAGAAGGAATAAGAGTACCTATCCGCGGAGAGAATTGGTAGAGAAATACACACAAAAGCACAAAGTTTTAATCTCCAATCAATAATCTAAAAAATAATGAAGTATTACAATGCTTAAATAGAAAACCCAATATTTGAGGACTAAGTAAAAATCCTAATTTAAAAAGGAAATAATCTCCCAACTAAAATCTACTACTATAATAAAACTCTCTTAATTGAAATCTACTTCTAAAATGAAAACTCTCCTAATTAAAATCTACTATTATAATTAAAACTTCTAGAATATTCTACTAAATAATTACATTAATAATCCAATATTTATCTTTAAATAACAACACAAAATTAGTAATAAATTTCTTGAGTTTCCTCTTCCATATTGCATCAATATTTTTAGCCAATTTACACCAATTTGTTACTTGATTTTGCGAACAAGACCCCTATTTTTTTTCATTCTTTTTTCTCTTTGCTATGGTTGTATATCACTATGCAATGCATGTTTTCAAATCAGCATAAAAAATCTGATGAAACATCCATTTAACCTATGATTAGCGAGCAAGCTTGTAGCTACTTTAACTTTGACATGACATCAAACCAGAGGAGAAAATGTTTGGTTCTCAGGTGAGAATCATAGTGTAATAATAGAAGCCAAAAAAAAAGAAGAAAAAAAAGTGTGGCAAATTTCTTTCTATGTAATCCATATAAATAACAATTTATGATAATGTATATAGTTCATTCACCACCATCAGCTGGTGTTTAAATTTAAGGTGCTAGTGCCACCCTTCAGAAGTGAATCAAGTGATGGTTGTTTGTATGAGACTTTTGGTGCTATTGTATGCAATAAGTTTTGAATCCCTTGGAGCACCTTTCACTGAAATATTGCATTTTTAATTTTCCCTACCTCTCGTAATTTTTTTTATTGTATTTTCTTTTAATTTTTGGTAAGTAGTGGAGGTGCTGTATTGGTACATGTAGAAAAAAGGAACATGATTTGTTTAATACTCCCTCCATGAGTCCATTCCAAAACTTCTTTTTTGGTCTGCTCTAAAATTAGGTATGTATTTTTTATTTTTGAAGTATAAAGTGACATGAAGTTCCTAATATGCAAGTACTTTTATTCTTTAGTTGACTAAGTACATCATTCCACCACTAGTACATTTTTAGACAATATTTGGATGAAGTTTGGAAAACTAAAGTTTTTGTTTTCCATAAAAGTAGTTTTACAAATGTATAATCTACTTTTGGAACGGAGGGAGTATTATGAACAACAATGATAGTTAAAACTGTGAATTATCATCTCAGAAGGATTTCACCTCTATGATGTTGTATCTTCATTTCTTATTATAGAAATTTTCTTGTAAATCAATCTCTCCACGGGTTCAAGCACCATTTTTCTGATTTTTTTGATTATCTGTGCAGTTCTTTGATCGTTATCGAGGCAAACGGGTGCCTGTATAGCTGTGGTAGGAAAGAGCAAGAACTTGATCTGGTTGACCCATTGAAACAGCTGTAAAATACGGTCTGATTGATATTTCCATTGATAGGGTGAAAAGTAGATGCCGTCCTGTTATGGGTAATTTTTTTTTTTTTTTTTTTTTTTTTTTGTTTGTTCCTGTTGTTACTGAATTTGAACCATTTTAAATGTAGACAACTTTTTGGCATTGTACATGACCCTATTTGGGTTTCTTTAGCTTGAAATTGAGTCTTTGACTCTGTAATCATACGAGGGAACACTATGAGGTTTCCCTCATCAGGTGATCGAGTAATACCTTGGGACATGGTAACTTCAAGCAGCATTATAGCATTATGGATTGAGTTTTGCTAAATATGATGATAAATGTAGGTAATTGTTAAATTTACAACACTTTTTGTTATTTCCACAACAAAAGTGTCGCTGTAGATTTATAGCGACGATGAAAATTGTCGCTATAGGATCTATAGCAACACTCTTGTTGTGGAAATAACAATTTCTGTTGTGGATTTAATAATTCTCTAAATGTATGTCTATTATCAATACTGACGTATTTGGATACACGGGATATGAGGTAATTAAGAACGGTTCCACCCTAATTTATTCCATCTTGTGGCTTAGAGTTGTACCTTTTTGTCATAGATTTGTTGACATATAAATTATTTTCTTGTGGATAAATCTTTTTGGATAAATATTTGAAGTCTTACTCTTGTTTATTTTCTGCGATTTTGGTTGGAAAATAAATGATCGTGAAGAAAGGATTGAGCAATATTAACCGTCTTAAATCTCAATCGGCTCATTTATGTTATATATTTCTTAATCTTCATCATTATAAATTTTTATTATAAAGCGAGCAAACGAGTTGGTGAACGTGTCGCTGTCGATTTACATACAATAAATGAGTTTATTGTAGTGTCAGGAACTTAAAGTCACTTTATTATAGTCTAAAATTTAAAACATTTTTTTTTTATTTTAGAACATATTTTTAAAAAATGTATTTTTAATTTTTGACTGGTGGGCATAAAAATCCTCATCTTATGATACTCCCTTTGTTTTAAAATCTTTTTCTAAGTTAATTTAAAAATATTTTGAAAATTAAAGTTGATTTGATTTTTTTAATTTTAAATTAATAAAATTTTAAATTATTAGTAATATTATTTAAATAATTTACAATATTTATTTATGTACGTTCTAAAATTAAATTTCAAAAATTCAATATTGATCTAATATATTTTAGAATGCAAGAAATATTATTCTTAATAGTGTGCGTCTCCATCACTACCCAGCCAGCCATCATATAAATATTTCTCCTTGCTCAATGCCCCTCTTAATTTTTCAGACCTTCCACTTCTCTGTCTAGCTAGCTAGCGACTTCCCTAATAAATCCCAGAAATTCTAACAGAAAACCCCCCCTCTAATTCCCATCTTTTGATTTATATATATATATATATATATATATATATATATATATATATATATATTATTACACTACCAATCATGTCCCGACATAATAATTAGACATGAGTACCCCCCAATCCGCATAGAGTTTTTCGCCCATAAGAAATCGAGGGGGCATCCGGTACTCTTATTGACCGGTACCGTCCGGTACCTTTGTTATATTTTTTTAACCACAATTATGATAATAATATTAAAAAAATAGTAGAGCAAGTTTGAACAAAAAACTGTAAAAGAAAATATATTTTTTATTGAAAAAAAACTGTAAACTGTTTACAGTGTTTTTTCAATAAAAATATATTTTCTTTTACAGTTTTTTGTTCAAACTTGCTCTACTATTTTTATTATTATTCTCATAATTGTGGTTAAAAAAAATTAATAATAACAAAGGTACCGAACGGTACCGGTAAATAAGACCACCGGACCGCCCCCCAACCCGTCCATAAGTGGCACAAACTCAAACTTCCCTGCCTACTCATCCCAACTTAAGCATCTTCTCTCCATGTCGCAAATCCAACTCAACCACCTCGCTCTCGCCTCTGACGATGGAAAAATTCTTGCTTGGTTTCCGGCGTCCCCGCCACCCATTTACCTGTTAGAATTTGAGTTTAAATTAATATGGGCGTCGTTAATTATTTGTAATGATTTTACACATTAATGTGTTCTGTTCCATGAGTATATTAAATTAAGTGTTTGAAAGCTCAAATCCATGAAGTAATGAATGAGATATTAACTCGCAAAGATCACCCTTGAAAATGATAAATGATACTAAATACATGTGAGAAAAATCAAGTTCTACATCGGTTAAGAACTAAAATCTTAATGTGTTTATATACAAGAAATCTCTTGGGTTTGGACCCCAAGGGGCACCCCACTTTTTTGGAAGGGAGAGGACCTAGTCAAGATTTGGTTCGAACCCACACGCGTGTCGCCGTCGCCGACCGGCTTGACTTGGGCACATGGTTCGAGGTTCGTGGGTTCGGGTCCTTGTATATAATTTTTTTGAACAAAATTTATTTAAATTTTTTTAGTTCTATTATTAAAAATGTGTCATTTTAATAAATCTTATTTATTATTAAAAACTGTGTAGTTTTGATTCTGATAAGGCTAAAATTACGTCGTTTTACGGGTTCGAATAGACGCGTCCATTCTGCAAAGGATCAAAACTACGTCATTTTGACCAAAGGTTGTCATGCCATGCTTTTTCAGAAGCACCCCATACCTTTTTAAGTGCTAAATGTCGATCTGAAGGGTCACCAACCTCTCCTATAAATAGGGGAGGATCCCATTTAGTTCATTCATTTCTCTAGCATTCAAGCATTATAGAGCATTCTAGTCTTTATTTTTTCGTCAGTTTCCTTAGTTAATTTAGAGAGAGAGTCAGAACGTTTATTTAGCTCGTAGTATACTTTTTGTAATGCTGCTAAAGTATACATTGTCATTGTATCCTAGGAGGCAAGTGCTATCAACTCCGAGCACCATAAAAAGGGCCTAATTGTCTTAAGGACATAGTATCAAGTATTAGCCTTAACAAATTAATTTTTGCAATTTGAGATAAAATATATATATATATATATATATATATATATATATATAGTTTCCATTATGTTTTCCTAACATTACCCCTATGGCTAGTACTCATAATTAGCTTACTTGTAGGCTTAATTGGTTATGGTGTACAATCTCCTTTCAATAAACCTCCACTACTCTTCCTAGAAAAAGTCTAGGCCGACAGCTTTTTGGGGCCGGAAAATTGGACACGTCTAATTTTTTTTTGAATCCCCAAAAATTTATAATATTTATTTTAACTCAAATTTTTACAAAAATTCAATAATTTAGGTGTAATTTGGACATTTAAAAAACAAAGTTGTACTGTAAAAATTTGAGTTAAAATAAATATTATAAATTTTTTGGTAGTCAAAAGAAAAGGAAAAAAAATTAGACCGGTCCAATTTTCCAGTCCCAAAAAACTGTCGTTGTAGAAGGACTCCTTTTATTATTGGATTGTTTTTCTACTTACTATTTTAGCAGGAAATAACATGTATTGGATTAACACTGTTTGTTACATTCTAACCATTCAAAACTTCCCATTAGATTGTTGAATCGCCCTGGGCTTATCAACTAGCCATCAAGGATTAAGTGCAAAAATCAATGTAGAATTAAGGAACAATTACATATTATAGTACATTTATGAAAGTAATTACAAAAATCATACACTCATAAAATAATTACAAAAATATGACATTTCATCATATATATTTACAATACTAATATAATTAGGAGTCCTTAATTTAAGGGATAAATATTAATGGGCTGACATGGCAAAAGGTTATTTTTTTTGAAACGCGTGATAACCGCTTGTCATTTGTCTGGGACTCTACAGTTACCAAACCCTTATGCTGAAACCCTTGTTTCTCTCCTCTGTTGCGACTAAACTAGTAATCGGAGTTAAAAAAGCTTGTTTTCGGTGATTGTTCTTCATCTCTGTTCGTGCGTTCTTCATCTCTATCATATTTGTTTAGTTATTCGCCATATTCGTTTAGTTGTTCGTCATTGTCATTGTTACTCGTTATCGCTGTCACACGAGTCTTCTTCCCATATGTATGTACCTGCCGATAATTTCATTTGCTCTCTCATACCTCAATCCCAGTACACTCCAGGCTCAATCCCTTCATGATTACAAAGGTCATGCCGATAATTTCATCTGCTCTCTCATACCTTAATCCCAGTACACTTCAGGTCCCTCTTTCTCTCCCTATATATGTATACGCGTATATGTGTTTGTGAATTATACATACGAAGTGTTCATTAATGTGATGACTATGATTTTTGGTATCTGGGGGCTTTTGTTTAAAATGGATGACAACAACATGCGTTATGTAACCTCCACATCTTTCTCTTGGTAACTTATGCCAAGTACTTAACCACTTCACCTGAGGTGGTCGATTGTGGGGAGCCATTGTCACCCCAAGAGGCTACGTAACCTTGCCAAACAACAGGTACATACATATTTTTTATCCAGATCTGAGTAACTGTTTGGTTACTTCTGCATTATGTTTTGGTTACTGTTAGCTTGTGATTCGGATACCATTTTTGTTACCTTGATTTGGTATTTTGGTTACTTTTATATGTTGTTATGGTTACCATGTATTTGCTTAGTATACATGGTTGACTAAACTGGTTTTGGTGTACATGTTGTTTATGTATTGGTTACCATTAAAACATGTTTTGGTTACTATCATATAAATATTTGGTTACTTTTTTTTGTTGTTCTGGTTACCATGTATTTGCTTAGTATATATGGGTGGACTAAACTGTTTTTGGTCTATATGTTGTTTATGTATTGGTTACCATTAATATATATTTTAGTTACTAACATATAACTGTTTGGTTACTAAATGAGTATATTTTTTGTTACTGTTAGCTTATGGTTTGGATACCATTCTTTTTTCCTCAATTGGGATTTTGGTTACTTTTATATGTTGTTTTAGTTACAATGTATTTGCTTAGTATACATTGGTTGACTAAACTGGTTTTGGTATACATATTGTTTATGTGTTGGTTACTTTTAAAACATGGTTTGTTCTTATCATATAAGCTGTTTGGTTACTTCTTTAGTATATTTTTTGGTATACATATTTTTGTTTTGGTGACCTTTAAATTATGTTTTGGTTAATATTATATATAACTGTTTGTTTACTACATAAAATGGTTTGTACTACATGTTGTTTATATTTTGGTTACCATTAGATTATATAATATAACTTTTTGGCTACTGTGTAATTGTTATATTATATTTTTGGTTAGTATGCTCTTATTTGTTGGTCACTACGTAGCTGTTTATGATATAAATATTATTTATATATGGTTACTAATGACTATGTAAATCTGATTTTGTTTATTTGCAGTTATGAGATCTTTATTATGAGAAATGCAACAGAAAATTCACTGAAAAAGTTATATATTGGTGTGACATTGAACTAGAGATTTCTCTCCAGACGAGATGCGCCTCCACAGTTGGCTTTTTAACAACTTCAGAGAATTTTCACGAAGATTTGTACCAAATTTTGATTAGTTCGGTTGTCGTTGTACCGTCAATTTGAATTATGTTTCATACTTTGGTTTTGTTGGATATCCATAGCCATTTGTTATGGTTAGTGAGTATGTAATGTTTATTGGAACTTATGTAAATGAGATTACATATTTGATTATATTACCAGTGATTTGACATTGTTTGTTGGTTCGTATTTGTTACTTCTAAGTTATGTCTGATACATTGTTTTGAAAGGTGCAATCGGTAACCAAACATGCATAGAAGGGTAACCATTTTATTTTTTGGTAGTAACCAGATAGTTACAAGCTTGTATCAGGACATATATCAAGTGTTAAATATACATGTTAGAGTATACATGGGCTGCCTAAACTGGATTGGATATACATGTTGTTTACATTTTGGTTACCATTAAAACATGTTCAGTTACTTTTATATAACTATTTGGTTACTTCGTTATTATGTTTTGATTCTTTGTTACCTTATGGTTTGGCTACTATTATTGTGCCCTCAATGTGGGATTTTGGTTACTTTTATTTTTTATTCTGATTAATATGTAATTATTTAGTATACATAGATTGCCTAAATTGGGTTTCATTACATGATGTTTTCATTCGGTTACCATTAAAACACGCTTACAGTTACTATCATATAATTATGTGATTCTTTGTTTTATTATGTTACATTATAGTTCTTGTTATTAGTAACGAGATAATTCTACAAGCTTGTATCGGGACAAAAATCAATGGTTACTAACGAAGAAATGATTATATATTCTGTAAACAATTAAATTTGTTGTATTGATTCTTGGCGGTCTCCATTGTCTAACATTTGAATAAATATTGTAAAGTAACCAAATCAATATTAAGCAATAACCAAATTACATAATCTCGATAACGGAAAATAAATCACATTTTTACATGCAATTTTGAAGACCTAAATGTTGGAATTTGGCCAAAAAACCCTGCAATTCACTAGCAACGCTTGTGACTTTTGATCGTTGACCCGTTTTCAATGAAATTAGGCTCCGAAAACGCCAAAATCTGACACTTCAAACTTGACAAAAATTGCCAAATTGTCACTGCAACCAAATAAACATTATACTGTAATCAATTAAATAGTATACAACAACCAATATATATAATCAGATTAACAGTTGTATGAAGGTAACCAATGTAGTCAATAAGTAACCACCAATATAAAAGAAACAATTATAAAACTCAATAACATTATAGAGTAACCAAATAAACACCTTACAGTATCTAAATACATATTATATAGTAACCAAGATATATGTAATTAGTAGTCAAGATTATAAAAAATATTTTTACATTCATTTTACAACCAAAACAATCAGTAATGACTTTGTTATAAATTAAAGACTAACGGTGTATGAAAGTAACCAATGTAGTTAATCGGTAACCATCGATATAAAAAAATCGGTATAAAACACAAGTAATATTATGTAGTAACCATGGTAATATTACACAATAAACAAGTCAACATTATATACTACCCAAATCCAGTTAGATAAAGTAACCCAACATATATTTACTTAGTATCCATAACATAAAACATATTTTTTCATGCATTTTACAGCAAAAACAAACAATATAAAAAACATCAATATGTACTTAAAGATCCAACTGTTGTAGGAAGGTAACCAATGTATTTAATAAATAACCATCAATATAAAAAACATCAGGAAAATATACATTTAAAGTATATAGCAACCAAATAAATATTATACAGTAACCAAATCAATAATAATCAGTAACCAATTTCTATGTACTTAGTAACCAAAATATAAAACATATTTTTTTCATGCATTTTGCTATCAAAACAGTCAGTATACTGCCTTTGTTAATCAACATCAATTTTGGCTAACAAGTAACCATTAATATAAAAAACATAAGTAGAAGTGTACATTAATATGCTTCAACAACCAATAATACAGTAACCAATTAATCACTGCAGTAATTAAGTTTGCATTAGTAAGTAACCAAGTCAGCATGAGTCACTAAATAATATTTTTACACAGTAACCAAGTTAGCATTATAATTTTATACAGTAACCAATTCAGAATTAGTAAATAACCATTATAGTGTTACACAGTAAGCAAGTCAGCATTAGTCAGTAACTAATATAATATTACTTAGTAACCAAATCAGCATTAGTCAGTAACCAAGTCAGCATTAGTCAGTAACCAAGTCAGCATTAATTAGTAATATTATGTAGTAACCAAGACAACATTAGTCAGTAACTAAGACAACATTAGACAATATAATGTTACACACGGTCGATTATCTTGACTTTGTTATCAAAAACAAGATCGATAATCGACTTTGTTAATCAACATCAATTTTGGTTATTGTACACCATCAAAAATGTTACCAACCATGTGGTTAATGGTTACTAACATTAAACAATTATATATTCCTGTAAACAATTAAATTTGTTGTATTGATTCTTCGCGGTCTCCATTAATCGACATTTGGATAAACATTATAAAGTAACCAAATCAATATTAGACAGTAACCAAACTACATAATCTTAGTAACCAGAAAATAAACCAAATTTGTACATGCAGTTTTGAAGGCCTAAATGATAGAATTTGACCAAAAAACCATGCAGTTCACCAGCAAAGTAGTGATTTTTGATCGTTGATCCGTTTCCAATGAAATTAGGCTCCGAAAATGCCAAAATCCGACACTCCAAATTTAACAACATTATATAGTAATATGCTTCAGCAACCAATATTACAGTAACCAATTAATCTCTGCAGTAATTAAGTTTGCATTAGTCAGTAACCAATTCAGCATTGGTCAGTAACCAATTAAGTCAGCATTAGTCACTAGATAATTTTGAGCAGTAACCAAGTCAGCAATATAATTTTACACAGTAACCAAGTCAGCATTAGTCAGTAGCCATATAATGCTACACAGTATTTGTAGTAACCATTTTAAACGTGAAAAACTTAAGAAAGGTTATCAATATAGGAATTCGTAGAAAACAGAGGTAACTATATACATATGAATCACTTACCTCAGTATTTAGATTTTTATTGAAGTTGCTGCGATTTTGTTACTGAACTTCAACCATCACGGTAGTTCGATTATTTTTTGTTACTGAACTTGAAGTTGTTGTTGATTTTGTATGCTATTTTGTGATCTCGGCATGTCGTCATGATTTAAAAGTTTCGTCTTCTCCGATCTCGTCTTTGTGTCGCGCGGAAGATTCTGATTCTTGAATGGGAAGAAGTTGTTGATGCTGTATGCTATTTCCGATTTCAGAGTTGCGTCGTGACAAAGTGATTCGTCTTCTCCGATTTGATAGGCGCGACAGATTTCTGCGTCTTCTCCGTCGTTGATATGTGTTCCGATTTCAAAGTTGCATGATTTTGGGGCGGTTAATTGAAAAGATGAAATTCGGTAACTGACGTGTATGAGTTAATGACACGTGATTTTAGCACGTATATTGTGTATGTTTTATTTCTGTAATTATGTTTTGTATGTTTTATTTTTGTAATTATTTTCTAATTGTTGTATATTAGTGTAAAGGACCCTAGAATTAATCGATGTTTTGTTCTCCAATTCTTCGTCCATTGAACGAGCAGAAGGGTATCTTTTGTTGAGTTCTATTGTTCCAATTATAGTTTGTATCGCGCCTGTACCATTAATAGTAATTGATTCAGGAATTAGATCGCAAAACAGGAATTTATATGTTGGATTTAGACTAATGTTCATAGTACCGTTGGGCACGGGAACTGATAGGTCTCATTTTTTTTAGTATATTTTGATGATAATGAAGTAATTAAATAGGTTTGAGATTTAATTAATTATTTTTCTTTTATCTAAATTATTTTTAATTTTATTTTGAATTAATTTTATTGACCTTAATAATTTAAATATCAAGTGTTAAATAAATTGATTCATATAAACATTTTCAAGGCAAGGAGATCCTATTTTCTTTCAAAATTAAATTGAGCAAAAAATTTTTTTTATATATATATATATATATATATATATATATATATATATCTGATCGGGGATAAAGAACATTCTCCTTAAATAGCATTACATATAAATAGCATTCTTTTATCAAAGCAGCGTAGTTTTTTTTGGAGGAGCGATGGCATTGTATTTACAAAAATGCCACTGCCTCCAAAAACTACGTCGCTTTTGATAAAAGAATGATATTTAAATGAATGCTATTTAAGAGAATGCTCTTGATCTATATATATATATATATATATATATATATATATATATATAATAAATGTAAAGAAATTTGTAAAATGAGCAAACAGTTCGGGCTCGATTCATACTCGCTCGACTAAAAGTTTGATTCGAGCTCGACTTGAAATATAAATGAGTCAAATATGAGCACATTTTAAAATTCGATAAATTACTCGAACCTCCTCAAATTATAATTTTCTATTGATACTCGGATCATATTCGTTGGAAAAGTCCAAACTGCTCGGGCTCGATTCGGAATCGTGCTCGACTCGGTAGCTAAATGAGCCTCAATCAAACTTTATTTTATACTCGATAAATTTGGTGAACCAAATCTGAGCAACTCAATACTCGGATCGACTCGATTCGTTTACACTCTTACGTGTGTGTATGAGTGTGTGATACAAGTAGTGACTATCTTTGTGGTACTACTTAATTAGCCACACGGAAATTAAATGAGTTGACCAAAAACTCATGCCTTGACCAAATTTGATATGATATCTGTAGAAGATGAAATTTTTGATGGGTTGAAACTTTTTGGCAATCCGTGTGTGTTTAGTTTCATCTAAACCATTAAAATAAAATTGAAGCAATCTCAACCATTCATTCAAAAATAGATTTCAAAATTATCATTTTGCTCACGAACTCAAAATTTTATAAATAGGAGTCTTTTATTCATTTGATTTTTGCCAATTCAAGTGAAAAGAAAAGCTTACTCTCCTTGCCTACATACTCTCTCTAAAGCTTTATATCTATTCTTACAAAAGTTTTGATTATTTGAGAAGAGAAAATTGGTCCAAGCAATTGAGACAAGTCATTTGAGTTAACTTAGTTGAATTTTTTCTTACTTGCTTTAAGTGGTGAGGGTCATCCCAATGAGTAACCTAATGATCATATTAATGCTCAATTGTCTGCCTTAGTAAATCTGGCGGTTAATCAGGCTTTATCGCAATTGGTGGCACAGGTTGTTCAGGCAAAGTAGCAGCCACCAAAAATTTCTGAATAGGAGACCTTAGGAAATAATGGTCCACACGCATATGGTGAGGAAGAGAATGAAGATGGTCTTTATCAACATGTGGTTCCAATGTATGTATGGATGGAGTGGTTTTAGAAGCAGAAATCACAGTCATTTAGTTCATCTCCGACTCCAATTGATGCATAAAATTGGATTGGCCACATAGAGAAGATTTTTGATGTGTTGAGTTGCTTGGAAAATGAAAGAGGGTTGCTTGCAGCTTACAAGCTAGAGGGGGATTCACAGCGGTGGTGGAAAGCGATGAAAACAACAAAAGGTGATAGATATGCTAACACACTTAGTTGGGTGGAGTTTTGTGAGGTCTTTTATCAGCAGTACTTCCCAGTTGCTGATAAAGAGGCCTATGCGAGAGAGTATCTGTCTTTTTGGCAGAATGGTGATGAGTCAATCACATATTTTATGTAGTAGTTTGATAAGTGGGTTTTACACTTACTTATGGGGTACTAATTCATGCGAACTATGCACATCTCAAGTACATTTTAGTATGTTTTAGCTGCATTTCATGTTAATTTGCATTTCACATACTTAAAACACCTTTTGGTGAATAAGTGCAGGAATTGGCCTAATTTGGTGGTGATATCGGGCACGAGGCTAATGGATCCATGAGGCGAGGAAAAAGATAGGATGTGCATGATGTAGGATTGAGTGGAACATGGATGGACAAGCATGGATAAACATAGGACATTTCGATGAAGCAAGAACAACATTGCAGAACCAAGCCAAGGAGCGTAATCGAAGACATAAAGCTGCGAAGCGCATGGCGGGAAGAAGAGCTTGGATGCTTGGCGCCGCCATGAAGTTCCCAACCAGACCTTTGAACCTACTGCAAGTTGAGCGACCGCGAGATGGACAATGCTAGGGAGCGCGCGCCCGCGCGAGAGACTGGTTGAACATAAGAACCTACTGCAAGTCTCGTAATTGCGAGCATAACAAACAGAAAAGGAGCGGTGGCTGTGCGAGGCTGGCTCATTGACTTGTTTTATTTTATTTCCAATTTTTAAGGGTTGTAAATGATTTAAAACGATTCCAGACTGGTGTCAGGGGTATCACTTGATAATTATTAAGTTTTTCATGTATCTTTACATCGTAACTAGGGTTTACTCTGTAGGGGATATTCCAACGTAGGAGTCCAAAAACTCTACTTTTCTACCTCTTCTTGGGATTTTCTACCAGAGTGGATTATTATTATTAGTTTTTGCTGGATTCTTATGAGGATTTGAATATTGATTTATATTTAGCAATTGAGTTTGATAGTTTCATCTTTCATCTTTCAATTGTCGTTTATTAACCATGTTTAGATTTGATCCCATAATGGCTTTTGGTTCAGTCATGAACTAAACTCCATTATGGGATTCTAACGGATTTTAATATGTAGTTTGATTGCATGCTTAAATGCTGGATTGTTTTACATATCATATGAGATGTCTATCATAATTGTTTTGCATATATGAATGCTTGATCACCATTCGTTTCAGTACTTGTATGGAATTGACAATAAACATGCAAGTATGGATTGTAATCATGATAATATACGTATATAGGGCTGTGTTATATGGCTTATATATTTCATGAACCAGATAAACATATACTGTTTCACCGTATAAGTTAAAATAAGGGCTTGAACTTAAATTCAATATAGTTGCAATTTCACATAGACATATAGTGATTTTGGTTATATTGATGATTACATAGAGTCTATCATCTGTGGATGCTGTGTAAGTAGGTCTTAGTGCATTGAAAAATGACTAATACTCTTTTAGTACTCTTGGCTACTTTTCTGTGATATGTGAACGAGTCATGCATGATAGTGGTGATTGAATGAAGTATTAAATGAAGTTAGGATCCCATTAGTTCCAATATCATTTATTCCGTCGTTATTATTGTTTTAGTTGTTATTTGCAATTCGAGAACAAACCAAGTTTAATCATTAGTTTGAGCATATAAATATAGTGATTCAATTAATGAATAGTAATCTTAGTTAAACAACTTTCTGTGTGGGATCGATACTTTACTTACTCTGTATTGCTTGTTGACACATGTATGCTTGCATGAGTTAGAGCTCTTTTGTTAAGACTAAAAAAGAGGCAACAAGTTTTTGGGTGTTTAAATTAGTATTATTATCGTTAGTTTAAGCTATATTGTATGACTTAGACAATTCTAGTCTTATCTCATTTCAGTTTTTATTTTTGTTTCAGGTTTTTGGATAAATTTTTAAGCGCACGGGGTCATCCAACCCAGACCTAACACCTGTTCAGGATAACATAAACGGGGATTGTTAGAGAATTTTATGCTAATGCTGCGGAGTTGATAACAAGAGGCATAACGATAGTTCGAGCAGAACAGGTGAATTTTTGCCCTTCCGCGATCAGAAAAGTATTCAACATATATGATGCACCACCCATCGGGTCTGACAATTGGTTAGAAGGTGACTATTTAGAAACGGATCTCGCAGTTGTGATTACTGATTTGTGTATACCAGGCACCAAATGGAAGTATAAGATAGGAACAACTGAACCAAAATCGTTTCCATCGTCAGCATTGAATCGATATGCCCAGGCCTGGGACCTGTTTATTTGTGCCAAGCTAGTTCCGTCAGCTCATTACAATGCAATAACCACTGAGCATGCGATTATTTTGTGGGGAATCATCAAAGGCAAGTATATTGATGTCGGCCTTTTAATCCATAGAAACATGCTGAGTTATATGCGTTGGAATAGAAATGTGACTATTTTGCATGCATCGGTGGTAGCCATGCTCTGTACTCAACAAGGAGTCCAATGACATAATGAGCAGCTGCAGTACCCAAACCATGCAATCACTCATGCAGCTATTGCAAATTTTAAGGAGTGGACATGGGGTGTACCACACCCACGCGGACTAGGATTCATCCTTCAGCCCATTTTTCCAGAGCCGTCAGAACAACCCCCGCAAACAGATGAGGCGGGCCCGTCCACACACGCACGTGCCACCTATGGCGATCGCCAACTCCGAAGGTTGGAGCGAAATGTCGATGCCATGTACGATAATTTGGGCACATTTGCGACGGGACTCACAAGGGATTTAGCCGAAGTGTTTGTACAACAAGGAACAACACAAGAATGGCCTCAGTTTGGAACCGCAGCACCATATCCACCACCGGATTCACTACCCGAGGAGGGTGGCACCATCGATAATTAGGGGAGTTTTTCGTACCCTTTACCTTCATTCAATTGGGACATTGAATATTTTAAGTTTGGGGGTATTGGGTAGTAGTATTTTTAGTTTGCATATAGTTTTGCATGATTAGTTAATTTTTATAGTTGTTGCATGTGTAGATTACATTTTAGCATATAGTTGTATGTATAGTTGCATACCTCACAGTTCTTACCGTATAGAAATTTTTGACTAGCCAATGATGATAGTGAAATTTTTAAATGATTTCTGAATATTTTGGATAACATGAGCTGAGATATAACATTTTATACAATGAAATTCATAATCTTTGTTTAAATGCTTTCAGTTTGCACAAATGTGTTCACAAGCACTTGTAGGTATAAGAAGTACGTTTTGCATTGCTCGATAGAAAAATGTAGTGTTAAAAAGAGAAATATGTGAAAAGTGACTTTTAGACTGTATAAAACATTAATTTTTAAACATTGGGAAAACATGGGTATTTGTATATAAAAAAAAGAAGAAAAAAGAAGAAGAAAGAAAAGTAGAAATAACATGGCTAGTCTTATTTCAGGGCCTTGGCTACTTGAGTAAGTACTCCCGAGGGGATTGTCTCTACACCTAGCGCCCTAAGGTCTTTCATGGTCTGGGAGTCGTTGGTCGAAAGCTCGCTAAGGGGTAGCAGTGTGCCTAATGGAGTAAGATATTGCACAGTCATGTGAAAAAAGAAAAAGAAAATAAAAATGGCAATAAACACCGCGGGAAAGTGCGAAAGTCACCCTCGTGGGTAGAAATAAAGCAGTTAAGCCCATTGTTGAACCTTAGTTTATTTTAAGATGTTGGAATAGTCTTGGTTGCATATATATACATAAGTCTTGATTTAAGCTACAATTTTTTGTTTTGAGCAATATAGCATGAGTATTCTGTACCTAAATCAAGTTTTGGGCGAACACAACACACACACACAGAGCATCTCTACAGCATTTTTGAATTATCTGAGTGTATGACATTATGCCTGCTTTGCATCTGTATTCTTGAATCTTGAAAAAAATTCGCTGAGGCAAATTGGACTGAATTTCTATGATAGTTGAGACAATGTGAGATTAGTTGCATCATAATGTAGTTGCATAGTAATATAGCTGCATTTTCATTGTTCAGTAGTATGCATTGCTTTAGGGCAAACAAAGGTTCAAGTTTGGGGGTATTTGATAAGTGGGTTTTACACCTACTTATGGGGTACCAATTCATGCGAACTATGCCCATCTCAAGTCCATTTTAGTATGTTTTAGCTGCATTTCATGTTAATTTGCATTTTGCATACTTAAAACTCCTTTTGGTGAATAAGTGCAGGAATTGGCCTAATTTGGTGGTGATATCGGGCACGAGGCTAATGGATGCGTGAAGTGAGGAAAAAGATAGGATGTGCATGACGTAAGATTGAGTGGAACATGGATGGACAAGCATGGATAAACATAGGACATTTTAGTAGCAGCATCAACATTGTAGAACCAAGCCAAGGAACAGAATCAGAAGACATCAATGTGAAAGTAGTGGCGCGGGAAGAGCTTGGATGCTTGGCAGCGTCTGTATGAAAGTACCAACTAGACCTTGGAACCCTCTTGCAAGTTCTTTGACCCACGAGAAGGACAATGCTAGGGAGGCCTTGCGCATGTATGAGACCAATGAACATAAGAACCTCTGCAAGTCTGCATGTAGCATGAGCATAACAAGCCGGAGGAGGAAGCTGGCCGCTGCATGCGAGGCCTAAGTTCTTGACTTGTTTTATTTTATTTCCAATTTTTAAGGGTTGTAATTGATTTAAAACGATTCCTGACTGGTGTCAGGGGTATCACTTGACAATTATTAAGTTTTTCACGTATCTTTACATCGTAACTAGGGTTTACTCTCTGGGGGAGATTGCAACGTAGAAGGAGGCCAAAAACTCTACTTTTCTACCTCTTCTTGGGATTTTCTACCAGAGTGGATTATTATTATTAGTTTTTGCTGGATTCTTATGAGGATTTGAATATTGATTTATATTCAGCAATTGGGTTTGATAGTTTCATCTTTCATCTTTCAATTGTCGTTTATTAACCATGTTTAGATTTGATCCCATAATGGCTTTTGGTTCAGTCATGAACTAAAATCCATTATGGGATTCTAACGGATTTTAATATGTAGTTTGATTGCATGCTTAAATGCTGTATTATTTTACATATCATATGGGATGTCTATCATAATTGTTTTGTATATATGAATGCTTGATCACCATTCGTTTTAGTACTTGTATGGAATTGACAATGAGCATGCAAGTATGGATTGTAATCATGATAGTATACGTATATAGGACTGTGTTATATGGCTTATGTATTTCGTGAACCAGATAGACATATACTGTTTCACCATATAAGTTAAAATAATGGCTTGAACTTAAATTCAATATAGTTGCAATTTCACATAGACATATAGTGATTTTGGTTATATTGATGATTACATAGAGTCTATCATCTGTGGATGCTGTGTAAGTAAGTCTTAGTGCATTCAAAAATGGCTAATACTCTTTTAGTGCTCTTGGCTACTTTTCTGTGATATGTGAACGAGTCATGCATGATAGTGGTGATTGAATGAAGTATTAAATGAAGTTAGGATCCCATTAGTTCCAATATCATTTAGTCCGTCGTTATTATTGTTTTAGTTGTTATTTGCAATTCGAGAACAAACCAAGTTTAATCATTAGTTTGAGCATATAAATATAGTGATTAAATTAATGAATAGTAATCTTAGTTAAACAACTTTCTCTGTGGGATGGATACTTTACTTACTCTGTATTTCTTGTTGACACATGTATGCTTGAATGAGTTAGAGCTCTTTTGTTAAGACTAAAAAAGAGGCAACATGGTTCACCAGGTTGGTAGGCTTTATGAGAACCTTTGACGCCCCCCAAAACTAGGTCTTTCTTCAAACCCGTGTTCGATGCTCCACAGTGTTACTCATTCCATACATAAATCCATATATCCTTATAATATAATTAAATTCTAAAAATATTACAATATATTTCTTCTAATTCTAGATTCTAATACCTTAAAATCTTCAAAACTTACAAATAATGAACATTACATCATTTACTTACTTTCTTAATATGCTTGTAACTTCTATCTGCCACAACAAATACATATAAAGTTTAACAACTACTCTTCAAGTCGAGAGATTGGTCTTTTCCTTAATCTTCACCAGACTCCTCAATTTTTTCTAGTTTCGCTGAAAATATTTTAATTTTAAGCAAGTGTGAGCATTCAATTGCCCACCAAGTCATTACAGTTGAATAACAACAAATTCAAGAATTAAATATTCTTTTATTCGAAAACTTCAATAACTGAACAATAGTTATGAAGCAACTCGAATAACAAGAATAATTCTGTTTCTTATCATTTTAAAACATCCATCTTCTCATATTTATTAATAAAAATATTTCTTATAACACTTTTAGGACTCAATATAGACACTTTAAATTTTGTTTTCCTGTTACTAACTATGCAGGAGGGCAAAAACATTTTTTCACACTCTAGAGGCAATACTGGGAGTCTTAAACAATAAAATCAAACCCCAGAGATGGCCCCGGGAGGATGTCAAATCAACCTCGGAGACATCCCTAAGGAAGAAGGGAATCGGCTGCAATCAAACCCAGAGACAACCCCGAGAAACAACTGAAAGCCCCATCAACCCTGTAGACAACCCCGGGAGGGCAAAAAGTTAATTTTGACAAGACAACATCATCAACCACAATATAGCTACAGATAGAGTCATAAAGAGCCATTGCAATAATTCTGAGTGTAAACTATGCAAAGACAGCTCAACGAGCTTCCTATGGAGACCTGAAGATGCTATTATGGTCATGTACCAATCTTCTCGAATTCAGAAAAGGGCAAGCCCCATGTCATTGCGTAGCTCTCGGAAAGAGCTTTCTGGAATGTTATGGCACATCTACATAGGATTTCCAGATTGCAAGTTATGAAGGCTTTAAGCAAATTGTGCGTCGATCGAGGTGCACATACTTCGAGATGGCGGGGCCCACCAGGCTCAACCACAGGTAGACCTGCGACTGATCAGGCTATATATATCAGCTCCCATCGAGGGAGAGAGAAAGGGTCCAACAGAGAGAAATCCGATCATTTGAGAGAGAAAGCCAACTTTTCTCCCATTCAATCTTTTTAAATCTCTTATACAATCGATGATTTAATCAATGGATCTAGATCCATTTTCCATGATGGACTTGTTTAAGTTGTACAACCAGCTTGAAATCCAGTGCACATGTAACTGCAGGGCCTTGAAACGGTTATCCGGATTTAAGGCCTCAAAATAGTGAAAATCATACATGTGGTGTTCGAGCTTACTTCGATGGCTCTCATAGTCATGCCCAAAAGAAGTCCGACACTTATATATATATATATACTGTCAAAGATGCTTCACATCTTAAATAAAATCAAATTAAGCCGAATATGAAATAAAATGGAAGTATCAAAGGCCTCAATTCCTATGCGAGCGAAATGGTTTGAAAATAGCTTTTCATAACTTCACTTTCATTGCCTGTTAAAACTGAACTTTTCAATAAGTTAAACCCCTTTGTATATAGGTGCAAAGGAGGCATAACACTACTTTCAAATAAAGCACAAAACATCTTTTCAATCAAATCTTTCAAACACACACACACACACACACAATGCATAGGAAATGAAAAAGTAGCAGTAACCGTGTTTCACGGAAGTCGGGGGGTGCCTAACACATTCTCCTCGCTTAAGCAAACCCCCAAACTCCATGAATCTCAGGTTCCAGAACAATTAAATAGAGTCACATATTGGGCCATATTGCAAAAACCTTTCAAAACTCGGATCAGTTGATACATCCATTTAAACTCATATCAACTGGTGGCTCTGTCTAATTCGGCCCAATCATTAAAATTAAACTTTTTAAATCGTCGACATTTTATGTCGGTCTTTCCAAAAATCTCACCTTTAAGAAAGAATAAAATCAATATAGCGACATCTAAAGGGTAGAGAACACGATAAGGAAAATTCTCGGCGTCGACACTGAACTTATCCTACACAGACACATGTGAAAAGAATAACCTTTTCGACATATAAACAAAAACACAGTACAAACCGAGTTCTCAACAATTATCAATATAGTAAACTGAGTGGCTACCCACCTAAAACTAAAGAATTAGTTTTCCGTCTTATCTACATTGCCTTAACAGTGAGCAAGATACGAAGGAGTTATTTAACTTAGTTACTAAAAGCTAACGATTAAAAAATACGATTGTACATACACCTTAAACTCAATTACCATCATAACATTTGTCCAGCCAAAATAATTATCATAGACTAATTCTTAACGCAATTCGTGATTAAACAAAACTCTTACAACATGAACAATTCAATCACAGAACAGTTTATATCAAAAGTATATAAGTGCAAAAAATTGGCACATAACACCATTCATAATAAATATCTTGTACAAATATAACACATTTTTATATGGATAGAAACTTGCCCAATTACAACATTTGAGTAAGTTAAAAAACTTTCACAAAATAACATCATGTACAGGTTAGAAAACTTGCCTTAAGCACTGCTTACAACTCACGTTATATCGCCTTTCGAAAGCCCTATATATCACATAATGAAATTCAGATAAGACACACTTAGAAGGGGGAGTTGAATAAGTGTGGGAACAAACTATTACCAATTTTTATGATTTAAACCAAACTACTGGATTCAGCCTACTATATAAACGAATGAAGCTTGCTGAATGAATATGGCCTACCGAATTGACCATTTGATTTAAAGAAAATTTCTTGCTGAAATTATAACTTAGAAAAGAATATTTGATGTTAATGAATTATCTCAAGATAATGCAAATATTCAAATTTAGATAATCAAAATAATTAACTAGCTTTAATGAGTAAATAAAGTAAAGCAAGAAATAAAATCAACACCAAGATTTTTTACGTGGTTCATCTATTACCCTCTATAATAATAGTCTAGTCCACGTCCAATACCAACTAGTATTGGAGACTCACTTTTATTTCTTTAAAATGACCATTGTTACAAAATAGATTCTATCAAATTGAATTACAATAATTCACTTGAGCACTCTTGCTCCTTGTGCACCAATGCACTCCTTAAGCACCTATGCTTCTGATAAGTGGATTTTATATACACGAATCGATATTCATTTCAAGTTTAAATTCATAGTTATCTTCATGTTTTGTGTTCATTTTTACTCGTTTCATGTTATTTTATGTGTAGGGTGATCATGGATGCTATTGGTGAGGAAAGGCGGTCTTTTTGGAGCAAAAGTGGAAAAAAGTTGGAGAAAGAAAAAGTTGAAGTCAGTGGCTATATGTCTAGAAATGGCTTTATTTCTGATCAGTAACCCCTTGAGCTTGTATGGAGTCCCTAATCTGGAGGTGTCCTGTTTTGTTTTGACTTCTGCTAGAGCTCGGTTTGTGGGACTGGAATGATGCGTTTGGACTCTAATAAAAGGAGATTTCACATAGAAGAGAAGGAGAGCTTGCTATTACGTAGAAAAACAACAATCATACAACACAAAGGCATTAATTCAAGAGCGATTTCAAGGATTCAAGAGCAAACGTTGGAGGAGTAATTTTCAGAGATTGTCACAACGGTTGCGAATCAAGGCTACGTGAAGGGGTTTACATTCTTCTTCTTCTCTTTAGTCTTATTTGTAATTGGAAGGATGTTTTCAACAAATTATTCAGTTTTTAATTCATTCGTTATGAACTAATTTACTTATTAGACTTGTGATGGATCTTTGTTCGAAATGATGATTCTATAACTTTGATTTCCAATTCAATAAAATATTTTTAGTTTATCTATGTAAATTTGAGTGTGAATTTATGAATTGCCTGATCAACAGTTCTTTGTGGATTTGAAAGGAATCGAGAGAGGAGATTCGAATTTAGACCTAGTTAATTTAGCACGTGTCATGAATTTTGTCGATAGCAGATTCGTGATTATTGTTAAGGTAGAGATACGCTTGACATCGCATGTAATCGTATAGAGAGCTTAAACTTCAACCTTCTTTGATTGCAGTTCACATAGAGATATAGTGAGTTGGTTAATTTAGGTGTTTAACGGATTTCTATCTTAATTGTGGATTGATGTTAATATGGTATTAGTGCATCGAGAGGTAGCTCTTACTACTTTCGTGTTCTTGATTAATAAACTGGGATATTAAATTGAGTTGGAATAAGGGTTTGAAAATTAGAGTGAAGCTCAGGGTAAAATCATAAGTCTAATTCTCCATTAATTGTTTGAAATTCCGGATTTCGTTATTGGTGACTGTTTTGTGATAGTTTATTTCTTTATTAATTTAGTTTTTTTATATAAATATAATTTAAAACCATTGAATTGATTAGTTTAATAAAATTAGGGTTAATATAAAATTGATAATTATAAAGTTAAGATTCTTGATATTTTGTCCTCGTGGGAACGATACTCTATTCACTACTATATTACTTGTTGACCACGTGTACTTGCGTGTTTTTTTAAGCGTATTGATTTTACCCAACAAGTTTTTGGCGCCATTGCTGGGGACAATTTAGCCGAGATTTTAATATTTTTTACGATATCAGTTTAATTTGTCCAGTTTTACTTAAACATTTTTATTTTGTTTTCTCTATTTCAGGTTTTCGACATTGGTTTATGCAAACACGATCTAAACATCCAGACTTGCTTCCTTTCAAGGACGACATTGACAGACGATTCCAAAAGTTGAGTAAGTGGATTGAGGAAACGAGGAACGAATTCAAAAATTACGATAAGGAAGGAGCGATGGCTCTAGAAGACCGTAAAGCGTTGAGGATTTTGCCACACCTAGGGGTGGCGATCTGCTGTGATCGAGCATTACTAGGCCTGCAATAGCTGCGAACACTTTTGAAATAAAGCCTAGGACCATTCAGATGATGCAGAACTCATGTCAGTTTGGGGGAATGGCAAATGATGATCCGAATGAGCATTTAATCAGTTTTCTGGAAATGCGCGACACGTTCAAGTACAATGGGGTGTTGGATGAGGCAGTAAGACTTCGCTTGTTCCCATTCACTTTATGGTACAAGGCGAAGAGTTGGTTACATTCTTTACCGCCGGGTTCGATCACTACGTGGGAAGATTTGGCTCAAAAATTTCTTGTTAAATTTTTCCCACCGATGAAGACTGCGAAAATGAGGAATGACATCACAATGTTTGAGCAGCAGAATGGGGAGTCACTATATAAGGTATGGGAGAGATACAAGGAATTACTCAGAAAGTGCCCACATTATGGATTGCCCAAGTGGTTACAAATGAACACTTTCTATAACGGGCTACATGGAAATGTCAGAACCAGCATTGATGCGGCATCGGGCGGTGCATTCATGGCTAAGAGTTACGAGGAAGCCTACAATTTGATAGAAACAATGTCGGCAAATAACTACCAGTGGCCCACAGCAAGAATGACACAGACAAAGGCGGCTGGGATCTTGAAATTAGATGGAGTAACAACTATATAAGCACAACTTTCTGCACTATCCATGAAGTTTGATATGATGAATGAGAGGGTAAATACAATGACAGGGGCTCAAGTACAACAAGTTGAACAGGTTATTGTAGTATGTGAATTGTGTGCGGGTGATCATCTGACAGAGCAGTGTGCAATAAATCCAGCATCCGTTCAGTTTATAGGCAACTACAATAGAATTTTGCAAAATACTTACCAAAACACCTACAACCAGGGGAATAGGAACCACCCAAACTTTTCATGGAGCAATAATCAGAAAACTCAAGCTCCATGACCATCATATCCCCCTGGTTTTCATAGTCATCCACAACAGATTCAATAACAGGACAGGAAATCTGATGGGGAGGAAATATGGGCAAGGTATATGACTAGCAACGATTTGGCTATGAAGAATCAAGCTATTGCGATCAAAAATATAGAGAATCAGATAGGTCAAATTGCGTTGGCATTGAATAATAGACCACAAGGAACATTACCTAGTGACACCGAAAGAAATCCGAAGGGTAATCATGAGAAATGTCAAGTAGTTATGTTGAGAAGTGGAAAACACCTCGGTGGGAATAATGCAGAAAATTCAGCAACACTGGAGGAAAACGTTGATGACAGTAACGTAGTGGAGGGTAACAAAAATGAGGAAATAAAGTTAAACAGCGAGCCGATTGTTTATCCTCCACCGCCGTTTCAGCAGAGAGTCTAAAAACAAAAATCAGATAAGTAGTTCGCAAAGTTTTTAGACGTGTTCAAGAAACTCCAGATTAACATCCCATTCGCAGAGGCCCTAGAGCAAATGCCAAGTTATGCGAAGTTTATGAAGGGAATTCTGTCGAGGAAGAAGAAATGGGAAGATATCGAAACAGTGGCACTAACAGAGGAGTGTAGTGTAGTGTTACAGAAAAAGCTACCACCAAAACTCAAAGACCCGGGGAGCTTTACTATCCCGTGCACGATCGGGAAGATGTCGTTTAACAAGTGCTTATGTGATTTGGGGGTGAGTATAAACCTGATGCCATTGTCAGTATACTCAGAATTGGGTTTGCCCGTGCCAAAGCTTACAAATATTTCATTGCAGTTGGTGGATAGGTCAGTCACATATCCGAGAGGCATTGTAGAGGACATTTTGGTAAAAGTGGATAAGTTTATATTCCCTGCGGACTTTATCATACCAGATTTTGATGAAGATAAGAACATCCCGATCATCCTAGGGAGACCTTTCTTGGCAACGGGAAGGACACTCATAGACTTACAAAAAGGAGAACTTACAATGAGGGTCCAAGATCAAGAAATAAAATTCATTGTGTTCAAGGCCATGAAATATCCTATGGACGAGGAAGAATGTTATCGAATGGATTTAATTGAGCAAATTACCAGCGAAGATATTAACAAGAGTTTGATCAATGATCTGTTAGAAACAACCTTATTGGGGGATGAAGAAAAAGATGACCCAGAATTTGTGGACTTATTACAGATGCTAGACTCGTTGCCAAGAGTTAGCCAATTCAGAGCACCGATTGAACCTCTGCACACCGAGGAGACAGTTGCATAAAAATTGAAACCATCATTGGCGGAGCCACCGACATTGGAACTTAAGCCACTCCCTAAACATCTCAGGTATACGTATTTAGGCGATTTAAATTCTTTACCTGTAATTATTTCTGCTGCACTTAACGAATTGCAGGATGAAAAGTTGCTGAGGGTGCTTAGGGATCATAAATCAGCAATTGGATGGACGATTGCGGATATAAAAGGCATTAGCCCATCATTTTGCATGCACAAGATTCCGATGGAGGATGATGCAAGTCCATCGGTGGAGCATCAATGTCGACTTAACCCAATCATGAAGGAAGTGGTATAGAAGAAAATTCTGAAATTATTGGATGCCGGTGTCATATATCCAATTTTCGACAGTAAATGGGTAAGTTCGATTCATTGTGTGCCTAAGAAAGGGGGGAATGACGGTAATTCAGAATGAGGATAATGAGTTAATTCCGACAAGGACAGTGACAGGGTGGAGGGTGTGCATCGATTATAGGAGATTGAATAAGGCAACCCGAAAGGATCATTTCCCGCTACCTTTTATCGATCAAATGTTAGACAGGTTAGCGGGACATGAGTTTTACTGTTTATTGGATGGATATTCGGGATATAATCGGATTGCCATCGCTCCCGAGGATCAAGAAAAGACAACATTTACTTGCCCTTACGACACCTTTGCATTCAGGAGGATGTCATTCGGACTGTGCAATGCACCTGCAACTTTCCAGCGGTGTATGATGGCTATTTTTTCAGACATGGTGGAGAAGAATGTTGAAGTCTTAATGAACGATTTCTCGGTCTATGGAGACAATTTTGATACTTGCCTAGAGAATTTGGTCATGGTATTGCAGCGGTGTAAGGATACAAACCTCATACTAAATTGGGAAAAATGCCACTTCATGGTTGAAGAGGGCATAATATTGGGCCATAAGGTGTCGGCTCAAGGATTGGAGGTGGACAAGGCAAAGCTGGATACGATCGAGAAACTACCTCCACCGAGCTCAGTTAAGGGTATTAGAAGTTTTCTAGGGCATGCTGGGTTCTACAGGAGGTTCATAAAATACTTCTCTAAGATTGCAAAACCTTTATGCAGTCTTTTAGAGAAGGATGCCACCTTCAGATTTACTACAGAATGTAAGTCCGCGTTTGACCTATTGAAGAAGAAATTAACCACAGCCCCCGTGATAGTCGCACCGGACTGGAAAATGCCATTCGAACTTATATGTGATGTGAGCGACTATGCGGTTGGGGTTGTTTTGGGCCAAAGATAAGACAAGGTGTTTCACGCCATATACTATGCAAGAAAAACACTCATAGAGACTCAAATGAACTACATTACTACGGAAAAGGAATTGTTTGTAGTGGTGTACGCATTCGACAAATTCCAGGCATACTTGATCGGGACTAAGGTAATAGTCTACACGGACCATTCGACGATTTGGTACTTAATAGCAAAAAAAGATGCTAAGCCACGCCTTATCCGATGGATTCTCCTACTTCAAGAGTTTGAGTTAGAAATTAAAGATAGAAAGGGGATGGAGAATCAAGTTGCCGACCATTTATCAAGGCTGGAAAATCTGGGGAAAAAGGAGGAAGATAGATGCGCGATCAACGAGTCATTCCTGGATGAGCAACTATTTGGGTTGAATGCAGAATTTTTGTGGTATACAGACTTCGCGAATTATGTGGTGAGCAAAATGCTTCCCCCGGATCTTACACGACAACAGAAAAAGAAGTTTCTGCATGAAGTCAAGTGGTACATATGGGATGAACCGTACTTATTCAAACAATACATCGATAAGATGATTCGACGATGTATCCCATACAGTGAAGTCCACAACATATTAAAAGAATGCCACTCATCGGCATACGGTGGACATTACTGGAGTGAGCGCACCCCGGCAAAAGTGCTTCAATCTGGGTTTTATTGGCCTACAGTGTTCAAAGACGCCCACCAATTTGTGAAAACATGTGATAGATGCCAAAAGGTGGGAAACATATCGAAACGGAATGAGATGCCCCTACAAACAATTCTTGAAGTGGAAATCTTTGATGTATGGTGCATCGATTTCATGGGACCCTTCACTTCATCTTTGAGCAATCAGTATATTCTACTCGCGGTGGACTACGTCTCGAAATGGGTTGAAGCTACAACATTACCATCGAACGATGCCAAGGTGGTCCTCAAATTCCTTCAGAAAAACATTTTCACGAGGTTTGGCACGCCAAAAGCAATAATTAGTGATGAAGGTAGTCACTTCTGCAATAAGTCATTTATAGCTTTTTTGGCTAAGTATGGGGTCAACCACAAGGTGGTGACAGCGTATCACCCTCAAACTAATGGTCAGACTGAGGTTTCGAACAGAGAAGTTAAGAAAATTTTGGAGAAAGTCGTAAATCCGAGTCGGAAAGATTGGTCACTTCGGTTGGATAACGCATTATGGGCGTACCGAACTACATACAAAACACCAATCGGGATGTCACCTTATCAACTCTTGTATGGTAAAGCATGCTTATCGGTGGAGCTACAACACAAGGCTTACTGGGTCATACAGAAATTAAATTTTGATCAAGCCGCTGTAGGAGAAAAGAGGCTACTCCAACTAAATGAGCTCGATAAATTCCGCCTCCAAGCCTATCAGAATGCCAAGCTATACAAAGAAAAGGTTAAACGATGGCATGACCAGAAAATTGTGCAACGAACATTCGAGCCGGGTCAAGCAGTCCTCTTGTTTAATTCACGGCTGCGATTGTTCCCCGGAAAGCTTAAGTCGAGATGGTCGGGACCATTTACTATAAAATGAGTATTTCCTCATGGCACCGTTGAACTCTACAGTCGTAATCCATTAGAAACGTTCAAGGTCAATGGTCAACATATAAAGCATTACTGGGGTGGCGAGTCGAACTGGGATGCCGACATCATTACCCTCGCCGATACACAGTAAAACAGGGAGTAGTCAGGTTGAACAACTTAAATTCAAGCGCTAATTGGGAGGCAACCCAACTTTTCTTTATTTTTCATAGTTCATGTTTAATTTGTTAGGATATAGTTTATGAAGCAGTAGTTAGGTTTTGTCAATTATAAGTTTTGCTAAAAATCTCTGAAAAGTACTAAAAATCTCATTGAAACTCCAAGTCGTCATTAATCTAACATATTGCATGTTTTTGGTTTCAGGAGAGGTCCAATGTGAGTCAGAGCAACAACGTTTATGAAATAGAGGAAAATCGGAGAATTTTGCATCTCAAAAATTTTGGCCAAAATTTTTTAACGATTAAGCGAGCGTGCCGGGTGCAGACCTTTTAGTCTAGCACCCCGTAGGAAGTGGGTATTGAATCTGAGAACACACTTTGTTTTAAAAGCACACCCCTTCCTTCTTTCCCACACACTCACATGCCTACCCCTTTGCTCTCACTCTCCCTCAACAACCTAAACATAACCCACACCACTAAACCACTACCACCACTACCTAAATCCATTAACCCACCTTCTACCCCACGACATCCATCACATTGCAGCCATCACGTCCACCACTTCCTCTCTCCCTCATCACTCCTATATAAACCCTACCTCATACTTCCCATATTCAATATCATTAAAATCGAATTCTTCAAGAAATTGGGAAACATACACTTGAGAGTAAGTTGCTATAGTGTCAAGTCTTCATCTTTTCTCAACTCCATAGAACAAACCTAAGTTTGGGGGATCCGAACGAGCTGTGCATGCCAAGTGTTTGACAAATTGACTGAACCAAGTTTTCAGGAAAGGTAGTGTTTACTAGCAAGAGTTCACCGCTGAAATTCAATGGCTTCTCAACCGACACCCAAACGCCAACGGGGGGCGAGTTCAAGCACTGCTCCACCGCCATCAACTTATGATCGACAAAAATTTGTGAGTGCCGCCTCCGCCGATCGGTATGAGTACATGCTAACCAAGGCACTTACACCAGAGCGGGGATTGGCCCCCGAGGGGAATGATGGGGAGATGATGTCTCAGATTTACCAAAAGGGGTGGCTTCACTTCACTGAACATCCACTACCCACCGTTGTTAACATTGTCATGGAATTCTATGCAAACGCCAAAGATAAAGCTCCTTTCAAAGCGTTTATGCGGGGGCGCATGGTTCCGTTCAGTGACGATGCCATTAATGCTTACTATTAGTTGAGGGTGCCACGACATTGTCAGTATGTCCAATTGAGGGATTTTGACCCGGACTATGAGGAGGTTATTAAAAACATGACAAAGCCGAGCACATCTTGGATAAAAGGTAGAAAGGGAGGAACGATGTTCAATAGCAAGGACCTTAGGCGGTATGGAAAAATATGGTACGCATTCTTATACGCGAAATTGCTCCCGTCCTAAACACACTTCAGACGTCACAAAAGAGAAGGCGTTACTGTTATACGCCATTGTGCAAGATTTTATTATTGATGTCGGGGCCATTATCATTTTCTCAATCCGACGGTGCTTACGTGGAAATTTTTCAGGCGGGTTGCCTCACGCATCACTTATATGTGCGTTGTGCCGCAATGCCGGGGTGCATTATTCTGATGATGAGCCCACTCAACTGCCACTTTCTTTGCTTGATTCCAGAATGATTGCGCTGTATTCAGTTTGGGGTGGAGGAGAGTCACATCCCCAGGGTTTGGTTTTATTTTTCCATCGGTGTCGGAAGACGAAGTCGATGCCGAAGCTACCTCGGGAGACGAGGATGAAACGATGGGGGATCAAGGAACAGAGCAGGTACCGCCGACTGAGGCAATTTCTAGTACTCAGTTCCTTGAGTTCCAGAATAAGATGAATGTGCATAATAGGGCAGCACGCCGGGAAATGCGGCGATTGGCGATGTGCCAAGATCACATGTTTAATGCCATGAACGCATCTTTCGCCTCATTCAACACAACACTCCAAAGTTTCAACCCGACTGCTCAATTTCCATATCAACCACCCGGTCCATTACCTCGACTTCCTCCTAGTGATTCCGATGAAGAAGAGCACCAACCACCGCCCCAGACTTAGACGATTCCAGGGAAGTCCTATTGCACTTTATTGTTATCCAATGAGGGCATTGTCTTATTTAAGTTTGGGGGAGTTATTTGTTTAGTTGCATGCATGCATTTTAAAATTTTTGTTTTCATATCTAGTTTTGCATTATAGAGTAGGTATTTGCATAGTAGTTAGAATTTTGCATCGTTTTCATAAATGTTATCTATGTAAAAAAATAAAAATAATATATATATAAATAATAATAATAATGATAATAATAATAATAATAATAATAATAATAAATTTTAGTTAAATAGTGTGTTTGCATATGTCCAACGGTGTCACATGTTACAGTTTATTTTGGCCAATGATGAGATTGTGAACAAGTTAACCAATATAGTATGGATTATTAAAACTATGATATAATTTCTGTTATGAATCGATTCTTGGACTTGTTTGAAACTGTTATAAAAAGGGTAGCACTAATAACATCTTTGTTGACCGGTTATTTCAAATTGATACATAAAAAGTTTCTAAAGGATAATGCTAGGGTGAACAAGAAAATGACAAGGATTGGCAGTGAAGGCTTAAATTAGGCAAGAACCTAAGTTTGGGGGAACATATGTGGGGTATATAAGCTTTGTTAAAAAAAATAAAAAAATAAAAAAAATAAAAAATAAAAAAAGAAAAATATAGGGTATACATGGTGACTAGTCTTGTTTTGGGGCCTTTGTTACTTGAGCAAGTAAGCCCGAGGGGATTGTCTTTACACCTAGTGCCCTAAGGTCTTTTATGGTCTGGGAGTCGTTGGTCGAAAGCTCGCTAAGGGGTAACACTGTTAGCCTAATAGGATGAGACATTGCACAGTCATTTATGTATATTTAGGAAAAAAAGATAAGAATAAAACGGGAAAAGTGCAAAAAGCCCCCGTGTGAAAAAAAAGAAGGAAAGAAAAGAAAGTATAAGTATCCTGCATGTACCCTTGAATTTGGTTAAGTTTAATTTTAGTTGAGTTGTGTCTATCTTTGAGATTTTTAAGTTTGCACTGTATGATTCCTTCTAAGAAGTTGTTTATGTATTGAATTTGGGTCCGTATCAGTTATCTTAGATGTTGATCACACACGCACGCTATACCAGTGATAGTTGTTCAAGAATTGAGAATTAATATGTAAGTGTGGAATGGGTTTGATAATTTGTATTGTAAAGTTGCTTGTTTTCTCTGAGGCCGATGTGATAAGTTAGTTTATGCGATGTTGTTGGATTTTTAGGCATTTAGATTGTTATTGTATTTCATTGCATTGCATAGCATGTAGTTTGTTTTGTGCTCGAGGACTAGCACAGTTTAAGTTTGGGGGATTTTGATAAGTGGATTTTATATACACGAATCGATATTCATTTCAAGTTTAAATTCGTAGTTATCTTCATGTTTTGTGTTCGTTTTTACTCGTTTCATGTTATTTTATGTGTAGGGTGATCATGGATGCTATTGGTGAGGAAAGGCGGTCTTTTTGGAGCAAAAGTGGAAAAAATTTGGAGAAAGAAAAAGTTGAAGTCAGTGGCTATATACTGCACGGGAAATGAGCTGTTGAGATCAGTATCCCCAAGGGAAGGGGTCCCGATTCTGGAGGTGTCCTGTTTTGTTTTGACTTCTGCTAGAGCTCGGTTTGTGGGACTGGAATGATGCGTTTGGACTCTAATAAAAGGAGATTTCGCATAGAAGAGGAGAGCTTGCTATTACGTAGAAAAACAACAATCATACAACATAAAGGCATTAATTCAAGAGCGATTTCAAGGATTCAAGAGCAAACGTTGGAGGAGTAATTTTTAGAGATTGTCACAACGGTTGCGAATCAAGGCTACGTGAAGGGGTTTTCATTATTCTTCATCTCTTTAGTCTTATTTGTAATTGGAAGGATGTTTTCAACAAATTATTCAGTTTTTGATTCATTCGTTATGAACTAATTTACTTATTAGACTTGTGATGGATCTGTAGGCGAAACGATGATTCTATAACTTTGATTTCCAATTCAATAAAATATTTTTAGTTTATCTATGTTAATTTGAGCGTGAATTTATGAATTGCCTGATCAACAGTTCTTTGTGGATTTGAAAGGAATCGAGAGAGGAGATTCGAATTTAGACCTAGTTAATATAGCACGTGTCATGAATTTTGTTGATAGCAGATTCGTGATTATTGTTAAGGTAGCGATACGCTTGACATCGCATGTAATCGTATAGAGAGCTTAAACTTCAACCTTCTTTGATTGCAGTTCACATAGAGATATAGTGAGTTGGTTAATTTAGGTGTTTAACGGATTTCTATTTTAATTATGGATTGATGTTAATATGGTATTAGTGCATCAAGAGGTGGCTCTTACTACTTTCGTGTTCTTGATTAATAAACTGGGATATTAAATTGAGTTGGAATAAAGGTTTGAAAATCAGAGTGAAGCTCAGGGTGAAATCATAAGTCTAATTCTCCATTAATTGTTTGAAATTCCAAATTTCGTTATTGGTGACTGTTTTGTGATAGTTTATTTCTTAATTAATTTAGTTTTTTTTATATAAATATAATTTAAAACCATTGAATTGATTAGTTTAATAAAATTAGGGTTAATATAAAATTGATAATTGTGAAGTTAAGATTCTTGATATTTTGTCCTCGTGGGAACGATACTCTATTCACTACTATATTACTTGTTGACCACGTGCACTTGCGTGTTTTTTTAAGTGTATTGATTTTACCCAACAGCTTCCTTGAACTTGTTTGTAAATAAACCTTAATGCACCTGGATTAAATTCCTTTAGACAATACTTAGTCTAAAAATATAAGTTTACTAATATAGAGGTCTAATGATCAAAGCAAATAAGCAATTTAACAATGCAAGGCCCAATTAATGAATGCAATGATCAAGCAGTAAGAATAGTAATAAGGATATCACCAATATGAAGCTCACGAAAAAATAGCTGAGAAATAATCTGAATATTATTTGCACAGCAGCTGAGAATTTGCACCAAGAATAATGGAATAGTTTTTCAAGTGTATGAGTGCAAAGATTAATTCAAGTGTAGTATCTTCATTGATTCTCAGTTCTCTTTTTATAGCCCAATTTATTAGCGCTGCTTATAGAGTTCCGTTACATAGAAATATTTACGTTGAAAACAAATATTCCCGTTAGAACTATACAGATAAACAATTCCAAGATATCTTCAGTTGTAACAAATATTTGTTGGACTCTTTCAAAGGTAATCCAGTAAGAAACAAACTTATATAGTCCATATTCTCTGCATAGACTTTTTAACTTCCTATATTAATTATGACTGTTAACGTCTACTGCCTCTTATCTCAATGTACATCCAATATATCTCACTTCCGAAGTACAAACAACATGAAAGATATCACATTATACAAAGTCTATCTAAAGCCAACAAATCAGAATACAAAAATGTCGAGACTTAAGTAATCATGACTCTTGATAATAATCATTACTCTTGACAGTCACAACTTTTTAAGTTTCCAACAATACTAGTGCACATGTATATAGAATTATCAGGACTCTCATTTAACACATGGCAGTCCTAAAATAATTAATTCGGACAATAAGATAAATATTATTTTACCATAACTTAAAGCATGCATAAATAGATAATCATGTTAAATGCACACATAAAAATGTCCTAGAGCTTTGTATCGAAAAATCGAATATTTGCAATGACCTTACATAAAATTCTTAGGACTCAAATCTTCAAAGTCTTTAGACAATAATCCTTACATCAACTTCCTGAAATTTTAAAATTAACAAATTACTCCAAAATATCAAGTCATCATCAAAACAGTAAGGTTAGAATATTAACAAGTCAACATTCTCCCCCTTTTTGATAATGACAACATAAAGATTATAGCTCCCCCTAAATTTATGCATATTTAAAAATTTCGGGATAAAACAGATTATCATTATGCCTTTTGTTTAGGCATTATTTATCCTGCAACAATTGTTAGCTTTAACAAATATTAGATAAAAAATTCTTAGCAACATAATATCAAATTATCTAATACTTGTGCCATTTAATCATTCAAAAACAACGAAATCTTAACAAACTTATACAAATAACAAACTTAATCAAATACTAGTGTCAACCAAATCATTTTTATGACGCCCCCAAATCCGGGTATCTTCCAACCCGGCATATGGTGCTACACGGTGCTACAGTTCACACATACATTCAATTGAAATGCCTCAAAAGAACGAATATGTCTTATATATATTCCAAAACAATATTCCATTCCCAAGTTCTTTATAACCAATACATAAGTTCTTTGTCATAATATCAAATACATTACAACATTAAACCTATACTATTACATGATAGCAGATTCTGCAGTGCGCTTAGCCTTTCCCTTATCTTTACCGGATCTTTCGGTCCGTTCGGTATTAGCTGCATTCATATGGTTCAAGCAAGAGTGAGCATAACAAGCTCAACAAGTACAACAATTTCATTTAAACGACATGCTTGAAATATAGGAATAGTATATCTTCAATAACTGAACAATAGTTATGAAGTACTATCGATAATTTATAATAACACTTCTTTTCCTTCAAAACATTTTACAAAGACAATATTCAGTAAAACATCAATTTTGGTCCAAGACCATAAGCATTTCATACTTTTTTTGAAAAGGACAACCCCGACACTAAGTCCGTAAGTCCGACATATCTTACGAGCACGTCTAGGTGATCAGCCTATAGTACTCTATGTTGATCAACACTACATTCTTTAAACATATGCACGTTTAACTTGTGGTAACCTCATGTGCCTGTCGTTTGACAACAGAACATTTTAGCATACTCAGTCTTCATTTGAAAACCATACCAACATAGTTTGGTAAAACATTGACAATACTTCAATAGATTATAAGAAATCCAACATATCGTAAGTCTAGCCGAAAGAATTGGCTTTCACTTCATCATACAACAATTCATGCGTAAGAATTCATGAATCACAAAGCTTGTCCAGATTGAACTGAAACAAGGGTTAGAACACTTGCCTTCATCGTCTGCTACTGTTATTACATGTGCACTTTATGTCTTTAAGATCTCTACAGTAGATGATCACATAACGTAACATATTAGGTCATGAATAACATACATGGTTCCTAACGAATCTTACCCTTCTTCTCAATCTAATCACGACTTAGATTTGTTACTATTGGTTCCAACTTTTCATTACGCTTTACATCATCATTACGTTCACGTTCAATTGATTACCTTTAACCTTTAGTTATCACACTTAAGGTTTAACAATGTTTTAAACAATGTTACTTTAAGCTTTATTAATGTGTTAGTTCATTATCTCATTAACCAACTTTCCTTTTTATGCTTACAAGCCTTCTTTACTATGCTTGGTTTAGTGCTCATGCTGCAATATGACTTCCCTTCTCTACTACTCTTGCTTTGCCGCTTGCATGGGTTTTGCAGTGCATAAGTCCTACCTTGGCTGCATGGCTCAATCTTTCTTCACTATGTCGCGTTAGGTGCCAACTAACTAACGATTGTACTATGATTGGCCTCTCCTTGTTGTGGTATTTGACCTTTCTTCTTTGAGTCATGGCGGCATGGCAGACTCTGTGCCTCAGAAAAGTTTGACAGACTTTTTCTTATGTGAGATTCCCGGGCTCATAACTTCTTCGTTACAAGTCCGAATTGGCTCGTTCAAAAGCCGTTAGCTCACAAATCACATACTCTACATGTTCATGCAAGAATTTTACATTTCTGACTTTGTTTACTCAAAATTAACTTATTAGTCCATTTTTAACGAAAATAATAAACGTCCGTGAACGTTCAACGCTCGTTTCTTCGTTCTAAGTCATAATTCGGTCATTTTTGAGTTCGAAACTCTATAATGCCAAATAAGACTTGTTCCCATTGAAAACCAACATTTCTGAGCTCAATATCAAAATAGACTTCCATTCCGAGAATTTTACGAATTCGATGATTATCGTCCAATCGTGTGAATTCCGGCATAACCTCGTTACTGATGATTTGTTCAACGTTTCAAATGGATTCTATCCATCATATTGACATCTCAACCTACATATTACATCAACTTATTTTCATGATAAGTTATGACTTATTCTTCATGAGCATATTACTTATCAAAGTATAAACTACATATAACTTTGTTTCACATGGCTTATGATAGTTAAAGTCTTCTAACCATCAATCTTACATACTTTTATCATACTAACTTCATTCATGTAAACATGATACAAGTCTTACAAGTTCTTCCTTAGCTCATATCTTATTTATGAATAAAGTTCTTATTCTCGGCTTATTAAGACTTAAGTCCTTAGATTATTTATTCCTATCATTTCTTAGCATACATTTCCATTAATCCATAATTCTCTTATCAACCTACAATGGTAGAGATGGAAGACTAATGACATAAGATCATTACCTTTGATGAACTAGCTTTTCTTCTTCTTTTCTAACAATGGAAGTTTAGCTTATTCTTGCTTAATCTCTCTAACAAATAAGTTAAAAGTGTTGGATGAAAATGAACAAGAAAATAATAAAATCCAAAGCTTGGTATTTATAGGATTTCCTAAGTTAGGGCATTATGGACAAAAGCCAAATCCCACCTCCTTTGTAACCTCCTTACTATTCATTACTTCAACCTTAAGTTAACTTGCTCTTCACCTTAATTACTTGGCCATCACAACAATTCCTTGGTCATCACTTAATTATCTTGGTCACCAAGACTAACCACATGATAATAGGTTGCCCCATGGATCACCTTAACCCATTAGATCATAACTTGGGCTTAGGTTTAATTTGCCTAACTTAAACTTTGGGCTTTCCATTAATCTACGTTGGGCTCTAACTTTACTTACTCTTAAACTTGCACATTAATTTCTATTAAACTTAACAATTTACTACACAATCCCACAAGTCTACTTCATTTGGCTAAAAGCCTTATAACGTATTATTTACGTATTATTCTCGTATTCTAACTCGTATACTAATTCATAATATAGGATATACAATCAATCATACATACTCGTATAACACTTCGTATCATACTTGTATTCTTTACCTCGTACAATACATACGCATCATACGATCAACACATTGGCTTTTCTGGCACCCCCAAATCCTGGTACTTCATTTCCACAGGATTCAATGTTCACTTAATCAAAACATTCATTTATAACTACCCAATTATAATAAAATTAAATAATAAAAACCTACCCATACAGGATTAAACTCAAATAAAAATCTCCCCAGGTTGTCTAACCTTTAACAACAATCATTCAAATGCGGAAATTAAATACACTTCATTACAATCTTTAAACCAAAGTCTAATAATAATACTATCAAATCTATTACAAGTCTTCAGTACTTGTTCATCTTTCCTTTTCCTTTACTGGTGCTAGGTACGTCACCAGTTTCAACTTTAGCTGTAAGAAATTTTACAGGCAAGAGTGAGCAAACAAGGCCCACTTGAAATAACAATAAATAAATCTTTAAACTATTACATCAATTGCCAATACTAGGCTCAATAGAACTAAACAATATATTCTATTAATTTTCTGAAAATTATAACATTCATTGAGGGTCTAATGACCACGAATCATGTCCACAGTTATAAGTAATCTTTTAATTTTAACATTAACAGTCATAAGACTATAAGGACTCCACGTACTTAGGGGGATCAACCCTTCATACAATGTATTGTGCACAACCATTTCAACGCTAAGCGTAAACCTCTATTAAAAGAGTTGTTCATCTCGGTATTTAGAATACAAGTCCGCACCAAAGTAAGTTTGGTTTGGATAAGCTTTCAAGGAAATTTGGAATTTAACGAACATCAACTAAGGAGTAGTTGAATAAGACCAATAACACTATACTACAGAATAATAGTGATTGAATCAATTATAGTAACTAAAGTCATGCATTAGGAATAATCTAATAGCATACAATTTGAATAAATATAGCATACCTTGCTTGAACAATACTAAGCCAAGGTTAATTAGGATTGAATACTAAACATGCATGGCAATTCAGTTATGCATGTTAATCAATAATTGAAATACAAGAATAACTTGTTCAACATCAAACCAAAGTTTAGACCACTTACATCATTATAAGATAATCGAATTGAAAACAATAATTAGCTCAATAAGACAAAGGATTAGAAAACTTGCATCGTCATGAGTAACTAGATATAATGACTTACTCAATCATAGGAAATCTAGCTCTATGAAAGTGTAGAAGTAACAACTTACAACAATTGTAATTGAATTTGAAAACAATAATGACCCAAAAATTGTACACGATTGAGCCAAAATTCGCACTTAGAGAATTTTGCGTACAACTTTTCCTTCCTTAGTGTTTCCAATGTCAAACGTAAATGTTCCACGTGTTCTTCTTGAGTTTTGGAATACACCAGAATGTCATCAATAAATACCACCACAAACTTGTCTAAGAATGGTTTAAACACCCTGTTCATCAAATCCATGAAGGCAGCAGGGGCATTTGTTAAACCAAAAGATATCACCGTAAACTTCGTAATATCCGCATCTATTAAAGTTATGAATGCCGTTCTCAGGTATATCCTCCTTTCTTACCTTCAATTGGTGATACCCACTTCTCAAATCTATTTTTGAGAAATATTTAGCACCCTTCAATTTGATCAAATAAGTCATCTATTCTAGGTAGCGGATACCTATTCTTAATAGTGACCTTGTTTAACTCCCCTATAATCAATGCAAAGACGCATTGATCCGTCTTCTTCTTAACGAATAAAATTGGCGCCGCCACGCGGTGATACGCTTGGTTGAATATATTTCTTGTCCAAGAACTCTTGCAACTGTACCATCGGTTCCTTCATTTCTCTAGGAGCCATTACAGACGGGCCTTCGATATCGGTCTTTGTTCTCGGCGGTAAGTCGATCACGAACTCAATTTCTCTGTCAAGCGGAAGTCCTGACAAATCTTCTGGAAACACGTCTTCGAATTCTCTCACTACCGGTATTTCTTCTAGTTTCACACCCTTCTTCTGAGTATCGACTATGTAAGCTAAATAGCCCACACAACCTAGACTCAACAATTTCTTGGCCTGCATAGTCGTCAGACATTTCATTTGTCTAGGCGACTTGCTACCATAAAATAAAACCTTTGACGAAGTCATAAGGTTTACACACTTCTTGTGACAATCGATTACTGCTCCATATTTGAACAGCCAATCCATCCCCAAAATTACATCAAATTCCCCGAGTCTAATTGGAATCAAATCTACCAACAAAATATTTTCCTTAATGTTCACCCTATAGTTCTTGTATACGAATCTAACAGGGATTACTTCCTTATTCACAATTTCTATGTTCAAAGGAAAATTCAGTTCTTCTCTAGGCAATTCTAACCTCTTAGCAAATTCATCAGATATAAACGAACAAGTAGCACCCGAATCGAATAATACATAAGCATTTATATCATTGATTGGGATAATACTTGACACTACATCTTTTGATTGCACAGCATCTTGCACAGTCATGTTGAAGGTTCTGGCTGTGGGTTTGTTTGATGCTGCAGGTCCTGCAATGGCCCATGTACCTCCATTGTTACTTCCATTGCTTCTGGTTGTCACTCCTTCCCTTTTCTTAGGGCATTCACGAGCAAAGTGATCCTTAGATCCGCACGTGAAGCATACATTCTTCTTCGATTGAGTGTAATTTGGGGCGATGTGACCCTGCTAGCCACAATTGTAGCATACTCGCTTCCCTATCAAGCACGCACCCTTATGGTATTTCCCGCATGTCGCACATGCTTTAAACTTTTTGTTTTGCTAGTTACCCTGCTGGTGTCCAGCACCCATGCTCCCATTCCACTTCCTCTTCAAGTTATTGTTGTTATTGTTGTTGTTGTTTCCACTGCTACCACCTCCATTCTTAGTCTCATTCTCATTCCTCTTCTTATTTTGTTCCTGGTTGAACTTTGTCACTGCCTCGCCTCCACCTTCCGCGAGTACTGCTTTCTCCATCACCGCTGCAAATGTCTTCAACTAGAACAGGAAAACCCTACTGTAAAGCCAGGGCTTCAGTCCCTGTTCAAATCTCTTCGCCTTACGCTCGTCTGTGCTGACCTGATATAGCGCAAACCTCGCCAATTCGTTGAACTTCGCGGCATATTCAGATACCATCATCGTTCCTTGCTTTAGTTCTAGAAACTGCACTTCTAGCTAACTCTTGAACTCTCGGAAAATAGGTCTCAAGAACAACTCCTTGAACCTATCCTGGTCATCACTCCACGGCCCTTCAGGAGTTTTATTGGTCCGCCACCAATAACTAGCTTCGCTTTCAACATGAATGTCATGAAAGCGATTTTCCGTCATCCCCTACCCTAGCGACATCGAACACTTTTTTTTATCTCCATAATCCAGGTTAGTGCTTCGACTGGATTTATGGACCCACGGAATTCAGGTGGTCCAACCGCCTTGAAATCCTTAAACGTTGTACCATGGTTTTGTGGTTGATTCTGCAATGCTCCTGTCAGTAGTGTCACTAGTTGTTGAACGGGGTTACCGTCAACATTGTCATTATTTGTAGTTCTCTCATTGTTTCTCTATCGGGGTGGTTCACGTCTGGGAGGCATTTTCTGTTAAAACAAAACATCTATTAGACTAATTCAGCTTCTTTAAGTATTTTCTAATTAACTTGCCTCCATAAAAGAAATAACCACATAACACATAACACTTTGAATAAAATAATAACTTTTATTTATTCATCATTACTTCGAAAAACATAAAAACAATAGCATCACTGCTATTTCTATTCCTTTCCTGAACTACAAAAGTTACAGGACAACATCATTATTATCATATCCCATGGTTACTTAACACTAGGGATTTACACATTATTTAATACTTATTATGTGCTTTACAGGCACATTTTCTACGATGATCTATTAAGATACTTCTTAGCTCTATCACGTTCTTCCTCCATGACTCGAAACATTGTTCTGCGATCTAACACGAATGATGGCAGCGTCTCGAACTGAATCGGATATCCCATGACCCAATCTTGAGCTCGATTAATTGCGGTGTCAAATACTTTATCCATCTCTTCCATCTTCATCCTTTTCGCTTGTGAGTTCTTTATTGCTCTTCCGGATTCGTTGATAAGCTTCCTCGTATGCATCTTGACTCTTTCCCTCTTAGCAACTTCTTCTCTCACTTGCTCTTCTTGATTCAAAGAACCATCTCGATCAATTGTTCTTTCTCTCCTTGATCGTATTAGTTTCTCCTCGGCGTTTGTCAACCGTTCCTCACGATCCCGGATCTTCGGCGTCTTTTTTGTGTCATTGCGGTCTATTGTCAAACCTACTATCTCTGTAACTCCTCAACTGTATCCTGAAGTTGTACGTTACGGTCATGCACCTCATCGTATATACGGCCAGCTATCGAGTTAAGTGGAATCCTTTCCTCCTCATTCTCGTCATCCTCATCCTCCTGTGGTTACTCAACGGGATCCTCCTCGTCTATCTCCGCATCATCATCCTCATCTTCAACTACTGTGTCCAACGGGGCTAACTCCCGTGGCAGTAGTTGTTCCTAAACTACCTGAATGTCGCAAGGCTCCTCCTTTATAGGCATTTGAGGTCCCTCCTCCCTAGCCTGACTGGATTTTCTGACATTAGTCATCCTGACAACAAAGTTTTAAAGTTTTAATTATTAATCATTACTACTCGACACTCACGAGTACATAAACTATAAACACATAAGCACATAAGTGTTTTATTTCTTCTTTCTTAAAACTCGACAAGAGTTATCTCCACTATCTTTTCAAAGGTTACATCCTAAGGCTTTTCCCCCCACCTAAGGTTCATAACCTAAAGCTTTGATACTAACCTGTGACACCCCCAAATCCTGGTACTTCATTTCCACAGGATTCAGTGTTCACTTAATCAAAATATACATTTATAACTACCCAATTATAATAAAATTGAATAATAAAAACCTGCCTATACAGGATTAAACTCAAATAAAAATCTCCCCAGGTTGTCTAACCTTTAACAACAATCATTCAAATGCGAAAATTAAATAAACTTCATTACAATCTTTAAACCAAAGTCTAATAATAATACTATCAAATCTATTACAAGTCTTCAGTACTTGTTCATCTTTCCTTTTCCTTTACTGGTGCTAGGTACGTCACCAGTTTCAACTTTAGCTGTAAGAAATTTTACAGGGAAGAGTGAGCAAACAAGGCCCACTTGAAATAACAATAAATAAATCTTTAAACTTTTACATCAATTGCCAATACTAGGCTCAATAGAACTGAACAATATATTCTATTAAGTTTCTGAAAATTATAACATTCACTGAGGGTCTAATGACCACAAATCATGTCCCAGTTATAAGTAATCTTTCAACTTTAACTTTAACATCGTAATAAGACTATAAGGACTCCACGTGCTTTGGGGGGATCAACCCTTCGTAAAATGTATTGTGCACAACCATTTCAACGCTAAGCGTAAATCTCTATTAAAAGAGTTGTTCATCTCAGTATTTAGAATACAAGTCCGCACCAAAGTAAGTTTGGTTTGCATAAACTTTCAAGGAAATTTGGAATTTAACGAACATCAACTAAGGAGTAGTTGAATAAGACCAATAACACTATAGTACAGAATAATAGTGATTGAATCAATCATAGTAACAAAAGTCATGCATTAGGAATAATCTAATAGCATACAATTTGAATAAATATAGCATACCTTGCTTGAACAATACTAAGCCAAGGTTAATTAGGATTGAATACTAAACATGCATGGCAATTCAGTTATGCACGTTAATCAATAATTGAAATACAAGAATAACTTGTTCAACATCAAACCAAAATTTAGACCACTTACATCATTATAAGATAATCGAATTGAAAACAATAATTAGCTCAATAAGACAAAGGATTAGAAAACTTGCATCGTCATGAGTAACTAGATACAATGACTTACTCAATCATAGGAAATCTAGCTCTACGAAAGTGTAGAAGTAGCAACTTCCAACAATTGTAATTGAATTTGAAAACAATAATGTACCAAATGAAATTAAACTCGCACAATGAAGTTTTGAGTTAGAAAACTTGCCTTGCTCGTAGACTAAACCAAATCAATTTGAATCACAATATCCTATATACATATGTCATCGTGACATAGTTAGTCATTATCACATAACTAATACATTCATCACATAGGTTTGATTATTTAATCACATAATCAACTTATAACACAAGTTAATCCTTAATAACATAATTATTCATAGTATAGAAATACTAAAATCTATATTTTGATCCTACTATCATCACAAAAGGTTTTCTTAAAATTTCGTGTACAAAAGTACATCGTCGGACCATTTTGCTAACTCATATGGCTACGCTTTACATTGTGGTCGTACTGTGACATGGTGATAGTATTTCAAAATATGATGATTATATTTCACGAAGTCAAGATCATGGTGTGGTGATGGGTATTTGCCATGGCACCACAAACTTCATTGGGTCATGTGCACAAGAAAATCAAAGCTGCGAATCGATGACAACCTTCAACAACAAGTATTAGAAAAAGCCAAATTGGCCTAAAAGCTCGAATCTAATAGACTAATTATCATGTAATTTACATATAGACTTCATATAAACATATTGTGAAGACTTCTAACATGTTTATACTCATAAAATAACACAAACATCAAATATACAACACCCAATTTCAATGTTCTTCGCAAAACTCCATTTTTATACTTTCAATGAAAATCAAAACTGTGATTTTGTTTTTCAACCAAAGCGATAAATTCAAAACATCATGATTATGATTTTACATACTCTATCAATTCTAACAATCAATTTATCAATTTAACAACAAATAAAACCTTAATTTCTACTTTAAACTAAGCCGTATATCATATATATATATATATATATATTTTCATATGAACTCACTATGATATATTTCTTCACAATTTACATACATACATAAAGTAATTGATTATAATCATACATAATCTCAACAAAAACAGCTTTTACAACAACAATCATCATCTAAAGCTATATACACAAGAATTCATCATCCATAATTATTTACAGAGAACTCTTTGAAGAAGAAAACTAAACTTTAAAAATAAAATACAAGGATTAATATCCTACCTTTGATTAAGAAGATGATACTCTAGAGTTTAGAAGAAAATGGTTATGATTACAATCTTCTTTTCCCCAATTCTTTTCTCAATTTTTCTAAGTTTCTCTCAACTTTTCTCTCTGTATTTTTCTTCTTCTTCTTTTCTTCAACTCGAGAGCTTCTTCTCTTCCTAACTCTAACTACGTAATAAAAATATAACGATATATGATATAATATCTATTAATGATATAATATAAATATAGATATAATTATATCAGTTATATTTTGTTTGAAAATCAAAAGCCATAAGGCTTGTTTGGCTAAGCTAATAAAATAACCCTTTAATTCTTACACCTTTTTTGGTAAACTGAATTAAAACAAATGGATTAATCCTTATACCTTGTTTGATAAAACACTATTAGATTAAAGACTTATTATGCAATAAGACATGTTTGGCAAAACTAAATTAAACTCCCTTAATTTATTTTAATAACTCCTTTATAGAAAGATTATTTGTCACACTTCTATTTAATTAAATAATCAATTTAATCAATTCAAATATTAATCTATTAAATTACTTTAATACATAAATCATTATCACAAAACTATAATTTCTTTATAATTATAATTTTATTTAACCAACTAATATTTTAAATTACAATTTCCCATTTAAAATATTATAATTTATTTAAATCACTATAAGCTCTCTAGCTTACTTATTAAATTACATTGGTATATAATCTCATAACAATTAATTTACTTAGCTCCTTAATTATTTATTCAACAAATAATTAACTAAATCACATCAATTCAAATTGAACAATTATTTATTCAATAATAAACATATCCATTAAATATTTATATAAATCAATAAATATTTAATATTACACTTTAAAATTCTGGAATGTTACAGCTTCTAACGCTTTAATTTTTCTAACGTTCTCAAATTAAGTCCGCGTGCGAAAAATTATGTTTTCCATACTTGAATTATTATTACATAATCCACCTCACCTCGATATTCTATCGTTACGTATTTCTCGGAAATTCAAAAATAATTCCCGAGCAGAAATTGATGAATAGTGTTTTTCAGAAAATTTCTTTGAAAGATTTTATTTTCGTCTTGGAAATTCAAACACTTTAATTCCTTCACGTAGTTAAAATACTACGACTTTCTGACGTTTCTAAGTTATAGAATGACATTCATCTTACTAACACATAATAATAACAAATAATATAATTTTATTCACTATTTAAACAAATAAAATTACTTTACAAATTGTTCAATTTTCTTGGTCGTTACAGTTTTTAAACAAAACCGTCATAAAATATCAACAACAACATTATAATTCTTCATTCTTCTTCACATCAACTTGTCTATTGTCTCCCTCTTTGTCATTAACAAAAACAACGTCAGATGTCAATGTCATCAACATGAATCATGAGGTAGAGGACGAGAAGTGAAATAGGGACGATGGATAAGATGATAAAGCTTTTCTTCCATAGAAAAGTCATGAGAAAACCTAGGAGGGAAAGGAATAAAGGTCTCATTTGGTAGAGGCAGGTCTAGAAAATCTCTAACATACTCGGCCATCCAATTGCATCGAGGCCATTCCGGGATTGGAGAGTGCATCCTATCAAAATGTTGCTTCCTACCAACATCATTCATACGATGAGACATATAACCAACAAATTCTCCAATTTGATAACTAACAAACTTAATTTCTTGACTCAATTGACAAGAATTCCTGTTGATCTTCCTTTGAAGGGCTTCAACCATTGCCATCGTGTGTAACTCAAAACCAGCTTGTAAGTCGATAAACTCATCTTTGATGTGGGAAAAATATTATTTCAAATCATTAGCACGAATGGGCAATTTCCCTTTTTCCAAAACCAAAAGTTTGTGTTTAACATCAAGAATATCAGTACGCATGGATTCTTGATTCTTAAGAATTCGAGTCAACAAATCGAGTACTTCTGGAGATGAGACTGATGAACGAGGAAGTGTAGAGGAAATAGGATTATTAGATGGTAAATTAGATGAGACAGAATTGGGTGGAATATGTGAAGGATCAGGAACAATCCGAATAAACAGACCATCAACAAACGTGATATAGGATTATTTTAGATTGGCAGAGTCAATGAACTCATTATGTGACACCATAATTTCATCATCTAGAAATTTTTTAAAATGCTGAAACATTTTTGTCAGAAATAACCCATAAGGCAAACATTTTTTTACTTCCCGAATACAAGTGAGCATGTGGGACAACATCATGAAAGAATAATTAAAACTAACGCGTTTTAAAATCACAGCAGCAACCACAAGATCTTGATAGGTAAATTCTGCTCCACCACCAACTCGTGGAAACAGATTGTAACAAATCAATTTATGCAAGACACATGCAGTTGGACACACATCAACGGTTTTGGGGGTAAACAAAGTAGTCAAAGATGAATCATTCATCATAGTGCGAAGTTGCTCGAGGGGAGGAAAAGGTATATTAGCAGCACCCTTGAGGGTAAAAGGACAATGACCAGAAGAAGGAATATTAAAAATACTTCCAAAATCTACAACCGTGAAAAATAGAGATTTTTCCTTCACAAAAGAAATGTAACAATCCCCATTACATTCTAGATTAGTATAAAACTGTTGTACCAATGGAGATACGCTACAGTGGGGGAAAGCAGCAAGCAAGCATACCACAAGAAGTGAAAAGTTTTTCCAAAGAAGAATTTTTGAAATAAATAGATCCATAATTTTTTCATAGACAAACTGTTTGGTAGCAATAGAGGTTTTGAAGTGGGCTTCAAAACTCTGACCCCGAAAGAAATTGTCTGGCAAATCTAAAGTAGCAGATAAATGGTTTACCAGATTAGATGGCGACTCTGGTTGAGAGGAAGGAGGCTCAGAACCAGGAGATTGTTGGGGCTTCCCTTTTTGACTAGATGCAGAAAACTCAAGAAGGAAAAGCTAGAATCAGACCCATCAGAGTCATCGAACGAGACATGCACAGATGCCTGACGAGTCTGTCTTTTGGACTTCTTCCGTGATCTCACAGTATAAGGAGATCGTGGATGTTTTCCTTCTTTGATGGTGACGCCAGATGATCGTTTGTTTACGTGAGTCTTCATTATCGTTGCAGAAATTAAAGTGTTTAGAAATGATGGAGAAATTTCTAAATGCGTATGAGAGAAAGAATGAGCGCTCTGTGTTTATTAGAGTAGTGTTGGACTCTGAATAGACTCCTTGAAAAAATAAACAAAATCTTCAGCTCTTATCTTTTCAAATTTCAGAAACCCATAATTATAACTACCGTGAATTGTGCCAAACAGATACGTCTCCGTTAGCATCTTGTTTTGATCAGATAATGTTTATCAACATGACACATTTAAAATAAAAACATGCAGATAAACTATAGATTTGTGACGTTTTATGTATGTACTATTTTAGTACGTGATCATTATTTATACCATACACATACCAAGTTCTCTTCTTAACATGCAAAACCTTTCTTCACTTAAGGGTTTAGTAAAAATATCTGTTAATTGTTTTTCTGTGGGAATAAAAATTAATTTAATTAAACCTTTTGAAACATTATCCCTTAGAAAATGATGTCTAACCTCTATATGTTTTGTGCGTGAATGCAAAACATGATTTTTTGAAATGTTAATGGTACTAGAATTGTAACATTCCAGAATTTAAATTATAATATTAAATATTTATTGAATTGTATAAATATTTAATGGATGTGTTTATCGTTGAATAAATATTTGTTTAATTGATTTAATTTTATTTGGTTAATTATTTGTTAAATAAATAATTAATAAATTAAGGAAATTATTATTATATTGATAATTCAATTTAATGGTTAATTATTGGTGTGTTGCGTTATGTGGTTAAATGATTTAATTAATTAATTGTTATTTGGATTAATTAAATTAAGTATAAAACCTTGATTAATATAGTGTGACAAATAACTATATTATAAGGAGTTATTAAAATAAATTAAAGTAGTTTTAATTTAGTTTTATCCAAACAAGGTTCAAGGATATTAATTCTTTAAATTTAAAGGGTTTTGCCAAACAAGCCTTATGACTTTTGGGATTTCTAATTTTTGAATTTTATAAAAATAAATAATATAAATAAAACAAATAAAATAATAATTATAATATATTTATAACCTAAGCGTTATAACTGATATTGTGTTTAGTATGCGTATTACTATTAGTATCAGTTTTAGTTTACGTTCAATTGAGTCTATACTGAGAGAGAAGAGGTGAGAGCTTGACAGAAAGAGTTGAGAGAATTGAGAGAGAAATTAAGAAATTTCCAGCAATTTCAGAGTTTAGCAAGAATTGTTCAACCATTTAGAGGTATGTTCACAACCTTAGTGTTATATATATATATATGTATTTACATGTATATGTGTTTCACGGCAAGAATTTTCTTATGTTCTGTAAAATCAATTGTTGAATTGATGATATAAATAACTGATAATTGTACGTATATGTGTTTATAATGATTAGAATTTATGTTTAAAACAAGAACAATTGAAAAGATGAAATTCGATAACTGACGTGTATGAGTTAATGACACGTGATTTTAGCACGTATATTGTGTATGTTTTATTTTTGTTATTATGTTTTGTATATTTTATTTTTGTAATTATTTTCTAATTGTTGTATATTAGTGTAAAGGACCCTAGAATTAATCGATGTTTTGTTCTCCAATTCTTCGTCCATTGAACGAGCAGAAGGGTATCTTTTGTTGAGTTCTATTGTTCCAATTATAGTTTGTATCGCGCCTGTACCATTAATAGTAATTGATTCAGGAATTAGATCGCAAAACAGGAATTTATATGTTGGATTTAGACTAATGTTCATAGTACCGTTGGGCACGGGAACTGATAGGTCTCATTTTTTTTAGTATATTTTGATGATAATGAAGTAATTAAATAGGTTTGAGATTTAATTAATTATTTTTTCTTTTTATCTAAATTATTTTCTAATTTTATTTTGAATTAATTTTTATTAACCTTAATAATTTAAATATCAAGTGTTAAATAAATTGATTCATATAAACATTTTCAAGGCAAGGAGATCCTATTTTCTTTCAAAATTAAATTCAGGCAAAAAAATTTGTTATATATATATATATACGGTAAGGATCAAGAGCATTCTCCTTAAATAGCATTCCGCCTTAAATATCATTCTTTTATCAAAAGCAGCGTAGTTTTGGAGGGAATAGCGATGGCATTTTGTAAATACAATACCATCGTATTTACAAAAATGCCACCGCGTCCTCCAAAACTACGCCCTTTTGATAAAAGAATGCTATTTATGGCGGAATGCTATTTAAGGAGAATGTTCTTGATCCTGACCGTATATATATATATATATATATATATATATATAAGGTATATATAAAATGAGTAAGTATAGTTGAGCTCGAAGCAAATTCTCGATTCATACTCGCCGACTAAAAGTTTGATTCGAGCTCGATTTCGAAATATAAATGAGTCAAATATGAGCACATTTTAAAATTCGATAAATTACTCGAACCTCCTCAAATTATAATTTTCTATTGATACTCGGATCATATTCGTTGGAAAAGTCCAAACCGCAAAGGCTCGATTATGGAATCGTGCTCGACTCTAAGTAGCTAAATGAGCCTCAATCAAACTTTATTTTATACTCGATAAATTTTGTGAACCAAATCTGAGCAACTCAAAACTCGGATCGACTCGATTCGTTTACACTCTTACGTGTGTGTGTAGTGTGTGATACAAGTAGTGACTATCTTTGTGGTACTACTTAATTAGCCACACGGAAATTAAATGAGTTGACCAAAAACTCATGCCTTGACCAAATTTGATATGATATCTGTAGAAGATGAAATTTTTGATGGGTTGAAACTTTTTGGCAATCCGTGTGTGTTTAGTTTCATCTAAACCATTAAAATAAAATTGAAGCAATCTCAACCATTCATTCAAAAATAGATTTCAAAAATTATCATTTTGCTCCCGAACTCAAAATTTTATAAATAGGGAGTCTTTTATTCATTTGATTTTTGCCAATTCAAGTGAAAAGAAAAGCTTACTCTCCTTGCCTACATACTCTCTCTAAAGCTTTATATCTATTCTTACAAAAGTTTTGATTATTTGAGAAGAGAAAAGCTTACTCTCCTTGCCTACATACACAATTTTATATATCTATATTTCATCTATTTATCAAATAAAAAGTTATACTTAGACGCCGCAAGACTACAGAGATATTCCTCAACAGAGAGGAAATCGAACAGTATGATTCCTTATAGTACTAAGTAACTTTTTATTGATATTATTTATATAAATATTATAAAATAGATAATACACTTGATAGTTCAAAATGACACAGAGATATTCCTCCAAAAAGAGTTAATCATCCGAACTGGATTTGAAAATCTAAGTGATCTATTGAAAATATTTATATAAATATCAATTGTGAGAATATAAATTCTGTCATACTTAGACGCCGAAAGGCTACGTAGATATTCCTCTTAAGTGAATAAATGTCCTATTTATATATTAGTAACTATATTTATCATATTCTTCCTCTTATACCCTCATAATCTATTTAATATACTTATTGGGAATGTGAGAGTTACACAAATGTATCTAGAGAATTAAATGACATATGAAAGAGTAAATATTAAGGTCATAGAAAAGTGAAAAATAATTATTGATGTCATAAAAAAGTGAAAAAATAATTATTGGGGTTATAGAAAATTGAAAAAAATACTTCAACTAACAAATAATCAAAAAGGGTAATTTAGGTAAAAGAAAATTTTATTAATTAGCGTGTCAAAAACAAATAGGATGTTTATTTTGGAACGGAAGGAGTTGTATTTATGATTAGATTTGTAATAATATTTTATTTTATTTTATTAGATCGGAGTGAAGGAGATTAACATAATTTTATTAAAAATTTATGGGTGTTACATTACTTACTCTAGGTATGGATTCCGTACTCTTTCCGAGAAACTCTTTTGATTTTAATTTGTTCGTTTGCTACTCATTTCGAAATTTAGTAGTCTCTCACGATTATTTGTTGCCAAATTTATTAGGATAGTTCATTTTGGCATCGATATTTGGAACTCCTATTTGTACTATTTAGACTAATGTATTATATCTATAAATTATTATGATATTAATTTGTAGAAATGTACATGTAATATATTTTGGAGACTTGTGTTCATGAAATGTTTCGATTTAACATGCACATATTAAAACTCCATTGTGTTGATATTGTGTCGCATATGTTGTGACATTATATTTTTGTTATAATATACCGTATGGAATACCTGAGCTATAACCACCTGTGGGGGTACCACATGCATGTTCTCTTAGCATCGAGGCATGACACCTTCCGTGGCGGTGTGATTAGTCCATGACGTCTCCGTTTTGTGCTCTGATGGGAGTTTGCCATTTGGTGATTTTTTTGTGGGTGGCATATGATTCGATTCTAGTTTTCTGGTCTGTTTTGTTATGCGGATTGGTGATGTTTGGGTTAAACACGCCTTCCACTTTTATATGCATTTGGATTCGTGGTCCAATGTGTATGATTTTCCTGTGTGTCATTATTTAACTTGCCTATATGGCAAGATATATTTCTATTTTGTTCTGAGTTTGGTATGAAATAACACCCAACCATTTGATTCAGCTTATTATTTTGTTGTGTTAGTTTTGTTCATTTCAGTTCAGTTCATTTAATTGAGTTAGTTATTTCGTTACATTATTCTTGTACTCTATATCCGTACTGGGCATTTGACTCATGCTGTGTTTTTCTCCCGGTAGATAATCAAGGGGATGAAGGGCAAGTGTGATGAAATCTCCCTTTTATCCAGTGGTTTAGATATGTTCTGTTTAGGTTGTGATACATTGATTTATCTAGGGTTGTATTCAATATTTTATATTATTGTTTGAGCCAATTTGGCTTTTAGTATGAATTGCCTTTTTTATATGTATTGGTTATGAAAACTATTCTTTTCTGACTTAGAACCTTATTATAATTTCATCAGTTTTGTTGTGTTTTGTGTGACCTCTCTTTCTATTTTGGGGGTGTTACAGAGTTGGTATCAAAGCTTAGGTTCTTTCTTGTAGAAAACCTATTTAGGTTTGACCAGTGAGTTATGGGTAGACTTCTGGGTTAGGTTTTTGTTCCGTTTAATTTTCTGTTCAGCTATCATATCAGCTATTTTCGAATTTGTCTCTAATTTATTTTGCTTATATTCATTAATCTCTTTCTTAGATGGCTTGTAGATCCACTAGAGTTGTTGGGAGGCGAGGTAACAATAGAGGAAATTGTGAGGGTCATCCCAATGAGTAACCTAATGATCATATTAATGCTCAATTGTCTGCCTTAGTAAATCTGGCGGTTAATCAGGCTTTATCGCAATTGGTGGCACAGGTTGTTCAGGCAAAGTAGCAGCCACCAAAAATTTCTGAATAGGAGAACTCAGGAAATAATGGTCACCACGCATATGGTGAGGAAGAGAATGAAGATGGTCTTGATCAACATGTGCTTGGAAAATGAAAGAGGGTTGCTTGCAGCTTACAAGCTAGAGGGGGATTCACAGAGGTGGTGGAAAGCGATGAAAACAACAAAAGGTGATAGATATGCTAACACACTTAGTTGGGTGGAGTTTTGTGAGGTCTTTTATCGTGATACTTCGATTCTGGTCGATAAAGAGGCCTATCTTGAGAAATATCTGTCTTTTTGGCAGAATGGTGATGAGTCAATCATAGATTTTATGTAGTAGTTTGATAAGTGGGTTTTACACTTACTTATGGTGTACCAATTCATGCGAACTATGCACATCTCAAGTACATTTTAGTATGTTTTAGCTGCATTTCATGTTAATTTGCATTTCGCATACTTAAAAAACTCCTTTTGGTGAATAAGTACAGGAATTGGCCAAATTTGGTGGTGATATCGGGAACGAGGCTAATGGATCCATGAGGCGAGGAAAAAGATAGGATGTGCATGATGTAGGATTGAGTGGAACATGGATGGACAAGCATGGATAAACATAGGACATTTCAGTAGCAGCAACAACATTGCAGAACCAAGCCAAGGAGCAGAATCAGAAGACATCAACTGCAGCCACGCCAGCAGAAGAGCTTGGATCTGCGCTTGCGTCATGAAAGTACCCAAATGCACCTTGGAACCTCTCGCAAGTTCGCAGAACCCATGAGAAGGACAATGTTAGGAGGCGCGCCGAGAGAGACTGGTGAACATAAGAACTCATCGCAAGTCTCGCGGTGGCTGAGCATAATAAGTCGAGGGGCCTTGTGGCAGGCCTGAGAACTGTCAAGCCGACTTGTTTATTTTATTTCCAATTTTTAAGGGTTGTAATTGATTTAAAACGATTCCTGACTGGTGTCAGGGGTATCACTTGACAATTATTAAGTTTTTTATGTATCTTTACATCGTAACTAGGGTTTACTCTGTGGGGGAGATTCCAACGTAGAAGGAGTCCAAAAACTCTACTTTTCTACCTCTTCTTTGGATTTTCTACCAGAGTGGATTATTATTATTAGTTTTTGCTGGATTCTTATGAGGATTTGAATATTGATTTATATTTAGCAATTGAGTTTGATAGTTTCATCTTTCATCTTTCAATTGTCGTTTATTAACCATGTTTAGATTTGATCCCATAATGGCTTTTGGTTCAGTCATGAACTAAACTCCATTATGGGATTCTAACGGATTTCAATATGTAGTTTGATTGCATGCTTAAATGCTGGATTGTTTTACATATCATATGGGATGTCTATCATAATTGTTTTGCATATATGAATGCTTGATCACCATTCGTTTCAGTACTTGTATGGAATTGACAATAAACATGCAAGTATGGATTGTAATCATGATAATATACGTATATAGGGCTGTGTTATATGGCTTATATATTTCGTGAACCAGATAGACATATACTGTTTCACCGTATAAGTTAAAATAAGGGCTTGAACTTAAATTCAATATAGTTGCAATTTCATATAGACATATAGTGATTTTGGTTATATTGATGATTACATAGAGTCTATCATCTGTGGATGCTGTGTAAGTAGGTCTTAGTGCATTGAAAAATGGCTAATACTCTTTTTGTGCTCTTGGCTACTTTTTACGTGATATGTGAGCGAGTCATGCATGATAGTGGTGATTGAATGAAGTATTAAATGAAGTTAGGATCTCATTAGTTCCAATATCATTTATTAAAATCGTTATTATTGTTTTAGTTGTTATTTACAATTCGAGAACAAACCAAGTTTAATCATTAGTTTGAGCATATAAATATAGTGATTCAATTAATGAATAGTAATCTTAGTTAAACAACTTTCTGTGTGGGATCGATACTTTATTTACTCTGTATTGCTTGTTGACACATGTATGCTTGCATGTGTTAGAGCTCTTTTGTTATGACTAAAAAAGAGGCAACAAGTTTTTGGCGCCGTTGCCGGGGAAAGGCATTTAAATTAGTATTATTATCGTTAGTTTAAGCTATATTGTATGACTTAGACAATTCTAGTCTCATCTCATTTCAGTCTTTATTTTTGTTTTAGGTTTTTGGATAAATTTTTATGCGCACGGGGTCATCCAACCCAGACCTAACACCTATTCAGGATAACATAAACGGGAGAGGTTGGAAAGTGGGTGTTCGTAGAAATTTACAAGCACGGTTGGAAAACACGACGACTAACATGGCGGTAGAAGGCGCAAGGAGAAGAAAAAGAAGAGAGCATAGGGCTCGAAGGATATTCCATGCCCAATATTAATGGACTACTGATCCAGCATAGTCAGACCAGCGATAGCGAACAATACATTTGAGATAAAAACCGGTACTATTCAAATGGTGCAAAATGATTCGATTTGGGGGTCTCACATGATGATCCGAGCGAACACCTGTTAAGTTTCATCGAAATTTGTGATACATTCAGAGACAACGGTGTAACGGAGGATGCTATTAGACTAAGGTTGTTCCCATTCTCATTGAGGGATAAAGCAAAAAGTTGGCTTCATTCTCTTCCAGCAGGATCTATAACTACATGGGAGGATTTAACACAGAAGTTCTTAGCTAAGTTCTTCCCAATGGCTAAGACTGCAAAGATGAGGACAACTATCTCTCAGTTTGAGCAACAACAGTAGTAGTCATTATATGAAGCATAGGAGAGATACAAAGAAATCTTTGAGAAAGTGCCCACATCACGGTATGCAGTTGGATGGTAATCAACACGTTTTATAATGGATTAGGATGGCAGTCGAGACCGATTGTAGATGCAGCTGCAGGAGGGGCATTATGGGCAAAGAACTATGAGGAAGCCTATGACCTTATCGAGATAATGGCATCGAATGATTTTCGAATCCTACATCTCGAATGCCATAAACCAAATTCTGAGGTGTGTTGGAGGTTGATCTTTATTACTCGGTTGTCGTACGAGATGGCGACCATGACAAAGAAGATAGATACTTTGGCGGAAGGAAAAGTAAAGACGGTTGCCTTCGTATTGAGATTTGTGCGGGGTCACACTCGACGGATCAATGTGCTATCAGCTCAAAATCAGTGCAGTATGTGAACAACTATAGAAAAGACCAAGGTCAATTTCAGAACACATACCACCCCAACAACAGAAATCATCCAAACTTTAGTTGGTTGAATAATCAAGGGAATCAGCAGAATCAGTTTCAACCAAATAATCAATTTCAGGCACAACCAACACAGCCGCAGTTTAATCTTAGACCACCATTTCCGCTGGGATTTTCTCAACAACAACAACAACATCAAACTCCAGCTGCACCTCAGCAAGAAAAGAAATCAGAAGTGGAGGAGATGATAATGAAATATATAGCAAACACATAAGTTATGATCAAGAGCCAAGCAGTGGCTATAAAGAATCTGGAAACTCAAATGGGGCAGATGGCGAATATGCTTACTAACAGGCCCTAGGGTTCATTGCCAAAATGTCTGAGAGACAAATCCAAGAAGAGAACGGAAGGAGCGAGTGTCAAGCGATCACTGCACCGAGATCCGGGAAAGATTTGTCGATTATTTATAAGTCGCGCGCTTGCCGAGAATGCCTGAGAGGAGGCGCTGCGGCCGTGCGAAGGCGGAAGAGCCGACTCTCGAGAAAGAAAATTTGGAGAAATCGGAGGGTCAGCAAGAAGAGAAAGACAGAGCAGGTCCAGAGGAGACATTTAAGAGTTCAGTACCACCAATTCACATTCAAGTTCTGTATCCACGGAGATTAAATAAGAAAAGGGATGATAAACAATTTAGCAAATTCCTGGAGGTATTCAAAAAGCTGCATATCAACATACTATTCGCCGAAGCATTGGAACAAATGCCAAGCTACGCCAAATTTATGAAGGGTATATTGTCAAGGAAGAGGAGATTAGATGAGTTTGAGATGGTAGCCTTGACAGAGGAATGCAGTGCAGTGCTTCAGCAGAAATTACCTCCAAAGCTGAAGGATCCGGGTAGCTTTACAATTCCATGCACCATTGGAAAGATGAACTTCAGTAAGTGTTTATGTGATCTTGGGGCAAGCATAAATTTGATGCCCTTGTCAATGTTTAACCAGTTGGGATTGTCGGATCCAAAACCGAAAAACATATCATTACAGCTAGCTGATAGATCGATTACGTATCCACGAGGAATTGTTGAAGATGTGTTGGTTAAGGTAGATAAATTTATTTTTTCGGCTGACTTCATTATCCTAGACTACGAGGAAGACAAAAATATACCAATCATATTGGGAAGACCATTCTTAGCCACAAGAAAGACTCTGATAGATGTGCAGAAGGGGGAACTCACTATGCGTGTTCATGATCAAGAGGTCACCTTTAATGTCTTCAAAGCTATGAAGTTTCCAGCAGATGAAGAGGAATGTTGTAACATTCCAGAATTTTAAAGTGTAATGTTAAATATTTATTAATTTATATAAGTATTTAATGGATATTTTTATTGTTGAATAAATAATTGTTCAATTTGAGTTGATGTGGTTTAGTTAATTATTTGTTGAATAAATAATTAAGGAGCTAAGAAAATTAATTGTTATGAGATTATATACCAATTTAATTTAATAAGTAAGCTAGAGAGCTTATAATGATTTAAATAAATTATAATATTTTAAATGGGAAATTGTAATTTAAAATATTAGTTGGTTAAATAAAATTATAATTATAAAGAAGTTATAGTTTTGTGATAATGATTTATGTGTTAAAGTAATTTAATAGAGTAGTATTTTAATTGATTAAATAGATTATTTAATTTAATAGAAGTGTGACAAATAACCTTGCTATAAAGGAGTTATTAAAATAAATTAAGGGAGTTTAATTCAGTTTTGCCAAACAAGGCCTAATGCCTATTAAGTCTTTAATCTAATTGTGTTTTACCAAACAAGGCATAAGGGTTAATTGATTATTTTTAGTGGTTAGCCAAACAAGCCTTATGGCTTTTGATTTTCAAAATAAAAATAACTGATGTCAGTTAAGTTAGAGATATATTATATATTTAATATATACATTATATCCATATACGTTATAATATTATACGTAAACTAGAGTTGGGAGAAGAGAGAAGAAGAAGAAAAAGAAGAAGAAGAGCACAGAGAAAAATTTGAGAAAACTCTAGAGAGAAAGTGAGTGATTCTAACAGGTTTTTGAGAAAGGAATTGGAGAGAAGAAGCTTGAGAATAACCATCATCTTCTTAATCAAAGGGTATTGATTCAAGTTGTAAGGTTTAGCTTGTGCTAAAGGCAAGTTTTCTAACTCAAAACTTCATTGTGCGAGTTTAATTTCATTTGGTACATTATTCTTTTCAAATTCAATTACAATTGTTGTAACTTGCTACTTCTACACTTTCGTAGAGCTAGATTTCCTATGATTGAGTAAGTCATTGTATCTAGTTACTCATGACGATGCAAGTTTTCTAATCCTTTATCTTATTGAACTAATTATTGTTTTCAATTCGATTACCTTATAATGATGCAAGCTGTCTAAACTTTGGTTTGATGTTAAACAAGGTATTCTTGTATTTCACTTGTTGTTTAGCATGCATAACTAAATTGCTATGCATGTTTATTATTCAATTCTAATTAACCTTGACTTAGTGTTGTTCAAGCAAGGTATGCTATAGTTATTCAAATTGTATGCTATGAGATTATTCCTAATGCATGACTTTAGTTACTATGATTGGTTCAAATCATGATTATTCTATAGTATAGTGTTATTGGTCTTATTCAACTACTCCTTAGTTGATGTTCGTTGAATTTTCAATTACCTTGAAAGCTTATCCAAACCAAACTTACTTTGGTGCGGACTTGTATTCTAAATACTAAGATGAACAACTCCTTTAATAGAGGTTTACGCTTAGCGTTGAAATGGTTGTGCACAATACATTGTACGAAGGGTTGATCCCCCTAAGTACGTGGAGTCCTTATAGTCTTATGACTGTTAAAGTTAAAGTTGAAAGATTACTTATAACTATGGACATGATTCGTGATCATTAGACCCTGAGTGAATTTTATAATTTTCAAAAAGTTAATAGAATACATTGTTCAGTTCTATTGAGCCTATTATTGTCAATTGATGAAAAAGTTTAAAGATTTATTTATTGTTATTTCAAGTGGGCCTTGTTTGCTCACTCTTGCCTGTAAAATTTCTTACAGCTAAAGTTGAAACTGGTGACGTACCTAGCACCAGTAAAGGAAAAGGAAAGATGAACAAGTACTGAAGACTTGTAATAGATTTGATAGTTTTATTATCAGACTTTGGTTTAAAGATTGTAATGAAGTTTATTTAATTTTCGCATTTGAATGATTGTTGTTAAAGGTTAGATAACCTGAGTGATTTTTATTTGAGTTTAATCCTGTATGGGCAGGTTTTTATTATTAAATTTTATTATAATTGGGTAGTTATAAATGTATGTTTTGATTAAGTGAACACTGAATCCTGTGGAAATGAAGTACCAGGATTTGGGGGTGTCACAGGTTGGTATCAAAGCTTTAGGTTATGAACCTTAGGTGGGGGGAAAAGCCTTAGGATGTAACCTTTGAAAAGATAGTGGAGATAACTCTTGTCGAGTTTTAGGAAAGATGTAATAAAACACTTATGTGCTTATGTGATTTTAATTTATGTGCTCGTGAGTGTTGAGTAGTAATGATTAATAATTAAAACTTTAAAACTTTGTTGTCAGGATGACTAATGTCGGAGAATCCAGTCAGGCTAGGGAGGAGGGACCTCAAATGCCTATAGAGGAGGAGCCTCGCGACATTCAGGTAGTTTGGGAACAACTACTACCACGGGAGTCAGCCCCGTTGGACACAGTAGTTGAGGATGAGGATGATGATGTGGAGACAGACGAGGAGGATCCCGTTGAGTTACCACAGGAGGATGATGATGACGAGGACGAGGAGGAAAGGATTCCACTTAACTTCGATAGAGTAATCAGTATATACGATGAGGTGCATGACCGTAACGTGGAACTTGAGGATCTGATTGAGGAGTTGCAGGAGATAGTAGGTGAACAATGATCGCAATGACACAAAAAGGCGGCGAGATCGAGGATCGTGAGGAACAATCGACAAACAACCGAGGAGAAACTAATACGGCATGAAGGAGAGAAAGAACAATTGATCGAGATGGTTCTTTGAATCGAAGAGCAAGTGAGAGAAGAAAAGTCGCTAAGAGGGCAACGAGTTGATTCCAACACGAACAATGACAGGGTGGAGAGTATGCATGGACTACCGCAGGCTTAATAAAGCTACAAGGAAAGATCATTTTCCACTCCCATTCATTGATCAGATGTTGGACAGATTAGCAGGTCATGAGTACTATTGCCTACTGGACGGATATTCGGGCTATAATCAAATAATGATAGCTCCAGAAGACCAGGAAAAGACAACTTTCACATGTCCATACGACACATTTGCTTTCCGAAGGATGTCTTTTGGGTTGTGCAACGCCCCAGCCACTTTTCAGAGATGCATGATGGCAATATTTTCTGATATGGTAGAGCATAATGTGGAAGTATTTATGGATGACTTCTCAGTTTTTGGGGACTCGTTTGATTTATTCCTCGAGAATTTGGTGATGGTTTTGAAGCGATGTGCTGCAACAAATCTAGTATTGAACTGGAAAAAATGCCATTTTATGGTACAAGAAGGAATCATACTCAGACACAAAGTATTAAAGAAGGGAATCGAGATAGATAGGGCAAAGTTGGAAACTATAGAGAAATTGCCACCACCTACTTCGGTAAAAGGTGTTCGCAGCTTTCTGGGACATGCAGGTTTCTATCGCAGATTTATCAAAGACTTCTCCAAAATAACTAAACCACTATGCAGTTTATTAGAGAGGGATGCACATTTTAAATTTGATGAGGCTTGCGTGTTGGCATTTGAGCACCTGAAAGTAAAATTAACATCAGCACCAATTATTACTGCACCAGATTGGGAATTGCCATTTGAGCTGATGTGTGATGCTAGTGATTACGCTGTAGGGGCTGCTTTGGGGAAGCATAAATAGAAGATGTTTCATGTTATCTATTATGCCAGCAAAACCCTTACAGATGCATAGTTGAACTACACCACCACGGAGAAAGAGTTATTGGCAGTGGTGTATGCCTTTGATAAATTTCAAGCGTATTTGATCGGTACAAAGGTGATAGTATATACGGATCACGCCGCAATTTGACATTTAGTGGCGAAGAAGGATGCAAAACCTCGATTGATCAGATGGATTTTATTACTGCAGGAATTTGATTTGGAAATCCAGGACAGGAAAGGCACTGAAAACCAGGTGGCGGACCACTTATCTCGAATTGAGAATCCGGAAAGGGAGACAGATGACAAGGTTTTAATCAATGAATCCTTTCCAGATGAACAGTTATTTGTGGTGAAAGGGGAAGTGCCATGGTTTGCAGACTATGCAAACTATCTTGTAAGTAAGATGCTACCTTCTGATTTGGTGGGCTATTAAAAGAAGAAATTTCTGCATGATGTCAAATGGTATATATGGGATGAGCCTTATTTGTTTAAACAGTGTTCTGATCAAGTTATACGAAGGTGTATTCCATATAGCGAAATCGAGGGGATTCTGCAAGATTGTCACTCTACTATGTATGGCGGTCACTATGGTGGTGAAAGAACAACGGCTAGAATATTACAAGCAGGATTCTCTTGTAAAAGGCAATTTTCAAAGATGCATCTACAACTTTGTCCAGAGGTGTGATAGATGTCAGCGAGTGGGGAACATCTCTAAAAGGAATGAAATGCCATTAAATACAATCTTGGAAGTAGAAATTTTTGATGTATGAGGAATTGATTTCATGGGGCCTTTTGTTTCTTCCTACGGAAATCTCTACATTCTGCTCGCTGTATATTATGTCTCGAAATGGGTAGAAGTGGCAGCTCTTCTGACAAATGATGCCAAGATTGTCCTCAGATTTTTAGATGGCAGTATCTTCATGAGGTTTAGGACTCCAAGGGCTATCATCGATGTGAAAGGCGATCACTTTTCTGACAAGCGGTTCTGACTTTATTGGCTAAATATGGGGTGAATCATCGCATTGCTACAGCATATCACCCATAAACGAATGGCCAAGCTAAAGTGTCAAATCGAGAAGTCAAGAGATTCTTGGAGAAAGTTGTGAATCCCACAAGGAAGGATTAGTCATTGAAGTTAGATGATGCAGTATGGGCTTATAGGACAGCGTATAAAACACCGTTAGGTATGTCCCCTTTTCAGCTGGTATATGGAAAAGCCTGCCACCTTCCCATAGAGCTAGAGCATAAAACATATTGGGCAATTCGAAAGCTAAAATTTGATTTGACAGCTGTCGGGGAGAAACGCCAATACCAACTCAATGAGTTGGATGAATTCAGACTGCAGGCATACGAGAATTCGAAGCTTTATAAGGAGAAAGTGAAGAAATGGCATGACCAAAAAATCATTGAGAGAGCATTTGAACCAGGACAAAGGGTTTTGCTTTATAACTCTAGACTTAAACTTTTTCCTGGGAAGCTGAAATCGAGGTGGTCAGGACCATTCACAGTGAAAACTATTTTTTCGCATGTTGCAATCGAAATATTTGATACGTTGCCAGATAAGCCTTTTAAGGTGAATGGACATCACTTAAAACATTACTTTGGTGGTGAGGTAGACAGACAGAAAGTCGCCTCAATTCTTTCTTCAACATGAGCATCAGAGACAGTCAAGCTAATTGACTATAACTTAGCGCTGGATGGGAGGCAACCCTTTACTTTTTTTTCTTTCTTCTCTACATTCTCTCTTTCACTCTTTGTTTATTTCGTTAAGTTATTTCGTTAACGCAATTTCAACCTAAGTTAACACATTAACATAATAGCTGATAGTAAAGGTGCACATATATGCATTGTATAAAATGAGGATATACAATAGACATTCATGATTATTTAGTAAACCGTGTTTTGATAGGGTCTATTGATGAATTGCATGTGTATTGGTGAGAACATATTTCTGTCTTGTAGAATCTTCAAATAAATCTGCGGTCTGAAGCGGGATCGTGCGACTGCAGTGCGATGAATACAAAGACACGACCGTCTGTTTGCTTGCGACTTAGACCAATAAAGCCAATCGCGCGCCCACGCCTGAAAACCATTATAAGAACGCGCGGCCGCGCGCTCTCCCAGACGTGGAAATATTTTTAAATGTCCAAAATTCGAGTTGTGGTCTGATTGGGTCTTTCCTCTAATATAACAGAAGCGTATTATTCTGTCTCCTATATTCATAAGGCTAATCAACTCTCATCAAAGTTCACACCCACACATCACTTTCCTGGCATAAATTTAGGGTTCTACTTGGGTTGTGTAGCAATACGTTTGGGGGAACGATCATCAACAATTCCTCCGTATTCTCTCTATCATCCCCATATGGGCCCTAAAAGAGAACGTGCAATCTCACTCTCCTTTTCATCAGAATCTTCCTCCGATCACCACGACGAGGATAATTGAACAATAGTTATGAAGTACTATCGATAACTGAACAATAGTTATGAAGTACTATCGATAATTTATAATAACACTTCTTTTCCTTCAAAACATTTTACAAAGGCAATATTCAGTAAAACATCAATTCCGGTCCAAGACCATAAGCATTTCATACTTTTTTTGAAAAGGACAACCCCGACACTAAGTCCGTAAGTCCGACATATATTACGAGCACGTCTAGGTGATCAGCCTATAGTACTCTATGTTTATCAACACTACATTCTTTAAACATATGCACGTTTAACTTGTGGTAACCTCATGTGCCTGTCGTTTGACAACAAAACATTTTAGCATACTCAGTCTTCATTTGAAAACCATACCAACATAGTTTGGTAAAACATTGACAATACTTCAATAGATTATAAGAAATCCAACATATCGTAAGTCTAGCCGAAAGAATTGGCTTTCACTTCATCATACATCAATTCATGCGTAAGAATTCATGAATCACAAAGCTTGTCCAGATTAAACTGAAACAAGGGTTAGAACACTTGCCTTCATCGTCTGCTACTGTTATTACACGTGCACTTTATGTCTTTAAGATCTCTACAGTAGATGATCACATAACGTAACATATTAGGTCATGAATAATGTAAGACCCCGAAATTTTTTAAATAAAAAGGAATTTCCTTTATTTATTATTTTGAAATAGTAAGGGTTGATTTGATTAATGTGGATAGTTAAGGGTTAAATATGCAAATATTTCAAATTAAGCAAGTGGTTATAAAATATTCATTGTTGTTGGGGAATATTCGTTTGGTGTCGTGGAATATTAAATGCGGTCGGGAATATTAAATGCGACGGTAGCATGACAATGTGTGTGGGCCCCATAACGGAAAGTGATTGGATGAAGAAAAGCGACAAATATAAGTTGTTTTTAAATAACGGCGTAGTTATTTACCAGATTATCTTGTTGGAATACCCGGTGGTTAAAAACACACTAATCTGGCGTTGTTGAGCAAGTAGCACTTGGTATTGCACCAATTATTGATTCTTACGTAAGAAGGCACTACTCAATAATGGTTACGATAATTCTTTATTCGATATTTTATTGAGTTAATAATTCTTTGCGTTGATATTTTATATTGCTATTGTTTTGATAATTGTCATTACGGTATCTTTCATTATCAAAGCAATAATTCATATTATCTGAATAATATTATTAGATAACATTATTGGCAATGTCTAGAAAGTTACATCTAAGGAGAGGTTTGGTCACCTAATTGCTGCGCCAAGAAGAAGAAATTCTTATTGGAAAGCCCCTCTCTGAGGAAGCTGCCTGGTTGTCGATATTGTGATTACGTAATATTATTTGTGAATAATTAATTATTGATTTATATGATGAGGAAAATATTGATTTTATGTGGATATAGATGGAGAAAATTTTTAAAATGACAATTGTTGAAAATTAATATTTTATCTTTTTACGATAAAATAATTCATTTAAATATATTATTTTAATAATATATTAGCGGTGATATTTTACAACGAATGTGGGATATATGAGTATACGAGGAGGAAGAGTATTTTTGTTGCAATAAATGTTTAAAACATGTTAAACATGTCGGTGGACCTCATTTATTGACTGAAATTTGATTATAGCATGTAAAATTGCCCGTTTATAGATTTCGGTCAATTTCTGATTGGAATTTGAAAACACTTTCTTCTGCAAAGTTGTAGAGAATTGAAATTCCTATAAAAACTTGCTAGATTTGAATTTTCTGATGAAAGGGCTATTTATTATGAATTATTGAAGTTCCGAAGCTCCGAAATAATTGATTTTTGGAAGTTTAAAATATTTAAAATTAGAAAAACGTTTTTTCTTATTTTTTTTCTAGAAGGTGGCATGTGTTTGATGGCTGAAATCAGATTCTAGACATGTGTAGAAAATAATATAATTATATTATTAATTTATTAAATTTTCTGCTTTGGTGTTCTAAGCAATTTCCTATAAATAGGGTGCTTAGGTTAGAATTGAAAATCACACCAGAAACTGAAGTTTTCTCTCTCTATATTATCGAGCGTATTCTTGTGAGTATTTTGAGTATACTTTGAGTATTGCTAGACGGTGCAAGTTCCCTTCAGCACTATACCCGGTATTCTAGCTAGAAGTACTGATCTTTCGAGGTAAGGGATATTTTTTTTTTTGTAATGATATTATTTCTTGATATCATTATCTTTGAAATGTTGATCTGAAGTTTTATCAAATTTGGAACTTTTTCATGTCGGGGTTACTATTCATGGGTTACTTATTCATGAGTTACTATTATTCACGAGTTACTATTCATGAGTTCTTATTCACGAGTTCTTATTCACGAGTACTATTCATGAAGCGTGAAGATGTTTTTGTGGAATTTCTATCTTTTGGTGTCGGAGTTACTATTCACGTATCTGGCCTTTATTCACGTATCTGAAGCACTATTCACGATATCTGGTACTATTCAATAGAAAAATAAAATTTCTTCTTTTCGTCAAAACATCTATTCCGGATACTAACTCGATTGTATCCATGTTTTGATCATTCTTGAATTTTACACCACTATGATTATTTTTGAGGTATTTTCATGGATAAAACCAAGTATGAATCCTTAATCCTTAATCCTTGTCATTTTGTTTCCTTTGGATTCGTTTCTTAAAAATATTTTTCATCATCCTCGGTCTTAAATGATGATATTATTGAATATCTTTGGCACGTAGTGTAAAAGATGAATGATTTCTGAAGAATATCTTTGGCACGTAGTGCAAAAGATGAGCAAGTGTTGAGATGAACATGACCAGATTGATTAATATCTTTGGCACTGTAGTGCAAAGATGAGCAGTGTTTAAATGAACATGACTAAGTGATGAATATCTTTGGCTGTAGTAAAGATGAATATTTGATTCAGATGCATATTGATTGATATTCTGAGGATAAAATATTGATGATGGGTATTAAATTCATAGATTATAGTAGATTTCATTTCTACGTAACTCTTCTATGAATTATTATTTCGGCTGCGGATATTGATCGAAACTTGTTGTCTATTGTATTCTATCGAGTTTTTCCTGTTGAAGACTAACGATAATTTGTTGTATATTATCTTAGTCATAATATTCTTTCTTGGGCTAGTTGAGCTCACCCTTTTCCTTGTTGTTCCATTTTTCTTCTCGGGAGGCGAGAATGTAGCGAGTACTAGTGGGGGTATGGAATGAAGGTTCTAGAGAGAGTTGTTTAGTAATCCTCACCATTTTGTAAAATAATGAATCAATAATTATGATGGGGATTTATTTGCGTGTGGATATTGTCTAGAAGACAATATTATATTTAAACTCACGGTATATATTGTCGTATTTCCTACGACATTTGTATTATTGAAGTTGTAGTTTGCTTCTTGTACCATGTATTTGGCGACTCGGAATGGGTGTTGTGTATACCTATTTTTGGGGCGTCGAGTTAATATCGAGCTTAGGGATATGATCTCTGGCGGAGATCGGGGAATAAAACTAGGAGGGAGAGGCGAGTAAATCCTTCGTTAGTGTGTCCTACTAAGCTTATTTGTTAGTTGGTCAATATATAGGGATATTATGTGATATATTGATTTCCTTAATTAACCCTTATTTTATGATGATTTGAGAATGTCATTTGAGAATAATAATGATGGAGTAAATGAGACCGTGGAGATGCTGTACTCACCAACGAGGAGAACGCGTGCAACAGTGGTAATGTTCCTCCTGTGAACAACACCACGGCGAGATGATGAGCGAGGGATATTTAGAAGCTTTTTGCAGTTCATGCAAAATCAGACGAGGAGACTCGTGTTCAAAATCTGAGGAGGAAATGATAGCAATTCACGAGTGGTCTGACGAAACAGATTCAAAGAGTTGGGACCACGCAGTGGGAAAGCCGGATCCGATTAAAGGCGAGGCGTGGGTCAAAAAATTACCAAGATATTCGATGTCTTGGGATGCACGGAGGAACAGAAAGTTCCATTCGCGCGCTTTTATGTTCCGTGGCGGCGGTGATTCATGGTGGGAATCGTGAAGCGTACCCATCCAAATTTGCACTCAACATGTCATGGGAGGCGTTTCAAAAAGCAGTTCAATGACAAGTACTTCCACACGAAAGTATTCAATGCATATGAAGGAAGTGGAGTTTATTAGACTAGAAGCGAGAATAACATGGCGGTGTCCCAAAGACGAGGCGAAGTTAGCGGAGTTATCGAGTTTGCACCTCATTTGGTGGAGAATGAGGAGCGTATCGCGCGGATGTTTACGAGAGGTTTGAAACCCGACATACGTCGGTATCTCATTTCTCATAAATTTTCTCTATTCGAGATGTTGTCAGCGGGGCTCGGTTGTTAGAAGCGAGATAACGAGTATGTTCAACCGAGGGACCATAACCGAGGATCATCTAGAAGATAGAAGTCATCGAATAACGATAACCGGCGGAGAAAGAAGAATCTGACAAAGCGGTAACCACTCTGGTGGTAATCGTGGCCATGAAAATAGAAGAAGCGAGTCGGGAGGAGATTTTAAAAGAGGAGATTCAACAACGACTATGTGAAGACGTCAAATACCAGTAGCAACTAGTTTTAAGGGAGGAGAACGACCACCGGTCATATGCTTCAAATGCGGAAAAAGAGGACATATCACCCAAAGCGCCCCACAGATTCAAGGTATGCTATAATTGTGGAAAGGAAGGACATATCGCTCGAGATTATGCTAAGATGGCGAAACCTAGTTCAATGGGACGGTGACTCAAAAGATCGTCCCGGAGAAAAGTCAAAGTCAACGATTTCGGAGAAGCGTTTGTTGTGATCGGTCAAAATCGAGGAACCCGAACGAAGTTAGCACAGGTTAGTTAATTATAAATTCTTACGAAGTATATACCTTACTAGATATTGGTTCTACCTATTCTTTTATCTCTCTTACTTGCGCTCAACGTTTGAACTTGACTACGGAGAAATTAAACTTTGACCTATTTATGGAGAATCCGTTAGGAGAAACTTTCATTACATCTGTTGTTTAGAAATCTTGCTTGATTCAAGTTGGCACTATCACATTACCTGTTAACCTTATTTCTATAGAGATATTTGCTTTTGATGTGATTTTAAGGTTAACTACTCATCATGCGCGAAATTGATTATTTTCGTAAGGTTGTTAGTTTTCATATTCTAAGCAACTTTGTTATTGAATTCAACAATCAAACCATTGTAGTCAAACATTTTCATATCAAGCCATGAAGTCATTCGTTTATTACGGATGTTAAGTTTTCTTAGTCCATGTTATGGATTTGAATAAAGACACGTCGATTTGAATAATATTCTGTTGTTATTGATTTTTCCGACGTATTTTACGAAGAATTTCTTGGCTTACTCCCAAAGTTCGATATTAAATTTTGTATCGACTTTGAACCGGTACAAAACTCATTTCTAAAATCTCATATCGAATGGCTCTATTGAACTTGAGGAGTTAAAAATTCAACTATAAATTTGGTACCGAGCCTTTATCTTGTGACTTCCTTTGTGGAATTCACCTAAGCGGAACTTCTCTGTAGGGACGTCATATTCGATGCGATAGTAAAGCGATAGGTGTCATTGTGACGTCTTTATCCAAGATTGGGATATGAGTCGCGATTGAGAGCAACCTAAGTCGATTTATCGAAATACGTAGCTTTCTGAAGCTTAGTTGGTTATTATCGGAGATTCGTTGAAGGATATTCTCGAATCTCTATTCCATTAACTTGGTGACTCGTAGAGATACAAAATTGAATGGAGCAAGGAATGTGGGAAGAGCTTGAAGAACTTAAGAGGAGACTCATTTGGCACATGTTACGATCGTGCCATCTCGAAAAGCGAGCGTGGTAGGCGACGCGATGAGTAGAAGATCATATGAGGAGCAGGTGCGATGATGTCAAGTATACGATAGAGCCAACTTTAATAGAAAAAGTTAAGATTGCTTAAGCCGCAGGCTAGGGAAATGATCGTATGTATGAAGAAGAAAGTACAAGAAGGAGCTATTCCTAAGCGAGAATTGATGAAGAAGGAATACTTGAGTCCACTCTAGACTTTGTGTTCCTAACGACTACGATTTGAAGTACAAGATTATGATGGAGGCACAATGTCGCCATTTGCAATCCATCTTGGGAGTACCAAAATGTATTATGATCTTCAACATACATTTTGGTGGAGCAATATGAAGAGAGAGATTGCAAAGTTTATCTCGATGTGTTTAACTTGCCAGCGTGTAAAGGCGGAGCATCTTGTACCTAAGGGTCCGTTGCAACCACTTGAGATTAGGAATGGAAGTGGGAACACATTACTATGGATTTAGATTCACGGGTCTTCCTACGGTTTCTCAAGGCATCAATGCTATTTGGGTTATTGTTGATAGATTAACCAAGTCCGCTCATTTCTTACCGTCACGAGAGACTTATTCCTTGAGCGTCTTTCTCGTATGTACGTAAATGAGATTATGAGATTGCATGGCATGCCAAGTATCCATAGTTTTAGATCGTGACCCAAGATTCACATCATGATTTTGGGTTAGTTTGTAGAAAGCTATGGGCACGAATTTACGATTCGATTTGGCATACCATCCTCAAGCGGATGGGCAATCGTAAAGGACTACTCAAACTCTTGAAGATATATTAAAACTCGTGTCCTAGATTTCAAAGGAAGTTGGGATAAGTACTTGCCATTGGTGGAATTCTCATACAACAATAGTTATTAAACAAATATAGGCATGGTTCCATTCAAAGCATTATATGGGCCGAAAATGTCGTTCTCGATATGTTGGGATGAGGTGGGTGAAGCAACATTGTTGGGACCGAGTTAGTACATTATGACTAATGATTCGACAACGTATACAAAGCGCCACAAGATCGACAAAAGAGTTATGCGGATCTTCATCGAAAGGACGTGGAATTTAATGTAGGGGATCATGTATTGTTGCGAGTTGCCCATGGAAGGGTGTTACAAGATTTGGGAAGAGAGGAAAGCTCAATCCATGATTTATTGGTCCATTTCAAATTCTTGACCGAGTAGGAAATGTAGCTTTATAGACTTGCGTTACCTCGAAAGTATGTCTCGTGTTCATAATGTGTTTCACATATCGTGCTTAAGTAAATATGTGAAAGACCCGAACCACGTTATAGAGTTAGAACCAGGACGAGATAGTAGAAGACTTAACGTATGAGGAGGTACCTCTCAAGATTTTGGATAGGAAGGGCATGTCCTCTACAGCGAAAGGTTATACCACAAGTTAAAGTTTTGTGGAGGAATCATGCTTATATAGAGGAAATGACTGGGAATTGGAAGCGGAAATGAAAGCGAGGTATCCTCACCTTTTGAAACACCAGTGCGTCGTCGATTTCGAGGACGAAATTTCATAAGGAGGAGGTTGTAAGACCACGAAATTTTTTAAATAAAAGGAATTTCCTTTATTTATTATTTTGAAATAGTAAGGGTTGATTTGATTAATGTGGATAGTTAAGGGTTAAATATGCAAATATTTCAAATTAATGAGTGGTTATAAAATATTCATTGTTGTTGGGAATATTTCGTTTGGTCGTGGAATATTAAATGCAGTGGGAATATTCGCATTTACCAGCAACGACCATGTGTGAGCCCCATAACGGAAAGTGATTGGATGAAGAAAAGCGACAAATATAAGTTATTTTTAAATAGCTGGCGTAGTTATTACAGATTAATCTTTGTTGGAATACCCGGTGGTTAAAACACACTAATACGCGTTGTTGAACAAGTAGCACTTGGTATTGCACCAATTATTGATTCTTACGTAAGAAGGCACTACTCAATAATGGTTCTGATAATTCTTTATCAGATATTTTATTGAGTTAATAATTCTTTGCGTTGATATTTTATATTGCTATTGTTTTGATAATTGTCATTACGATTATCTTTCATTATCAAAGCAATAATTCATATTATCCGAATAATATTATTAGATAACATTATTGGCAATGTCTAGAAAGTTACATACAAGGAGAGGTTTGGTCACCTAATTGCGGCCACCAGAAGAAGAAATTCTTATTGGAAAGCCCCTCTTTCACAGGAACCGCACGGTTGTCAATATTGTGATTACGTAATATTATTTGTGAATAATTAATTATTGATTTATATGATGAGGAAAATATTGATTTTATGTGGATATAGATGGAGAAAATTTTTAAAATGACAATTGTTGAAAATTAATATTTTATCTTTTCGATAAAATAATTCATTTAAATATATTATTTTAATAATATATTAACGGTGATATTTTACAACGAATGTGGGATATATGAGTATACGAGGAGGAAGAGTATTTTGTTGCAATAAATGTTTAAAACATGTTAAACATGTGATTGGACCCCATTTATTCGATGAAATTTGATTATAGCACTGTAAAATTGCCCGTTTGTGGATTTGGTCAATTTTCGATTGGAATTTGGAAAAACTTTCTTACGCAAAGTTGTAGAGAATTGAAATTCCTATAAAAACTCGTGGGATTCGAATTTTTACGATGAAAGGGCTATTTATTATGAATTATTGAAGTTTGAAGCTCAAAATAATTGATTTTTGGAAGTTTAAAATATTTAAAATTAGAAAAACGTTTTTCTTATTTTTTTTTCTAGAAGGTGGCATGTGTTTGATGGCTGAAATCAGATTCTAGACATGTGTAGAAAATAATATAATTATATTATTAATTTATTAAATTTTCGCTTTGGTGTTCTAAGCAATTTCTATAAATAGGGTGCTTAGGTTAGAATTGAAAATCACACCGAAGCTCAAGTTTTCTCTCTATATTATCGGCGTATTCTTGTGAGTATTTTGAGTATACTTTGAGTATTGCTAGGCGGTGCAAGTTCCTTGAGACTATACCGGTATTCTAGCTAAAATCTTCGATCTTTCGAGGTAAGGGATATTTTTTTTTTGTAATGATATTATTTCTTCAATATCATTATCTTTGAAATGTTGATCTGAAGTTTTATCAAATTTGGAACTTTTTTCATGTCGGGGTTACTATTCATGGGTTCTTATTCATGAGTTACTATTCACGATTACTATTCATAAGTTCTTTATTCACGAGTTACTATTCACGAGTACTATTAATGAAGCGTGAAGATGTTTTTGTGGAATTTCTATCTTTTGGTGTCGGAGTTACTATTCACGATACGGCCTTTATTCACGATATTATCAACACTATTCACGATATCTGGTCTTATTCAATAGAAAAATAAAATTTCTTCTTTTCGTCTAAAAACATCTATTCGGATACTAACTCGATTGTATCCATGTTTTGATCATTCTTGAATTTTACACCACTATGATTATTTTTGAGGTATTTTTGGCGTGGATAAAACCAAGTCTGAATCCTTAATCCTTAATCCTTGTCATTTTGTTTCCTTTGGATTCGTTTCTTAAAAATATTTTTCATCATCCTCGGTCTTAAATGATGATATTATTGAATATCTTTGGCACAGAGGCAAAAAGATGAATGATTTCTGAAGAATATCTTTGGCCTGTAGTGCAAAGATGAGCGAGGTGTTGAGATGAACATGACCGATTGATTAATATCTTTGGCTGTAGTGCAAAGATGAGCAGTGTTTAAATGAACATGACCGGTGATGAATATCTTTGGCACATAGTGCAAAGATGAATATTTGATTCGGATGCATATTGATTGATGTTCTGAGGATAAAATATTGATGATGGGTATTAAATTCATAGATTA